>JARFJB010000275.1:1527500-2127500 GCA_036346205.1 Vesta saturnalis
AAATCTATGTTGTCATCTTCATTTTGATTTTTATAAAGCCTAAAATTGGGATCATAGTTCACTGAAGAGCTGATATATTGAATTTCCTTGCTAAAGTATTTGCAATATCTAGGCTATTTGTAGTTAGTTTGCCGTTTTTGGTTAACACTGGTGATGTTCCTTTAAATGTTTTTCCAGAAATACGTCTAATTTTCATCCATACTTCGGGAAGAAGTAGTGGGAGATATCCTCGTTACATACTTTTCCCAACTAGATTTTTACTTTTGACAACTTCTTTACGAGCTTGTGCTCGAAGACGCTTAAAGGCAATTAAATTACTTACGGTAGGTTGTTTTTAAATATATTAAAGGCGCGATTCCTATATTTGATTATTTCGTTTATTTCACTATTCCACCACGGCACTGGGTTTCTTTTAGTGTTGTTCCTAGATTTTGGGATACTTATTTCCGCAGCATTGATAATTTTAGTAGTAACTTCTTCAACAGTTTCATTTAAGGTACTTTTAAGGTCAAAACTTTTCAGATGCTTTTGAACGGATTCCCAGCATGCTCTTTTTTTCTGATTGTTGTACAGGAGGACATTTAATTGTACAACGAATAGAAATGGGAAGATGATCCGATGAACACTCCTCTAACACATTCCAGTCAAATTTGTGGCCTATGCTAGAACTGCAAATTGCTATGTCTATTGCATGAAGGTTGCAAGACCTTGTGTTGATAAAAGTTCCACTACCTTTGTTGAGGATGACTAAACCGAAATCTTCAATGAGGTCTTCGATTAATCTTCCTCTTATATCTACTCTATTTGAGCCCCAGATCGGGTTATGAGCGTTAAAGTCTCCTAATATTATAAATGGTATTGGTAATTGAGAAACGAGATCTTTAACTGCCGTTTGCTCCAGCTAAAGTCGGGTAGATAAATATTGCATATAGTAATCTTTAAAGGTAGAAGAAGTTGGACTGCTACAGCTTGAGAGTTGTATTGAGAGGGATTTGTGTAGAGGGATGTTGTCTTTAACGATAGTTACTACACCTCCTCTTGCTCGAGTACGTGGCTGGACATCTTTCTGTATACTTTAAAACATCGAAGTTTAAAATTTTCATTTGGTTTAAAATGACTTTCTTGTATACATATGCAAAATGGATCCTGTTCAGAGATTAATTTCTTTAATTCAGGATAGTGACAAGCGCAGCCATTTATATTCCATTGGATTATGTTATCCATAATTTGAATGAATAATGTAAACATACGAAGTGTTAAAAACTTCTGAACGGAATAGATAAGTAAATAAATAAAATAATTTATAATACAAACAATGGACCTGTTAAAAGACAAACAGTAAAACATAAATTTTAACATTAAAAAGATATCACAGTAAAATGTAGAAAGTATCACAGAAATTATCACTGAGAAGCCTGACTCCTCGACCGATCCTTTCGGGGTTTACCCTTCGGCCAGCCTTTTTCTTTTTCCTACGCGTGGTAGGATTAATAAACTCAGAAGTAGAATTTAAGTCTTCGCTACTAACAGTAGGAGAAGAACATACCGGACTAGGTTTACGTTTTGAGCCCTTGATTCTTCATCCATTAACTCTACGTCCGTAGAGATGGATTTTGTGGGGTAGGGCATGTTCTTCCTTTGTCATTCTCAATAGCTTGTTTGTTTGTTGAGATAGCTTTTATGCTCGTTATGGTAGTTTCAGCTTGCTTGGGTGTCAATGCACTTTTAATTTCATGTAGTAGAATAGGTACCAGTTCGTTTACCAATTCCTTGATAGGGAATTTTTGTGGAGTGTAGTAATAGAGGTATATGAAGGTCCCTTACGTTTACCTCCATTACCTTCTTACGCGCTTCGAAATAAGAAATTTTTCTTTTACTTTATTTCTTGGATAGCTACCTCATCCCTATATCTGCCACATTCTTTTGACCTTGACGAGTGATTTCCATGGCAATTTACACATTTAATTGGCGTTTCGCATTGAAAACCAGTGTGTGGCGGTTTCCCACATATGCATACCTCGACGTTTACGCATTTCATTGATATGTGCCCAAATTGTTGGCATTTAAAACAGCGGATCGGGGCGGTACATATATTCTAACTGGTAGACTATAAAAGCTATTTTTACGTTTTTGGAAGATTAGGTTTAGAGAATGTAAGTATTACGTTTGAGTGTTTATTACTTCGTTATTTCTACGAATTGTTATGCGTTTCACAGCAGTTACACCTTGTGCTTTCATATGTTCGAATATTTCTTCTGTAGAGCAGTTCAACAAATCTTTACAACTAATTACACCTTTTACAAAATTCATTGTGGGATGGGGATCACCTTAACAGGAATATCCACAAATCTCTCCATGCCCAAAAGTTTATGTGCTTGCTTATTAGTTCGTGTGTCTACAAGTAGTCCTGACGATATCTTTTAATAGAATTTACTTCAATATTTCCATATAAAACTTCGCTATCAAAAACGGATTAAATTTCTCGAAGGTAAGACCATCAAGTCTGGTAATGAGTAAATACCGGGTGAACCCGTCATTTGCTCCATTACTGAAGTAGAAGTGGTGTTTTAAGTCGCTGACTCTCAACAGCGCCCATTTCGGAGGATGGGTCCTCATTGATTTGATTTGAAAGAAAACTCATAAAGATCCCACGAGTACGGAAAGAACTAAAGGTCGACCATGGCAGAGCTCCTTACCACGGCAAGGCTAAATACTGTAGAGAGTCGCCCGGTTCCTACAGGCGTTTCATCGCTAACGACCAGGCATCCCCTGGCCACGCTCAGGCTTCCTCGCGCAATCCCTTCGGCACCTAAAACTGCCAAACGACCTTGGGATTGGGGGATTTTTATAGAGGTTACCTTCCTCGTAGTTCGGGCGGTAAAGCCAAGACCACCGACCGCTAGCTGTACAACGTTCCCAGCCACGCCCTGCTAGAGTCTCTGAAGTACAGTTCGCGGTTGCGGTATTAGGTCACGGCTAGCGCTCAGCCGTCCCCAGCAAGGACATCCTGGCTTGACACCCGTATGCGCTTTTACGGCGCATGTCCTGGTGAGTAGAAAGAAGAAGGAAGAGGTCTCTCAGCTTCGCTGTGAGCCTGAAGAGAACAAGAGTTAGAGCAAGGTGCTCCGACAGAAAAGAGTTAAAGTAAGGAAGCCACCAAGACTAGTAGAAGAAAAGTGTACTTCCAGCTAGGGAGACGCAGGGTTGCCGTCCCTGTCCTCGTTAGTTACGAGTCCCCACGTGAACTGGTCCGCGACACCGTTATGTAGAGCTAACAGTGACGGTTTTAAGGCCACGAGCTCATATTTCGGTGTTGGCCTTGCATCACTTACGATCATTTGCAAGGTCGTTCCCCTATCCGCCACCTGGGGACGCGCCTAGTAGGTAGTTCAACCCCTAGGATATTTTATTATTATTATTATTAATATTTTATTATGATCACTATTATTATTATTATTATTATTATTATTATTATTATTATTATTATTATTATTACTATTATTATTATTATTATGATTATTTATTAAAAACTGTTTTTACAATTTTTTTACATTAAAAGTATTACATGATTTTAAAAGCGTTGTTCAATTTTCATATTTAAATCCTTCACTTTTAGAAATCCGTAAACTAGTTTTTATTGTTTACATTGAATATAAGTCTATGCTAAATGTCAGTACTCCATTTTGTGTTGTACGAAGCACTTTTTTTAAACACCATTTTTTTCAAAACTGTTGCCAAGGTTTTCTTTCAGGCACCACTTATATTTAATCTTATCGTATAGTTTGCGTGTGTGTATGTGTGTTTATGTGTGCGTGATGTGTTGTGTGCGTGTGTGTGTGCGCGCGTGTCTGTGTGCTGTGTGATGTGTGTGTGTGTGTGTGTGTGTGTGTGTGTGTGTGTGTGTGTGCGTATGTGTGTGTGCCTGCGCGTGCGCGTGTGTGTGCAGTGTGCGTGTGGTGAGTGCGTGTGTGCGTGTGCGTGTGCGTGTGCGTATGTGCGTGTGTGTGTGTCGTGTGCATGTGCGTTTGTGCGTGCGTGTGTGCGTGTGCGTGTCGTGTATGTGTACGTGTGGTGTGTGTGTGTCGAGCGTGCGTGCGAGCGTGTGTGGTGTGGTTGTGGTGTGTTTGTGGGTATGGGGGTGTGTGTGGGTTTGGGTGCGGGTAGTATTTTTAAGCATTCCTTTTTTCATTCGATAATTAAATTCTATATTTCAATATTTTCTCTTCAGTTTACATAATTACGAACGTCTCTGTGTACATTTTAGACATCCAATTTTAGTTCTATGCGCAACGTGAATTAAGCACGCCTATGCATTTCCGGTTATTATGCCGTGCAGCCCAGACGTTATCTTTTTAGGTTTTGCTTCCCTTTTATAAGGTATGTAAAGGCGTCTAATTACATATTTCTGTATATTATATTTAATAGTGAACAAAGGTAGAAACAAAGGTGGGAATAAGAGTAGGAATAAGGAAGGAGCAAAGGTAGGAACAAGGAAACCGCTTATTTTAAGAAAAAGCTTTTATTTTGGTAATATTACGTATCGCTAAACGATGTGGTATGACGTCACGAACAGTACTTTGTTAACATGGCGAGATAATGCAATGTCATAATTATAAACATAAATGGAGATGCCTTTGTTTTACATAAATCACATATACATATCCTAGCTTCGTCGTTATATCAACAGCTATTGTAGGGTCAACATTTTGTGCCAATTATCTAATGTTACCATATGCTGCCGTTTGTTTATTTTTATGTTGAAGACAGATGAAAGTTATAGCGCCTTCCCATACGTTTATGTTTCATTTATTTGTACGTTAATTACAAATGGAAATTACCTTTACATTATCGTATATTTGTCTTGGAATTGGAAATGAAAGTTTTCAAGCTACAGTTCGTTTAAGACAAGATTAAAATATTTATTTTGTACAAGTAAGTACTTATCCTTTTAGTGCAGTTTAACTAAATAACAAATCAGTTAGTGTTATTTTGATACGGTTAAAAAGGAACAGCTGAGTCCTGCTCCTGAGATAAACCGTTTGAGGTCATAACCTATCACAACTGTAATTTGTTGACAATACACGTATCATTATTGAATACATGTTGAATAGATTGGATTTTGAATTTTAGGTAAACATAGATTGTAAGTTTATGTACAGTGTTTAATTTAGTATCGTTTTAGTTATTTAATGCTGATATATTAATCAAACATTTTGCTTAATTAAATATACATATAAATACAGTTGTTTGGTGCTTATTCAGATTACCTATTATGCTTTGAGATACAAGCTTTCTCAATTTTTGTTGTATTTTAATTATTAAACCTTGAAATTGAGTAGTGCCCAATAAAATAAATGCTAATACTGATTACACCTATGGAAAAATCTCTGCTTCCCTAACACCTGATGTTCTCAATTTCAGTAAGTTTTATAAGTTTGTACCTCACTGAGCAATTTACCTTTGTAATATAACGACAACAAATGATTTTTTATTTGTTATAGTGCGCGTGTGCGTGTGCGTGAGCATGTGCGTGTGTGCGTGTGTATGTTTGTGTGGTACAAAAGATATTTATTTTAAAATATTGCTGGATGTCGGTAGACCAGAGTACCTTCCTGACTACCCTATGGTGGATTAATAAGACACTGAGAGAGTGCTCGCCGAGTGTGATACAGAATGTGAACGTAAAACACCGAACGCGTTTCAATGCTAAGCATGGGTGTATTTTTTAACTGCACGTTAATACTTGTTTTATTTGCATTTCAGTTCAAAAATGTAATACAGTTAAACAGCGAATTAAAGGACAAGCAGGCTCTAGCTAAGGCTAGATGTAGATTTATCTGAGACAAATGACCAAGTATCTGGCCTAGAACACCACACGACCTTCCAACCTACAAAATGGAAATTAAAGGAAATGTTATAACTTTAATAATATTTTTAGGATAACTATAAGAAGCTCATTACAAAAATAGGCAACATTGTAAACGCAAAAAGAATAATCTATATCAAACAGACGTTTAAAGCTTCATGACAGACAGAGGTTAATAGACATATATATATATATATATATATATATATATATATATATATATATATATATATATATATATATATATAAACGTAAAAATCCAAAGCCACCCGCTTCTATAAAAATATTCATAATACAGCTTCAGCATTTTCAATCATATTTATTTAATTTTTACATTTATTATGCTTTACATTGAAAAACTTTATGAAAAAAATAAAAAATACGTATACACTTTTTCTTATAAGATTAATCGTTATTCAGATAATGAAAAAAATTGCACTAACAGTTAAATTCTACCTTTTTTTTGCCGCTAAATTACGCGTCATATCAAAACATTGCATTGAGCATAATTAATCGATATGCTTAAGGTCTGTATCCAGGTATTTTTATTTCTTTGAAATATGCGGCTGTTTTAGAAATATATGATAAAAACCAAAAACAACACCTTATAAACACCCCTCTCCGCCGTTGGATTTCTCCCAAAATCTGATCCAAATGAAAACAAGCTCAAAACAGAATTTTAAGCAGGTAGGTAGTTTTGTTCTGAAGTTATCATGGATATTAACATACATCCACATACACATCCGGACATGATAGCCGATCTTGGCGAAACTTGGCCAAAAGTTGTAAAATGAGCTAATAAGTCGATTTAGCGATAGTGAAATACAAGTCGATTGCATAACCTTCTATACCTAGATATGTATCTGTAGGTTGGAAGGCAAATATGGAGTTGTCTATAATTTAAGCCGGCGTAACGCATATTAAGGACTGTTACCAGAACACTTCTTCAACAAAATTCTAACAGGAATAAAGAGGACGCAAAGTCAGTGTTTAAGTCGGTGCCCTTCGTATGTATATGGGAGTTAGGAAAATTACCAAATATGAAACATTTAACCTATTTCAGATATCTAAATAATCTCCATTCCTAACGGTTTAACTTGATTGAATTTTAGCACTTAGCATTCATTTAAACGAAGTTTAACCCTCCTATTGTGTTCGGGTCATTATGAAACGGGAGCCTACAGTTGTCGTGTTATTGTTGTTAAATTAATGTAACAGTAAGTAATAAGAAATAAGATGTAGTATTTATTATTTATTACATTTTATTACGCTATGTTATTTTTATTACATACTATAAATGTTATATAAAGAACATCTGAAAAACGTAGGAGGTGGGTATATACATTTATTTGTTACAGTCGCGACAGTAGTAATATACTTGAGCTTTACATAGGTATTTTGAATAATTACAACATACCATATTAGTTTTATTATCATTTGAAGGAAGACATAAATTACATCTTTTACGCTTGGTTGTGATTGGTTGTTCCCTTACTTCGGTATTACTGGTTGAAGAACGTGACTTTATAACCATATCAGCTGCAGGAATACTTCGAGAGAGACGTTTTCTTTCTTGCAATAATGGAGTGGTCAAGGAATTGTCTAGTTGTTCAAGAAATTGTTGCCATTTTGTAAGTTTTCCAGCATTCCAGATTGGAGTTACTTCGCACCACAGAACATAAGCGTTGTAAGCTGAAACGTCCATGATATTGTAGAAGATAGTCATTAGGCATCTTTTAGTTTAGAAAAACTTCTTTCCTGTTGCAGACCAATGCGGCTTGCAATTCAGGCTTATTTTTGCGAATAGTGCCAAGCCTGGTTATTTTTCTTTTCAATAGCGTCTGCCCCAGATCGCACGAGGTAAAAAAATTATGACACGTTACGTTATGAACTGTGAACTGTTAAACCATAAGTAAGATCTAGCACAACTCTCACTACACATTTTCAATACTAAATTTTAATTGTTACGTATTTATTATTAAAGTATAGCATCAAGTTTGATATTTACTACGAATCTAACACACAGATGCTCACTGGCTGTATTTATACGCGGAGCCTCCGATAAGTCTCAACAAGAATAAACTTGTTTACCGGTACGCAAATAATGCATGCAATATACGCAGTATTGCGCAATAATGAGGCAATATTATGTAAGTTATTTATATTTTTGAAATTAAAACAAAACTAATAAAATATATTCATCTATGATAATAATGTGCTTCTCGTTCTTCTAATTTGAACCACGCAAATCACCGGGTCATATAGACCCAAACACAGTGAGTGTAGCAAATACATAAAAAAACTATTGTAATTATAATTTTCAACTAGGTACACCGTTATTAGAGTAATGAAATAAAAGTCATGCAGTGGCAACGAAATATTTAAATAAATTAACGAATTATGCACATTAGAAGAACGCTATTGGGTCATATTGACCCGAGCACAATAGTAGGGTTAAACCATATTGTTAATACACCTTATTCAATACAAGAATTAAACTAAAATTGCAATTGTGCAACATCTACATTTTTAATTAAAATAGTGCGCTATTAAAGAGTGTTTAGCAAAAAAATTAGGTGTTAACAAAAACAGGCAGTGGTGAATAGATAGGTTTAAAATACTGAGTTACTTTACACCTTAATTTTGATTTATATGACACTGCATGTTTCACATATAATTTAATAATTGTAGATTGCAAAAATTTATATTTATTTTACGCGATTAACGTCATTTTAAAATTTGTCTTCGTTTTATTTATATTATTCTAAAAATGAAACAACCGAGTCAACAGCATGTAGCAATGTTTTCCGTTTTATAATTTCTGTAAAATATGATTGTTCTTTTTTATTTTTAGATTATACTAAATATCAGGGAGCATAAAATAAAAGAAATGAACACATTTTGTTATAACTAGTAATTTTCTAACACTAGGCGAAATAAATACCCACGAAGTCACTAACTATTTTTTAACTATTGTAATTTAGTGCTGATTTACATAACGTGCACTAATTGTATATTTAAGCTCTTAATCTCAAATCTCGATATACACTATATTTTACTAAAGAAATTTCCAATCTACAGATTATACATTATGGTTGATATTCCGCAAATTATTCAACATTTTCATGTTTTAGTTATTAAACAAAAAGATAGCCTTATCTCGCATTCTTACTTGTATTACACGACGGCCTAGAACTGCTTAATCACATACAGTATGTAAACTACAGATTCAAGTAGGTCGACGGGATCTAGCTTATCCATATGCCAAAATATAACGTTTGTTGTGAAAAGCATTCAGTGACAGGCGCAAGAGCCAGGAATCGCGTAGGGGGCAACCTGGTTGAATCGTGATGTGATTGAGGGGTATGTAAGTGAAAAATGTAGATGTATATATGTACATTTAGATATCCATACAGTAAGTACACACTCTACCATTTATGTCTTTCTTGCCTCTGTCTATATTTTTACATCTCACTTCCTTACGTGTCGAGGCAGTTGACAAATAACCGTCCGGTAGTAGGACGATACCGTTAGTAAGGAATGCTACATCGTCCGGGCCACGATTTGGCCAGTAACCGGTTTGTTCGCTATGATATTACTCAAGAGAACAATACAATTGCCTTGGACCGACCTGGCAACAAGGGGCGGTCAAGGTCGAAACATACAGACCCTGTCGCTGACGAATGTTAGAGGTATGCATGGTACAGAATTTCAAATTGCGGACGACAGTTTGATATTCTGTGTGTATCGGAGACAAAGCGCAAAGCAATGGATGCTGTGGAGATGGAGGTTGCCACCCTAGCACTATGGTCAGGAGTTGAGGCTGAAGTGCATGGCGCAAAAGGAGTTGGGGTGATCGTAAGTGAAAGAGCGAAAAGATGTGTTAAACAGTACGAATTGGTATCTCCCCGGGTAATATCGGTTAGAATGGAAGTGGAGTTTCGAGGAATTTTTCTTATTGCCTGCTATGCACCGGTAAATGGAGAAAGAGACCAGGAGCCTGAGAACCTGTGGAATTAAGTAGAGAACGTGTTGAACGTATGTAAGCCAAACGAAAGCGTGATGATAGTGGGGACATGAAGGGAGAACATACTGAACGCGTTCTAGGAAAGTTCGAAGACCAAAGAGTCAATGAGAGCGGTGAACGCCTGGTGAACATCTGTGTGGAGAGAAGCCCGTTTGTATCCAATACGTGGTATAAACATAAAAATATGCATATGGATACATGGCAAAGAGGCGAATCTAAAAGTATGATATACTTGACAGTATATGATGAATGGCTTAGAAACCTGGTGAACACAAAAGTGATGCGCGGATCGGAGTGTGGATCGGACCACTTTTTGGTTATATCGAGAGTGTACTTAGGGCAAAAGTGGGTCTGGAGAAGAAAAGCAAACGAAGTACGAACGTCCAGAATTAGGGTAGACAAACTAGTGGATAATGGTGCGAGAATGAAATACGCCGATACCGTGAGTAAAGAGTAGAATGTGAATGAAACAGTGTGGAACGAACAAATAGCAGACAATGACGTTGAAAGTGCATGGGTAAGCTTGAAAAACTGTGTTATCAATTGTACCGTGCGTATATGTGGAAGGGCCACTGTAGGTAGACAGAAAAAATGTGCTTGGTGGAATAAGTCGGTAAAAAAGGCAGTATGTAAGAAAAAAGATGCGTACATGGTAATGATTGTTTCAAAAAAATGGGAAAAAGCGATTGCATGAGGTGTACAGATTAAGAAACAAAGAAGAGAAAGAAGAAGTGAGAATAAGTAAAGAGGAAGTGATGGCTGTGAGAGGAGAGAAAATGCAGAATGATTTTGAGGGAAACAAAAAATGTCCCCCTGGAAATGGGTCAAAAATACAAAACGTGGCCCAAAACAGAACGATGCAGGGGTGATTAATACGAGAAACAAAATAGTATGGGACGATTGTGAAGTGAGGAAATGCTGGCAATAACATTTCAGAAAGCTTTATAGTAGTATGGAAAATAAGACTGCAGGGTTAAATAAGGAGAATGTAGAAGGAATGGTGAATGAAACTGAGGATATTGGGATAAATGAGATAGAGAAAACGGTAGCAAGGTTGAAAAACGGTAAGGGAGAAGGCGTAGATGAAATCACTGTCGAAATGATAAAGTATGGGAGTGCAAAGCATATACCAAGATTGAGTGAATTATTCAATGTATGCCTTATGTGTGGAAAAGTGCCGAGGGATTGGAAGAACGGCGTAATTGTACCGCTGTATAAGGGTAAGGGGAACAAGAGCGATTGCAAGACTACAGAGGAATAGGATTGCTCAGCGTGCCTGGTAAAGTAGTTGGAAGAATTCTGATTGATAGAGTACGAGAAACTACACAAACTAAAATTTGGGATGTGCAAGATGGCTTCATGCCAGGGAGAGGATGTGGCGATCAGAAGGTTGCTCTCCAGCAGGTGATCGAAAAGTGTTTAAGTGTAAAAAGGAAGCTGCACTGTGCGTTTTTAGGTCTGGAGAAAGCATACGACAGAGTGAATAGGTAGAAGCTGTGGGAAATATTAAATGAATATGGCATAAATAAAGTTCTAATAAATGGAATAAGGGCATGTGTTAGGAGGTGTGAGTGAATACTTTAATAGAGAGTGCGGCAAGTCTGTGTGATGTCACCGTGGTTGTTCAATGTGTACATGGATAAATGTGTTAGGCAAGCGTGTACCTATACAAATGGTGTAATGGTTGATGACGTAAATGTACGACTTCTGGTGAATGCAGATGACACAGTCTTATTAAGTGACAGTGCGGATGAGCTACAAACCGCTCTGAGGAAGTTTGATACAGTCTGTGCGAGTGTGGACCTAAAGGTAAACGTAAATAAAACTAAGATTGTGGTGTTCAATCAGGAAGGTGGAAAGGGAGTAGAGTATTTACCCTGCAAGATGAAATTATGGAGCAAGTGGACGAACTGGTATATCTGGGTAGAATGTTTACTGAAGATGAAGAGGGCGACATTGGACGAAGGGTTAATGCTGGAATTAAAGTCATTGGAAGTATGTGGACGATTATGAGAAACGAAAGCATGAGCCTAGCTGCGAAAAAAGCAATACATAATGGCATGTTTGTCCTATTTGTACTATACGGAGGTGAGATATGGGTATGTCAAAAAAAGCACGAAAGAAAAATTGATGCAGATTCCTGAGAAGCTCATGTAGTAAAACAAGAAGGGGCAAGATAGAGAATGAATGCATAATGACCTAGTGTGGTGATGGATAGATATAAAAGTAGTGCATTACGTTGGTTTGGTCAGATTGAGAGAATGAACAACGCAAGGTTAACGAAGCAAATATATGTGGGTGAGGTTAGAGGGAAGGCTGGGTTTGTCAGGCCGCGTAAAACTTGGTTGAATGTAGTAGAATGTATGATAAAGGAAAAAAAGATGAGTTTTAAACATAAAGGGCATGTCAGAGACAATGTATGAACCTTGCGGAAGCTAGGGACGTACGTGGAGATAGGAACGCGTAGAGAAAAATTGTGAATGAAAAATAAATAAGAGGCTGGGATTGTTTTGCCTACCCCGCAAGGGAATGGCGTTAAGGTTAAGTTAAGTTAAAAAGTTAAGTGTAAAAAGCATTACCAACACTCTCACCTCTCCCATTTTTCATGAGGATAATGATACGATTCCCAAAATTTTCAAGTGAGAACACTTATTTGTTATCTTCATTTTAAGAATATTGTAAAAACTTCTTGTTTGAGATAGTTTCGAAGGAAAAGAAATTCTCATACACAATATATGAAAATTTTAGGGTAATTATTATTATTAAAGACCAAATTTAGTTATCCGTGGCACACGAATACACACTGACGAATAATGTCTGAAATGTAATTGACATCGTCCATGTTACGTGGTTTACCCGGCTAAGCTTGGTTAAAGTTAGATGCAGGAATTATTGCATCATTCTTTTTCAATTCGTGCATCGTTCAGTTCTAAAATGGCAGCCAGAGAGTGGACGCGCAGGTTTAAAACAGGGTTTTAATGAAGTTTTTAATGAGTTTTAATAATAATTTTAATAATGAACAGCACCAAGAAATGTTAGAATCAGTAAAGTGGTCAAAAGGTGCTAAAACCAAGACCACTTTGCAATATCGACGTTTGTAAAGGTTTGACATGTGTTGGTGTTAGAGGCGTTGAAAAGCCTATTTCTTGTGTATCATCAGGTGAATCTAGCATAAACATTACGTCACAAATGACGAAATGTTTGGCATCGTATCGAAAGTATATGTAAGAAAAAGTACAAGAATATAACTTGTTATTAAGCTATATCTGCGCTTGTGTGAAGGGTGCTAAAAGAAACTAAAATCTGTCAAAAGAGGAGTTAAACCAATAGTATTTTAGGAGATGAACAGCCTTTGTCAACTGGATTTAATTGACATGTTATCCCATCCAGATGAAAAATACAGATTTATCATGGTTTATCAGGACCACTTGACCAAGTTTGTCAAAATACATTCATTAATATCGAAAAGGGCCGAGAAAGTTGCTAAGAGCCTGATACACATATTTTGTATTTTTGGCACCCCATCTAAACTACAATCGGACAACGGTCGGGAGTTCGCTAACCGTGACGTTGAAGATTCACTTACCACGTGGAGCGGCCTTAGAACAGTGCATGACAAACCGCTTTACAGTCAGTCAGACGGCAGCGTGGAAAGAGCCAATCAAGATACACAAAATATGCTAATGAAGATATACAAAATATGCTAATGCACGATAAATACTGCAGGTCATGGTCAGAGGGTCTGTGATTTGTCCAATTAATCAAAAATAGGGTATACCATGTTGGAATAAAACGATCTCTTTATTCTGCCATGTATGGACAGGATATTAACGTCGGTTTACGAGGTGGAAGCCATGAATGCGTAATTCTAGCCAGTGATGTACCATCACCCTTACCATGGGCTCCTTAATATTGGATTTCCGGTTTTCTGAGCTGGGCAAGTACTGCCGGTCACCTTTTCCTCATCCTTAATTTATTCTCATCCTTGTTTCTCCTTCTCGCCCTCGCTGTCTTCCTATTGGATTGTAAGTCCAAAATTAAAAGTTACAAAAGAGATGTCTGTGGCTTCTACGATAATAAATACCGGGCGTAAAATCCTACCCTATTCGGATGTCCGGGAGGGCAGGTCCCAAGCGAGCTCGGTCACCGAAAGTTCTAACTTTCTGATGCACTGTTACAACTTCTCGGTAGCAGATCTAATCTTAATGTTATTCACCAGCATCTTGAACAACCTGACATTTTGTTTCTATCTGAAACAGAAGTCTCCCGTAAATACTCCGATTCATCCCACTTGCAATATCCCCAATACAATCTTCATTCTAACTTTCGATATAAAGGAGGCGTATGTGCCTATATGAAGGACAGCATTGCTTGCAACATAAAAATTTCGACGTGATTTGGTTTAAACATTCTGGTACTAAATTTGTGAAATTTTACGATTTTATTTATAGGTCTCCTAATGACAGTAACTTTCAAGACTACTTCGACTACCTTAGTTTGAACGTAGACTATCTGCTGTATCAGTTTCCATCTTGCGATATCTCAATTGTAAGATATTTCAATGTTCATAACTCTAATTCGCTTCATCTAATATTAATCCAGCCGGTCATAGTGCCGAAAGATTTGCTATTGCTTGTGATCTCACACAAATGATTTCTGAATCCTCAAGAATCCCTAATAACCCTAGCCATACTCCACATCTTCTAGATCCTTTTCTTACATCAAAGCCATTTGTTTATAAAAATCCCGTTCTTTCCCCTCCAGGTCTATCTGTCCATTGTATAATAAAAATAATTTCTGCTGTCCCTACTTCCGCAGTTGTTTGCAACACTAATAGAACCTTGTAGCGTTTTAAGTCAGGCAGATAGTGATTTATATTAAATGGAAATCTAATAAAAAGCTTGGGAGTCATGCAGAATACGTTGGTGCTAGAAATATCTGCAAAACTGGCATGTCTAAAGCTAAAAAATTGTTTGAATAACTAAAATGCAATTAACTAGTTAGATCTCCTTTGGGCAATCGTAAACTTTGGTCTTTAGCTAAAGCCATTAGCAAAAACTTTGATACATTTTCATTTCCCCCCTGAGACCTTTTGATGGATCTGTAGTTGCTGGTTCTGCAGACAAATCCAATGTGTTTGAGATTTATTTGCATCAAACTCGTATCTCAATAATTCTGCTAAAGATGTGCCCCTAGTCAACTCTATTTTATATGCTATGAAACCGATTCATTTTCGGTACAAGCTCCTATAATCGATTATCAGTAGGCTTGATCTCAATAAGGCGGCTGGTCCAGATGGTAACCCATCTATTGTCCTAAAGAAATGTTGACCCAACATAGTACGAGTGCTATCTAAACTCTATTCGACCTCTACATCTTCTGGGCAATTTCCTTCACATGGAAGTTTCAACCTATTCTCAAAAAAGGCGATAAGACCCATCCCTTAAACTACCGACTATTTGTATCACTTCCATTTTGTCTAAAATTATATAAAATGCCACCAATCAGCAACTGCTCTCGTTCGTAGAAACTAACAAACTCCTTAGTGACCACCAATATGGATTTGGGCAGAGTCGTTCGACAAGTGATCTTCTTTCGTATGTGCTCCAAGTTAGGAATAATACATTAGAACAACCCGGTGTAACAGTTGTAGTCGCTTAATATATCTTTGAAAGGCATTTGACCATGTTTGGTATAAGTGTTTACGTACCAAACTCCCCTCGTTTGGGTTAAATGGTACGCTCATCAACTGAGTTTCTAATTTCCTTGGTAAAAGACGAATACTTGTCGAAGCTGATGGCTGTTTTTTAAAAGAAGGCAGCATTAACCCGTGCGTGCCACAGGGATCAGTTATAGCGCCTACACTTTTCCTGATATACATAAATGATCTGATTTCTTCAAGGACTAACCCGATCCATTGGGTGGCTAACGACATCACTTTTCATTGTAGTTCATCTCAGTTTACTCATAATGGTAATCTACCTTCTACGTCTTAAGACATTAAAGCTGCAATGGAAAATTAAATCAACAAAGACGTTCAACGTTCTCAATTGGGGAAGCAATGATCTAGCTAGCTAATTTAATGTTAACAAAACTCAGTATTGCCTTGTGTCCGCCAAAAATCGATCATTTCCTGTTGTAAGTATGAATGGCTTCAGACTGTGTTACTCTGTTGGGAATGACTGTATCTTCAAATCTATCATGGATTGAACATCTACTCGTAAAATAGGCCTTTTGTACAGATCTGAGCAGTACTTTACCTCCATTTTGCTGCATAAGGCCTAAATTCGACCTAATCTAGAGTATAATTTTCACCTCTCGGTTGGTGCTCCACAATATGGTCTCGATATCCTTGATCGTATTCAAAAGAGAGCAGAGAAGAATCGTTTGAGTTCTTTCTTTGTATTATCGGTATTACAATGGATGTTGCGGTACTGAATTACACCCTTTGATACCATCTAGGGATACCTTTATTAGGAACACTCGGTTGGCTTATCAGTATGCAGTACAAATCTCCACTTGTCGTACTAAACGGGCGCAATCCACGTTCTTCTACACGGCTTCTAAACTCTGGAATGATCTCCCTAGGTCCTGTTTTCCTCTCACTTGTGATATGAAAAAAATTATGGTAGCTGTTCATAGGCAGCTCTAAACAATTCAATGACCCTCTCTCTATCCATCCTCCTAAGTGTTCCCGAGCGATTTAGTCCGATAGGCCAAATTTAGTCTGTTCAGGTTCACAATTATTAGAAAAAAACCTGTCTTTCCAAAAGAAAGTATTGAAAATCTACGAAACGAAGAAGAGCTTGAAAATGTCAGGGAATTTGGGGTAGGGAACAACCCCAATAAGAAAAAAACGGAGACCAGATTATGGGGGTGTGACCCAGCAACAGACAACCTGAGAAATTACTGAGGGTGACTAACTACAAGAACATACTGCCGAAGGTGGCAATTTGGAAAATGCTGACAATAATTATAGAGAAAACGTCAATAATATAGAAACCTCTGAAAATCAGACCAAAGGTGCAGAATGTGATAATCCATATATAACAGCGAACATAAGATGCGAACTTTCTTCGTACCAACAAAACAAAACAGACTAGACGCAAAAAGAAATTTAGAAAACCAAGCAACGAAGATGTAAGCGTTATCTAATTCAAAGTTTCCTCCATGTTTCGTTGGAGGTACAGTGAGAGTGAAAATTCCAGACCTTGATCGAGGGAGGGGCGATTATAGAAACATTCTGATGGCAGTTAATGCGAAAACTGACGACTAGCAAACAAGAGTGCAACTATTGAGGAAATGTTTTCCAGGAACCAATTTTCCGTGTGTAGTGGGAAACATGTAGATCTGGAAAGTGTATCACCGGAAAAGAAAAGTTTACACAACTTGAAAACGAACAATCACTGTAGGAGGTCAAGGTTATAAATGATGCAGCTGTAAAACTAAATGCATGACCAATGAACGTAAATATAAAGCTATTGAACATTTTTGAAATTCAAAATGTCACAGCAGTTTGTCTGGTTTAAAAAAATAGATTTTAGTATCCTTTACTTTGGCAGGATACAGTTTTAGTGTTCTTACTTTTATTGGTAAAATGTGTGTTTTCCTAATTAAATGTATTTTTCAAACAATTATTAATTTTTTTCATACCTAATGCTACATCTAACTTTAACCAAGTGAAAACGGATAGAACGCGGTTTACCAGGGTAAACATCAAAACATGTAGAATGTCAGTTATATTTCGGATATTACTCATGTTTCCTAGTTAAAACTATTATTAGTTACCCTATTAAACCTTTAAGTAACCCTTACCCGTAGCATATACATCCATTTCTCTCTTGAAATTATTTTTAAAGTGGTTTTTAAATTATATGTTATTGGTCTTGCATTCAGTCGTGATGGTTTCTACAGAACATTTTTTACTAAGTTCACTATTTCTAACTGTTTTACGAGCAACTTCTTAACGTATTTTGATTGTTATACGAGATTAGCTTCACAGCATCAAAATGTTTGCGGGTCCTTGCAAAGAGATATCGTTGATTTGTTAAATAGAGAACACAGTTTGACATTAACTAAATTAATTTGGGGGTTGTAATTAAATTATTATAGATTACTGAATTTTTGTGGTTTCTCACGTAAAACTAAACATGATTTACAAGATTCCGGAAACACTTTATTCAGAGTTTCAACGGTCACTACGAGTATCTTGGAAACCGTAAGAGATACAGATATGGTTAAATGGGAAAAGAGTTACATAGTCAAAAGCCTAAGAAAATGGCGTTCAAATATCTCTTAAAAAATGTTTGGTTCTTAAGTTATTTTGGAAAAATTTAATTTTCGGATTTTACAAATAATTTTTTTCTGGTGTTAATATTTGATCTATACCAAAACCGATGACACTCTACAGCAACTTTTATTGCCCTTTAAGGTGACATTTTTGGTTTTGTTCGCGAAAATTTGCGATTGTTGGACACGGCAGGATGGGGCACGTGCGCATAATTCCAGAAGAGTTATAGAGTATCTTTCAGTACGATTATCAGGGAAAGTCATTGTTGCCCATTTAAGACACGCTGATCAGCGCGTTCTTCAGATGCAACCCCGCTTGAATTCTTCTTGTAGGGTTTATGTATGCCAATAAAATTCTGAAACCGAACAACAACTGAAAACGTTGATATTAGAAACGTTTACCAGTATCATCCAGGAAATATTAACCAGGGTTTTGAAAACAATACAAATTTGTTTAAACATATTCTTCAGATTTACTTATTTTGTTCATATTCACTAGTTTTTTTATTTTAGGCTTTCTGTTAATTTACCTTGCCCTTTTTATTAAATTTGTACATCAATTTCGTTATTGGGTTACTATTAAACATTTAAATCACATAAAGTGTTAATAGATATAGGTAAATATTAATTCTAAAAAAATAATAAACTATGTAGAGGTCTGTAATAAGAATTTTCATGAGTAAGGCCGGAAAAAGTCTAAAACTTAATTAAACCATAAAGTGTTATACAGAGTTGAATTCGAGAAATAAAAAGGACTTTAATAAACTAATATCACAATATTTTTCAGGGATTCCTAAACTCCACCTTCTTAGTTTAACAAAATCTGTACCTCCTACCTTTTCCAAGATCTTTACAGTCGCCCTCATTATCTTAGAGACAGACTATACAGGACTGGCAGTGAAAACGGTTTTAAACAAATAAAGTTTTTGCTCTTGAGGTTGTGGCTTAGAAACAGTACTTAAATTAAAAGAACATAAAAAATTAATCACTTCTGGGCAGGAAGTGATGATTGACAGTTTTTATGATAGAAAACAATTGTGGAGTCTGGACCGGGTGCAGGTTTAATTCCTCTTCTTTAAATTCGTATTCGTTCCGAATATTGCTAATCACCGTTGCTATGACGACCTTATTGACTGCTCTTCTGAACAGTTCTGTGGTAGTTTTTAAAAATCATGTCTTCAGGTTCTTCTTCTTCTTCTTCCTCTTCCAAGTCCTCTCTTTCCAAGCACGTTTCCTTGACGGGTAGATATTAAGAGTTTATATTTGCTGTCATTTCTCATTAGATGCCCTAGATATTCCAGTTTCCTTCTTTTAATCGTATTCATCATCTGTTTTTCCTTCATCATTTTATCAAGTACTATTTCGTTGGTCTGGCTACCCATGATCTAAAGTTGAGACATTTGAATGAAAACTATTCTTGCTTTTTCCATCCTACATTTGATTTCTTGTGAGTGGGCCCATTGTTCGTTTACTAATGTTTCCAGGTAGAGTACTGGAATAATGCTACAAAGTAGTTAGTTGGTAGTTTTTTTTCTACTCTTTACTTATGACCACAAATTTTGTTTTGTTTTCTAATCCATATCGTTCACTTACTTCATTTACTCTATCCATTACCTTCTGTAAATCCTCTATACTATCTAGAAATATGATGGTGTCACCTGCATAGCCGATGTTATTTAGGGCGTTCACCGTTTAAAAAGATTCCACTCTCACAATTTTCCAAAGCTTTTATGAACACCTCTTCCGCATATTGATTGAATATCAGAGGAGAGATGATACATCCTTATCGTACGCCTCCGTTGTTTAATCTCCAGCGTTGATTTTTGTGGTGGCTGTCTGATTCCAGTACAAGTTTTGTACTGTTCTAAAATCCTTATCGTCTATTCCAGTGCCTTTCAGTACTTGTATCATCTTCCGGTATTGGACTTTATCAAACGCTTTTTGATAGTCCACCAAGCGGGTGTAAATGTAGAAATTTATGCCTCTACACCTTTCGAATAATACTTGTAGGCTAGACAGCGCACATCTTGTTCCCACTTCATTCATGAATCCAAATTTTCTGTCTGATACTCTTTCTCCGAATATCCTGTCTTTGATTTTAAGGACAAGTTTGAGTAAGTGACTAATTAAGCTGATGGTTCTGTATTCTCCGCATTACTTTGCCCCTTGTTTCTCGGGTAATAATATAAATTCCGAAATGAGCAAAGCACTTTTACGGATTCTTTATTCAAAAGCATAAGGAGCAGTATCCCGTTCAGTCGTGGAGCTTTTCCTTCTCTCAACGATTTTATGGCTGCTTCTATCCCGTTTACTAATATTTGTGGTCAAATATCTATTGATAAAGAAGTGGATCCCCTCTCTTCGAAGACCAAACTATCTACATATTTCTTCCAAGCATCTTTAATACCTCCTTGATCCTCAATAAGTTCTCCATTGTCATTGACGAGTTTTCCCACTGCTCTCTTTTTGTGCCTGCCATTTCTCTAGCTCTTTTATGCACGTTGAAGTCATCAAATCTCTGTTGCAGTAATTCTATTTCATAGCATTTTTCGTCCACTTATTTATGTTTGATTTCTCTGATATTTATTTGAATTGTTCAGTGTATTTCTCTGTATGTGGCGTTGTTATCTGTTTTCTCCTCTTTCATTGTCTGTAGTATTACCTGTGTCATCCACGTCTTGCTTTGTCTTCCTTTAGTGAACGTATTTTCTCTTCCGTTTTTCCGGATTTTTCTTTGATTTTTTTGTAGTTCTCGTTCAGGGCTTTACTTATTCTGTCCATGAATATTCTGTCTTTCAATTTTCTGATTTCATGCTTCTTAGGAGTTTTTCGTTGTACTGTGTGTCCCATTCTCGATGATATTTCGGGGTATCTCACTTACTAGTAAAGACACAGAGTTGCGGTTTTCACAATACCGTACTACTTTTTTGCGAGAAGAACGCTGGTATAAACAAAACCTTTATAGCCTGCTACATTTCTGAGATACAGGGCGAAATTGAAAATGTTGAATTTTAGGACCCCCCCTTGTATTTCCGTTATCCTTTAATGTATGGCAAAGCTAAAAATTGGTCCTTATACAGTTTTTTACGTAGTATCCAGTGGAGTAGTTGTGTTTTTGCTGTAAACTGTCAATTTTAGCTATAAATAAAACTTATGGTTTTTTACAGGAACACCCTGCATATTTTTATTACGTTTGATTGGAAATTTCGTAAGTTTTACAAAAATATAAATACATGATATCTATTTTAAATAATAAACCTAAAATCTATGATTTCACAAAATCTGCGTGTTTATATATTTTGCGTTTACTAGGTAATCTATTTAGCTTTTTATGATGACGTCTTCACCATTATCTCTAGGCGACCTCCACGTATACAGACGTCTAGGTGTTAGCTTGAAAGAGGTGTTCAGTACGATTAGGTTGTGTTCCACCACAAACATGTTCAGAATTTCTACTCTGTCGTTTGTCTCTCCGAGCCCGTGTGGTCCAACATGAAGTCCCTCACTCCTTTACGTATATTTATGTTGCAATCTCTCATTATTATGAGTTCACGTTTCGGTAGGTTCTTTCTTATGGTGTTTCGTTATCACTATAATGGGTTGAGGGTGCATAGACTTGAATAATGTTGGGGTTCACTGGTGAAGCATTGATTTGCATCAGCAACGTTCTTTCATTTACTGGGACAAAATTACGGACGTGTTCTAGTACGCTTCTGTGAAGCAACATTCCCATTCCATCCTTGTATTTGCCATACGTGGAACCTGAATGGTAGACTCTCTGTCCATTTACATCGCAGTAGCTCGAGTCGGGCTATCTCATTACGCTTACCCCCATTATACTGATCGTCATACGCTCCATTCCCTTCAATGCACATTGGACTTTTTCAACTTAAGTCATTGTTTTAACATTCCACGTGCATATTCTCTTGACTTGGTTTGTTTTGATCCTATTATGGTTCATGTTTCTGTTCAAAATCGCTCCCCCATAGATCCCGTAGATCCGATCGGGGAGCTTATTACTCCATTGATTTGATTTTAACATAGCCTTGATGATTTATGCTAGGGAAAATCAGTGTGATTTTTAATCCAGTGGTTTCCCCTTGCCCTCTGCATTCTGATGCCGTTGACTGTATTGGTTCATCCGCCTTTTGAACGGATTTCTCGGTCCAGGGACGAGAGGTGGTCCTATATATTAACGGCTCCTCCACCAGAAGCTGTTGGCTGTGAAGAGGGTGATTACTTATCCCGGTAATCATTCGGCCCACAGAGACTTGTCAGTGTCTAGCATGGTGAACCGCGTGAAGGTGAGGTTGTCATTTGGGCCAGCTTAGGTATTGCGTGTAGATTTTTGTGTAATGTGCACTTTCTACGGTAGCCTAGTGTTAGAAGAGAAAGTCACTGAGTGGCTACACTGCGCACACCATCGTCTAGTGCTGGAAAAACTAATCTTGCGCAAGGTACCATACAAGCCGCCTTTGCACGGTGTACCTCAAGCGAAGGTAAAAGGAAAAACTGTGTCCAGAAGTGCGACTTGCGTTATACACTCCGTGGGCGGTCATGATGTCAGCGTTAAGGTAAATGATTTTAGACCTTTAGAAACTTACACTTATGAAATAAACAAGCCTTCTCTAATGCAAGGGTGCCATTTGCCGTCGCAAGTCTACTATAATAATGGTCACCTTGACAACTAATTGGTTTTTTTTAGACTTCAATAAAAGTAAGTTTGATACCATATTTAGTACCATTTTGGGGTAATCACGTATATTCATTAATTTTTTACAAATTTAAAGATTTCGATAACAATTACAGTTATAGCCCTCAATAAATGGTAACAGTTTTTGATCATTAAGATGTTAAATAAATTTAGGAAATATGAAAACATAAATATGAGCCTTCAATAATAGTTAGAAACGTATGTTAAAAAGCCAACTATAGAATCTAAATCAGAAATGTCACAATCAGAAAACAAATTTAATCAAATCATATAATTCCAAAATTGTGAAAAAAGTGATGAAAGTATTCACGGCTAAACACTTAACATAACAATTAAATATCAAATCATAATAAATCCATCAAAAAATAATTTTCTTCTGCACTTATCCGTTGCATAAAGATCTTAAGTCACATTTTATTTGTCAAAGTAGGTGATAAAAACTACCATTCATATAGTAACTTGTAAACTTCTATACAGCTTTCAGATTAATGTAACTACGAAAGGTAATTATAATGTATCTAGAATTTAAGTAAAATTGATTTTGATCTCCAGAAAGTGAGGTTAAATTACTTAATTTCGGTTCCATTGCTTTACTTTCATTGCGGTTGTGTTTATCTTTAGCACAGTATCTTGGATATCCTTAAAGTCATTTCACATTTCTCACTTAAGGAACAATTTTTTCACACGTAAGACGTAACTTACAAAAGGAAATGCCAAAAAATCATAACAGGGCTTAACATCGCTTCATATTAGTTATTTCTGCAATAAAATTAATTTAGTGACATAGTTATCAAAAACTAACGGCATCTGGCGGTAATAATAATAATAATTCTAATTTGAGAGGTAACGTCTTAGACAGTATGGTGAATTGAAAACCATGTGAATGAAAGTGTCCATGATTAGTTTTAATCAAACCACCCAAATTAGTTGGTATAAACACCAACGCACTGTTTACATTGAATAAGGGTTACTATATACTTTTAAACGAGCTTCTTTTGGAAATAAATTTTTTCTTCGTGACATTTGTGTGCCATGTGTACTCTTTTTCTGAACATTTCTGTACAACCGATGATTATTCTTATACCGCTGTCTAATTACTTCGAAAAATTACTTCTACTACCCGTCATTGAAGCCTCGGTCGCGTACTCGGAGTGTGTATTGAAGCAGGGTGGAACCCTATTACGTCTGTACCGTGGTAAAAGAGCTTTCGTTGGGGAAAACTCCCTATTAAACCTTTTAAGCAGGATATAGGTTAGACTGCTTTGTGAAGGTAACCACATATTAGATTGTCGGTGACCTTAATAAGATGTTTGTGTGTACTTATTTAGACGAATGAATAAGCCTTTCGTTTCGTTTGTTGAAGTAACGTCTAGATATCAATTCAGTAAAGAAACGCGTATTCATTCGTAAATTGATTACTCCACATGGTGTTTATCTGTATTTTATTTTGAATTCGCTAGTTATTATTTTTGGGGTAATTTAAAGACTTAAGATATGCAAAGTAAGTAAATGTGGGCTATCTGAGCTTGTAAGACTTAATCTAAATCAGTTTTATTAGAAATTTTACGACACAAAATTATGTTCAATGTATTTCGGACAAAATAATTGTTAATTTTGATTCTTATTACGTTTCAATATATGTATAGTGTTTGTAAATTGAATATTATTTCTTTAAGCGTACATATTGTGTAATATTAATCTTTACTCACAACGTTAATATTTTTACATTTATTCAAAATTTAAAAGCTTAGTTATTTTGGATTACATTCAAATTATAGAGTGATTAATTATTTTGGCAAAATTAATGATTTACACAACTTTACAGTGGCAACCTTTCATTTGTTTTGCTAGTTAATAGAAGTCTTAACGTCAGGTTGATATAATGTCAGGTTGCGTTGACGCACCCTGTATGTAGGATGTTATAATGACGTGTATTACGTGTTTTGAGTGCGAGTGTATTGAGTTTGAACAAAAAAAAATTTTTTTTTGTGTATGTGCATCATGTATGTGGGTGGGTGATACGCCATTGGAAATTTAGGAGAAATATTATTCAGTATGTAGATACGTGTATTTGAATGTTATAGAGACTTTGGTGTTGGAATAAATAGATTCTGATGAATGTAAATGTGAAAAGAAATTTGTCGATGGGACGATAATGTTTGCTACTGTGTTGCTACTGTTTTGCTACTGTAAGGAATGGAATGTTAGAAGATAGAGGAGTAATCTTGGTCGGAAAATGTGAGTGTATAAGTATAGAATGTTTTAGAAAATATGTAGAGAAAGATTGGGTATGTTTAAGTGTTAATTTCAGAAAGTTTTCGTAATGTTGTGCAATAAGTTTTGAGAATACGTGTATGTACATGGGATTTGAGACCTTAGACGGTACTTATTTTTGCAAATGTTGCGGAAGGAGATCGAGCGCTATGGAGATAAACGTTGAAAGTTGTGTAATGGTCCAGAGTGGCTACTGAATGAATGTGATGACGAGAATGGTTCTTCATAAAGTAATTGTAAAATTTGTCAAGTAAAAACAAATATGGCGATGTATTGTAGTTATAAGCGTGGTTGTACAGATGGTGCACAGTCGGGACTAAGAAATTTTGAATGAATACCATTGGAGAATATAGCGAGGAAAGACATGTTTAAAGATGGATGGCTGAAGGTATAAATAGGAAAGTCAGAGATTGACGGGGTTGTTGGTTGTTGCTTTTGGTGAGAGCTCGGTGAGACGCGCGAGGTGATGTGTAAAATTAGAATGGGTTGAGTTGGAGTTTATTTGTGAATAATATTGAAGGCAGTCATTGTTTAAACAACTGCGTAACCCGAAAGGGGATGAATCGTATAAGACATTCATAAATAAAACAATTAATTAAATTGAGATTGAAGATAAAATCAGTTTGTTTATTTTCAAGAAAGTAAAAGTGCTAAGCAGATTTATAAAGATAACAGTTGTTACGTTAAAGTGTTGAGTGCGCGTGTTCTTGTAACGATATTTAGTTAAAATTATTTATGGGACCACCTTTAAGTAAACGAAATTTTCGTAATAAATTAAGCCAATGTTAAGGTAATTTTATAGTGACATTAAAAGTTTATTTGTGTTAAGGAAGGGCTAATTGTCCTAAAGGTTGCGAGAAACTTTTAAGAGGCAACCAAACGTGTACAGATTATTACGTTATTGGAGTAATAACCTCGTATAGTTACACTATTTGCGATTACAGAAAGGAATAAGTGTTTGTGGAATTGTGAAGTTTTGTTTGTGCCTTCAGGCAATTTAAGGATACAAATGGACTACAAATAATTGATTTACGGAAGAAAGAAGAAAGAAAAGCGTAGGATTAATGGACAATTTTAAGTAAGAATTAGATTTAAGAACTTGAAAATTAGTAAGCACGATTATCTTTTTGTTTAGTTGTAATTTGCGTAATGTTTAATTAATTAGTGTTGAAGGAAAAGATAATCGGTCTCGAGTTATGTTGTATTGGTGTTTTAGTATTAAGAATTTTGCAGAAACGCAAATTTGTATTTTCAACCACTGTTGTGTATGTAAACATTTGTTTATTATTTTATGCAGGACAATATATTTATCGTTAACTTTTATTCTGTTGTTTATTTAGCCAGTTATGAGATACATTTGTGACGTTTACTTAATTGGTGACCTAGTTTTTTGACAACTTAAATGTAAACTTTGCATATTTTGGATTTTAAGATTAATGAACAACCTGAAAGGTTATATTTGCCAGGTTGATTGCAAAATTTTCATGTTAGTTTCATTAACGCAGTACACTAATGACGGATCAGCTGTTAATTAAAATTTCATTAAGTATAACTAAGAGATGAGTTTTGAGAACTTACATATTTACGAATGTCAATACGATTCATAAGTATTATAAAATTAAATTAACTTTAAAAGATATCGTTCATGTTAGGAATATTAAACCTTCAAGGATTATTCTCGTTTTACTGTTTTGCAGCACTTTATCACTATTATATTGGAGTAACAATTATTAAGCCCATGCCATTGCCTTTCTTTTGGTTAGGAATTTTAAAAACTAATTATCGATCATTGAATGAAGAACAATTTATTCATTAATAAGTAGAAATTTAACATTATATGTATACGAGGGATACGCAGAAAATATTCAGTTAACGTGTATCTCAGTTTTTTTATTTATAACTATTGGTTACGTGAATGCAATTGAATTTGAATGATCAATTTTATTTTGGAGGTTTTGGTATACGAGGTGTATTCAAAAAGGTTTTAATTACCTGGGTAGTACTAAATATATTTGAGTTTGAGTTGAATTGTTTTGGACGAGTGTTTGTTGTAGGACCCTCGTGTGAGAATTTACTGAGTAAGCCCAATCCTACTTTCCACAATCAAGTAGGGTTAATTAACATCCAGCTTAATACAATTATTTTAGCAAAGTTTCGATTGTGGTGGCGCCTAGAGACATATTTTCCCGGACTGAGCTGTTTGAATTTAGGTGTAAGGTGTTTGAGCGTATTAATCATTCATTTTACTTATTATTTCAACCACGCCCATCTCCCTGTTAGCTGGCTTGGTAACCCGCTTACATTAGTAAGCATACACGACGCCTAGTGCGGTTTGGACGTGTAACAATAATTGCATTTGAATTTAATAGATATACCGCAACCGTTGACCGAACACCTCATTTGTTTGCATACTAGTGATTGCTTTGATTTATTGCATTAGTTATTACGACCCCGATTTTGTCGCATATTAAATTTTAGGGCTCTATAGATCGTAATTGTTTTTTTTTGTTGACGATTTCTTTTTTGTTTAAAAAATTTAATAATTAATTGCCGTTTTGACCAGTAATTTTTGGTTGTTTGAGCTAATAATTTTGACGTTGAAGTTTATCGAAGTGTATAATGAGTTTCGAGTTTTAGTGTTTTAGTTTTAGTGAACACTATGGTTTACTCATAGACCATTATTAAGATCTAGTTCATCACGATTTCTAGCTAAAAATGTATCCAACAGGTAGCGCCTTTGTGACCATTTTCCGATTTTGACGTTATGGGGTTGTGACAAGTGCCCATTTGCAGCGTTATGTAAGAACACCACTGAGCTATGTCCGTTGCCTGCACATTAACTTTACGGGTTGATGCTCTCGTGGCCCGTAACATGTCATACTTTTGATACTTCTTAACCCATTTATGTCGTAATTTTCATGTTTTGCCCATCTTCCTCTCTCTGTGTTATTAATACGTCACCTATCTAAGCCAAATTTCGTTTTCACTGATCTGTATCTACACATCTGAGCAGCTTTCTTAGACCTTCACTTCTTGGGGCAAATAATTTTAACTCATTCATATAGAAATGTGAGTGATTTACTGGTTTTCAACTTATGTTAAGCAAGCGTGTTAGTGGTTTGGTAGCCAGGAGTGGGGGACACCATCAAAAGCCTTTTCATAATCTATATAGTCAGTATACAGGTTTTGATCATTCTTCACGGCATGTTTTGTTATAATAGAGTCGCATCACTTTGCTCCTTTTATGCACCCTTCCTGATCTTCATCTAATAGAATGTTTTGGTCCAGGATTGGTAGGTTTTGTTCGTCATTACTCCTGTAAGTACCTTGTATAACGTAGAGAAGCAAGTGATAAGGCAGTACCTTGCAGGATTTCTATTTCACTAGGTTTTTTTGGAATAAAGTAGGTGTTGCCTGTCATTGGAAAATGCGGCATTAACAGAGGTGTTACTATTACTTCGGTGAGTCATTCTGCAAGTACTTTATGGGTACTGTAAACTATTTTATTCAACTGTGGGTTCGTTTAATTATTGCGGTTATTTCTGATGTTTTTATTTTCCAGTTTGATATTGTGCCCAAGTTGTTATTGACTTTCATTTCTTGCCTGACCCATTCATTGCTTTGTATTGTATTTCTTCATGCTCCCTTATTTTTTCTAGTGTAGTCTTGTATCCTGCGCGACAACCATTTCTTCCTCTTCATTATGTTTGACTTACTGGAGTTCTCTATAAGAGATTTTCCCGTTCATCTTAAAAAGGCGATTTTGTTATCTACGTTTATTGGATTTATTATACCTTCTTAATCACTGTGTAATTGCTGTTAATTTCTGTTTTTAGAAGTCCAAGACTCCTACTACCGTTGGGTTCTTTTCAGACTTATTCGTTTTTATTATTAGATTAGTTTTGGTTTTGCTAGTTCCGTTATTTCCTATGTATTGTGTACTTATGTTGACTTCACTCATATTATTGATTATCTGAACCAATCTTCATTCCCAAGGTGGCATTCTATTTTGGAAATGTATGTTTCCTACACTATCCTGTCCATTTACATCTAGTCCTGCCATTGCTCCTACATGCATTAGACTATGGAGATGTTGATGGGTGTAATCTAGTTTTTATCACATAATTGAGTCTAGCCAGTATCGGATTTGTGCCCCTCTTCTGGTTTAATTTAGGTATTTTTTGCCTAGAAGTTAGATCCAATCCTTCATAGAAAATCATGTTTGTTTCAACTTCGTTTTCAATTGGGCATGTGATTAGTTAGTTGTCTGTTGTTGATGTTTCTACCTCTCTCTTCGTTAGCAATATGGAATCCTTGTTCTATTGAGACTTCGTTGCGTATAGGATTGATGATATCTGCAGATTATCTGCAGTTGTTATTTCGGAGTATCGATCTTCTTTGGTCTACAATATTTTGGATTATTTTACCTCTCAACCATGGGAATTTATCAATCACCATCACATGAAGTTCTTTTGAGTATGGTTTATTAGACGTTTACAGCCTCCTTTGGTAGTAGCACCGAACCAAGTATTCGTTTAATTATTGACTCCAAACGGTTCGTTAGGGAGCTAGGTTTGGACAGAGCTTTGGTGATCACGATGGTTCTAACACACGTACTGCTGCCTTGGCTCATCCCGATTTGCTCTTGTACAAATTGGAGCTTTTTAAGGAAAACACTCCCTCAGAGCTTCTAACACCATGGGAGGTTGGGTCCGTTTGCTTTCGCAGTTAGATGTCAATCGTAGTTTGATTAAAAACGAATGATCGTGACAAACACTATCTTTGTTGGTTGTATTCTTACAAGGCTAAATATTGAACTTAAACTAATAATAGAATAACAACACATAAATATCTTAACAAACAAAACAGAGGATCACTCAGGTTGGTGGAAGGGCCTCTTGAGTACCGGGATATTTGTGGATTAAAATCCTTAACGTAGTACACCGGGTAATTCCCCTTGGTTTGCTTTATGAAATGAATTTAAACCTCCAGTAGTAACATGCTCACCAAAATTAATACTTTGAATCAAAAGAAAGTTACTCACTAAAATAATAACTCTTTATCCTCAAAATTAAAATAATCAATAATATTTGTGTATTTTAAATTCTTTGAACTGTAATTTTAACGGTATCTGTATATATATATATATATATATATATATATATATATATATATATATATATATATATATATATATATATATATGTTGTAAAGCATCGGTTTTAAAATGAATATTTCTGCGATTTAATAAACTGGGACTTCTGGTTTTGCAATACTGCTTAAATTCGAATATAGATGAAGGTGCTATTCTCGGGCTTCCCTTTTAACGCTTTTACGAACTATGATATTCTCATAATTATTAAAATAGCATACAGGCATTTTATCGCCTAATGGAAAATATACAAAAGGAATGTTTTTTTTATAGAGAATTGAATTGAAATTCTTAAGAGATATAAATTGGACTTAATGTTTAAATAATTTACTTTCTTTCAGGAAGTGGTTTGTTATTACGTTAATGATATTCGGGATACGTACATACGAATGTCAGTATTAATGACGGATTATCAGAATTTTATAACCGTTTTACAGGGAAATCTGGATGAACGTAGGTTTGTGACGATTATTTAATCGATCAAATATCTGCAGGTTTTTCCAGCTCGGTCCTGTAAGTGCTCAGGTATTATGTTTTAGGAATAATTACTTAGCCAAATCGGCATACGCTTCATCGGTTAAGTAGAAGGATGCTAGATCGAACAGGTCTACGCTTTTCGGACAAGCAATGGTAAAAGAATCACCTCTACAGGCATAGGCCTTAGTGGATAACCCCTTTTAGAAAATCTCAGTACTTTTAAGGACTATTCCTAAAAGCATAGAGGAGGATTTAGTGTACAGGATATTCGTTTTCCTCGGGCCTACGCTCCAGGGAAGTGTAAGTGTATTTGTTTTCCGCGGCCTTTTCAGACAAGATCGATTTATGGTCGGATAGAGAATGGTATAACTTACCCAAGTAGGTTGGCAGGCAGGTGTAAAATAAATGCGGCGATTCAGTATGTCGATGAAGACCTCAGAACGGAAGCAACAAGATAGGTGAAGACTTCGGGGCAGAAGTCAACAGGATAGGCGAAGGCTACCGAGCAGAAGTCAAAAGATAGTTAATCTCGCGTAGCGGTTCCGCGCTCTAACGTGATTGGATTAAAAAATAATGAATACATCTGCGGTCGGTCGGGATAGAGCAAACATGAATTGATTTTGTGGGGCTTTTGCGTTGAAATCTTAAACGATTTCTTGATTACGGAAGAAGGGGTAAAATTTAATTATTTTAAGTAACATTTTCTGTAATACAAAGGGATAAATGAAAATGACTAATTTGGGAATTTATGTTATGTTTTCTGGATCTTTACAATATAGTACGTCGGGTTTATTGTATTCACGTAGTGGTCTGTTTGTGTAAGTATGTTCCAGTGTTAGTTCGCCAAATTCTGGTGGATAATTGTAGATTTGTTGTGTATTTCGGTGTTTCTTTTTCGGTTAAGGTCTGACAACCACTTATTAGACATTCAATTGTTTATTCCGTAGTTTGACAAATTCTGAATCTTATTGTTGGGATAAAAGAACCTTTTATTACATTTTTCCTGTACTCTCTTATTGCCACCACAGCAAAGATAAAACCTTCTGTTTCAGGAAAAATATTGAGTTCGCCCATCTATTACTAGCTTTGTAATGTATGTGTTCTTCACTTATAGATTTTCCAAGTAACGGATTTGCCTTCCATTGCTCCATTTTTGTTGTATAGGATGCATGTACTCTTGGGATTTATATAAGATTTTACTCATATTTAATGGTGTTCTCTTCTGCTACCTGTTTTTCCCGATTTACCCTTTTCAGATCGTTAAGTTTGCAATGTTCAATCCGAAATTGCATATTTATGTCGTATGTGAAATTTTCTGTTATTTGTGTTAACCTTTTTAGGTTGATTACCGTATCAGCTATTAATTTAATATCACCCATGTACATGAAGTGAGATATATTAGTATCAGGGTCTTCCAATTGATAGCCACATTTTGAAGTACTCAGACGTGTAGATAACGGATTTAATGCTACGCATAACCAAAGAGCACTTAAGGAGTAGTCTCTGAAGTATTCCTGTTCGTATGTTAATCAAAGGTGGTGTTTTCTGGTTGCTACATTTATAGTACGGTGGATTCTCTTTACATACATGATACGATGAGCCTTGATCAAAGGATTTGTGGTAATTTACATATGCTACATAGAGACCCTTACTTTTCGTTTAGCTTCCACAGTGATAATCATGTATATCAGTAGGTGTTCTTTGTAACCTTGTGTTCCTTTTCTGCAACTTTTTTGCTCTTTTGAGATTATATGGTTCTTCTCTAGATGATAAGAGGTTTTTGTAGCCAGAATAGATGTTAGCAGTTTATAAGCGGTTGGAAGGCAAATTATATGTCTATGTTAGGCAGGATCTGGGCTCGGAGGATGTAATTTTTGTATTAGATACGTTATGGTTATTACCAGAGAAGAATGTATACTGTTTGGTTCTTTAATCATATTGGGGTATGCTTGAGCATGGTGATGGTGTGTACAGGTAAACTTCTTTATCCAGTAGCTATGAATTTTGTCTATTCCAGGTGATTTCTAGATTTTTTAATGCTTGTTGAATGTCTTTTTGTGTCTATTTGGTCCAATACCATCGTTCTTAATTGTTTATTTCTTAACCAATTATTACTTTTTACGTGTTGAACTGGTACATCCCTGGTCTTTCCCCTGAATTCTTTTTGTTTGTTGTTCGGTAGGTGTTTATCTTCCGATTCTTTTCCTTTATCTAAACTTCTATAAAATTATTTTTAGTTACTGCTAAACATGCTATTTTGCTTTCTTCTTAGATTACTCCCTTTGCACCTTTTTAGTCTATCAGATTTTATTTTTAAGCGATGCCGTAGTAAATCAAGTACATCTTCATATGTTTGGTTACTCTCATTCTGGTGTTTCCTCATTATCATTTTTACTTTCCGGATTACCTTTTTACTATTGAAACGTTTGATGGTTTGAAACAGGATACCAATATCAACTCGTCACCTTTCTATTTTTTGTTTAATTCGCCTTTCCCATGAGTCTAAACAATTTGTCTGTCGTCGTGCTATATTAGTAAGATATGGTTTTTGTTGGTATTGATGTCGTTTCTAGCGTTATACCTTAATTTTGGAAGAGATGGCCTTGGTTGTGAGCTAATATTGTTGTATATGGTGAAGTATTCTGTAAAAAATCTTGTTTATCATTGCTTCTTTTTGTTCCTGGTCTGCATCTACACTAGCTTGTGTAGTAACGTTTCTATTTTCTTGTGGAGTTACTCAATCTGAGTGAGTTATCTGTTCTTGTGTTGCCCTATCATCTTCGCGGTGTTCTATATTAATCATTTCTGGTTCTTCTGCCACTCCTCTTCTAATTAGTTTTAATGTGTCAGGATCCATCTTATTACGTAGAAAAATCTGACGTGGTTGGTCAAACACGATTTGCAACGTTTTTTTTTTCAGTCAGAGTATATTTGGGTTATTGTGCTCACGACTGTATGGTTCTTTGTCAGTTTCCATATTTGTGATTTTAAAGCAGGGTCGGTAAAGGTACATATTCATATTGTTTGTTGACTTGACCCGTTTCCTATTTCGGGACCCTTGAGTGATCTCAGCATTATGTAGAAAAACACTTGCAGAGGATGGATCGTTTATACTGTCCGAAGTAACGCTCTGAAGGGCATGTCCATTGTGATTTTCGGGTTGTGTTTGTGGTTCCGAACCAAAGAACCCTTCCCTCTGGTACCGCCACATATTCAGCTTCATATTTTTCGAGGGCAAATTACTAACACACTTATGGGGGTGCTGGTCCTATAAGCGGTAGGGTTCGTTAGCTTCTCCACTGATAAGGTTAGTAGGATAATAAGCCCCTCACACACGCCGAGGTGAACCCCCCAGGGATTATTATTATTATTATTATTATTATTATTTATTGTTAGATCATACTTTCAGGTGGTGTTATACATATTATAGACGATATATACACGATATGTATTGTATTGTGTTTTAGCCTATGTTGAGGGATTGTCTGGCTACAGTGCACGTATTAACTATAATCGCCTTTTGAACGTTGTGGTGAACTTGAGTTGGGATGATTAGCTCTGTAGGACGTCGGATTTCTTCTGAAAATTTACAGAAATTGGAATGCAGACGTCTATCAGGTATCTAGATTTCTGTATTTTATCTGACAATGTTACGTCAGGTCTGTTACCATGTATGGTTTTATCTGTAGGTATTGCGTATTCCCAGTATATTTTGTATTTGTTAGTTTCTGTTATGTCTCGGGTGTAAATTTGTAATAGGGTTCCGGTGCTATTTCTACTTTATGTACTGAGTTGTTGGTAAATAATTTTGGTAGCATTATTGTGACTTTTTGTGTACCTTGTAACAGCTAAGACTTTACATCCAGAAGTGTTGTGATAAACTGTTTCAGCGAAAAGGCGGCATAGTCGACATTTGTTATCACTTATGTTTTCCTTTATTATAAATTTTCTGTAGCTTTTTGTGCTGATAATTTGATCCTGAATTGCCAAATTAAAACCTTCACTTACTGGGTACAAAGTTAAATTTTTAGCCATACATACGTTTATTCTTTGTCTACTATTTTGTCATTAACTATGTTTATATGTCTACCGTGTAGTGACTTTGCCATCCAGTTTTCCAACAGCATGTTTGTCGGTTGTTTTTTTCGTGTCTTCTTGTTCCACTTCATTGAAGTTAAGTGAGAATATTTTAAGTGTAGTGATTTGATTATTATGTAATTGAACAATGTCCGTCAGGTCGCTACCTTCCTAAGTTCTTGGAAAGTACAGTCTTTCTTTGCATGCGTTTGGGTGGTATCATGTGCGTTCTTACTATCCTGTTAGATTAAGGATATGTTACTGTAGATATAACGTACATGTTTATTTCTCTGGCCACGTTTTTTGAATAATAAATATGTTTATCAGTCGGTGCATAAATCTAATTGTTTTTTTCACATTTTGTTTATCATTTTTTGCTGTCTGGTTGGTACCTAGATATTTGTAGGTGCCTTCTTGCTCCATTTTCGGAATTTGTTTCTTTTCATTTATGTTCATCGATATCATGTTTGCCCATTTACCCCTTTCAAAGTGGTTTATTCTGCACTTTTTTAATCCAAACCCCATATGTATGTCTGAGCTAAATGACTTTGTAACGTGGGTTAGTAATTGTAGTTGTGAGTAGAAAGGGTAGAAATAGGACAAATCCTCCACCTATGCGCCCTGTATAGTTTTTAATTCCAGACTCTGGAGTGTAGCAATCGCAGACACGTAGCTTAATCTCGGCTTTTTTGAAAGCGCCATTTTGAATCCCTTGTTGACGTATTTATGATCGGCATTCCGTAATTAGGGACCGTTTGGCAGTATTAAGAGCTTTTGGTAGAACAGCCATGGAGGACTATCTGATTGATTGTGTGAACAGACTTTTAATTACAACTCCATTTTTTAAGTCCTAAAGCATTTTATAAATAAAATCAAGATAGCGGTTTTCTGCAATCATTAACGTAACTATTTTATGGATTTCCTAAGTTATCTAACCGCAACAACATCCTCTCTCTACTCAAATGCCTCTGGCCTATGTGGAAAAATCCCGTAATTAGCTAATTACTTGAAACGCAAAGAGATCTTGAAATTACATAAAAGACAGACAAGTCGACTTTCATTTCTAATTTTAATAATTTCTTGTGTCAACGTTGTTCGATTTAACGCAAAACAAAACAATGTACAAGTCCAATTTTTCAGCAAGATAATGCGCGGCTGCATACCGCAAGGGTGCTATGGAGTCTCTAAATACTGCTAATGTTGATCTGCTTCCATGGTCTTCTTGTTCGTCAGACTTATCACCAATCCAACATTTGTGGGGTATGGTAGGTCGAAGAATAAATGCTCTACAGCTACTCCCAAACAATGTAGATGCCCTTCAACCAAGGATTTTAGAAGCGTGGGATAGTATACCTCAGGTTAGCATAGATTCAATTATTTCAACTATTACTAATCGGCTAGCTAAATGTGTGAGAAACAGAGGAGGGTCGACGTATTATTAGTGTCAAAAATATTTGTATCTTGCTAAAATTTTCATCCATTATTAACAGCTATAGCTAAAATGTACTACTCTAATCTATACTTGCATACCCGGGTATGTACATAGACTTAGCACATCAATACTTACTATAAGAAATGTATATGCAATAAAAATAGTAAAATAATAGAAAACACGCATTTAGTAATTTTTTATTATTTTGTCAACCTGTTTTTGTTATTTTTTTAAATATAATGTATACAAAAAAAGGGCGTTGACTACACAAAAATAATTTTGAAACAAAAAACGAGTACAAAATGTAATGGAAAAGAAATCAACAGTTATCACAGACTGTATGAATGGTGCTGTGTTCACTGCAGACGGCCCTTTTGCACGTCATGCATGCTTTGCGTGATGGTCGTCGTTTTTTGCACAAATAGCAGTTTCCTTTTTGAGAAATGCGACCGGTGGAATCTCTTTTAGGCGCACTTGAGCTGCGTTCGCTGCTTGCTGCTTCAAGAGTTGACAAATTTATTTCTAATAAAGCTTCTATAGCATTTTTGGTAGTGAAAATTCGGGTGATGTGTGTGTTTTGGCAACGTAATTGAACCTGAGGCAGTACTAACTGGCGAGAAAGTTGTTGCAGAAACTTACGTCGGTTACTTGTATCGCCTTGTTTCGGTGGATTATGGGTTTGATAAATTATATACGCAGCTAATCCAGCAAGATCCAACATGTAAAAAAAGCAAGAGGCCATCTTTGTGTACGACGTTTACATGAATACCTCCTAACATCTTATCCATGGTATCGACCCCCTTTGTTGGATTGTAGTCAATTATTATTTCAGGTTTACGCGCTTGTCCTACAACCTCTGTTGAATAATGTGTTGTTGATAACAAAACAACAGCTTTATTACGTTTAGGAAAATACGAACACAATGTAATGTTGTCCAAAAAGTAAACTGACTTGATAGCAATTCTCTCGGTTGGTTTTTCACTATTAAAAATTCTGGAGGAATAAAAGTCCGTCTCTTGTTGACTGTTCCAATTATGGAAAGACTGTAGTCATCTTTCAAAGTTTTTGCCAGATTGTAACTTGTAAAAAACTTATCACAAGTTATATTTCGACCCGATCCTTTGAAAATTTTACACAAATCTATGCCAACTCGTTCCCCCTGTTTTTTTTCACGAATACCATCTGAACTCATACCTGTATAAATTTGTCCATGCACTGGATATGATGTTAATGCATCGCAAGCCCACCATACTTTTATCCCATATCTGGCTGGCTTAGATGGAATATACTGCGTAAATCGAGTACGTCCTCGATACGGATATAACTGCTCATCTATAGTTACGTTGTCACCAGCATTATAGTTTGATCGTAGATTCGCGTTAAGCATTAGCCAAATTTCAGTTATCGCTGCAGATTTGTCGGTTATCAAACGTTCTTTTCTAGTAGTTCCATTGTCAAAACGAATATACTTGGAGATATTCCAAAAACGGTTTATCGACATAGTTGCTCGATACAGTGGATGAGCAAACATAGTCCATAAATCTTTGCTGTGCTCATAATTGGATCTGCTAACACCAGCAAATAACAGAATCCCAAGATATCCATCAAATTCAACAGGTGTTAGTGGATTCCAAATTTGTTGTTTTTTATTAGGATTTTTTGAATTCCATAATTGGCAGCTCTGTACGGCACGACGATTTGTTTCTCTAATGATGATATCGCACATTTCATTACTAATGAGCTCTTTGAAAGTGGCTAACATGCTCAATCCTTTTGTTTTAGCTTTTGGACCCGGCTGTAATCCTTGCTGCCTCGTATTTCGACGAATATTATGATCAAGTCGACGCCTGTTTGCTATTGGTGCCACTTTACTCCACTGTTTACCATCACGAGAAACAAAAACATCTGCTTCAAGTGGCAGTTGTGGTTGCTGGTCTGGCTCTGCAGCCAATTCCTCTGCTAGCTGCTCTTCAGTATCACTATTTTCAACTACTCTGGGTCTTCTGTTTCTATTAGCTCAATTTGTTCAACATCTGATTCAGCATCTTCATCAAACCTCTCTACTCTAAGTAAATCTGAATCTGATACATCTATTATAAAATCTGGATCATTTTCTAATGTCTACAATGTATCACGTTTTATGGTTTAGTGTGGTTGAAAATAATTTAAATACTTACGATACTTTCCTCGTCTGATGTCATCGAATCTTTCAAATTTTTCAAGTATTCTTCATGCTTTTCATACGATAGTCTTTTGAGTTCCGAAGATGATAAAACTCTTTTACTTTTACTTTCCGTGAATTTTTTACCGCCTTCCATATTTTTAATAATCAAAATTCAACACAATCCAAAAAAATAAAAACACAATAACAAACACTAACTGTTCTACTGTTCACTTCAACCAATAAATAAAGACTGTTTGACTGTTGCAAAACCAACATGTAAAAGAATAGGTATCTTGTATCATACGCGATAAGATAAGAATGAACTGGATTATAACTTTTATTAGCGTAAATGCAAAATGCAACGTGGACAACCTTGTAAGGTTTAAGAATCTATACAAAAGTAATTCACACCCGGGTGTGTAGGCATAGACAAGCGTCAATTTATTTTTAAGCGCCCAAAAAAATATTTTTACTACGATATTTTGGTTTTTTGTTTTTATGATACTTACAATTAAATAATAAGCAGCTACTAAGAACACCGTTTCATTACGCTGTAAAATAATAGTACTTTTTGTCAATATTTTACGCTAACACACCCTGGTATGTAGGTATAGACACAAGGGTTAAAATACATTACCGTTTACTGTGTGTTCATTTATTTATGGCGGCCAGTATATAAATAAAGTTTTACTTCAATAACTTTGTTTCTAGTAGTAGTAAGTATAGGTGATTTTATATAACGGGTCTGAGAATCCCGGGCTGTGTAAATATCGATATTTTATTGGTCAATTATCCTACGGTTAAAGTTGGAGGATTAATACTCTCAATGTTCCTCTATTTCACTGAAGGTCACCCTTATAAGCTGACTTACGTGCAGCCATACATCTTTTCGGCGCGTAACACCTTAGGATTGCGTTTCTTTTTCGGAGCGGTAATGGGTTGAGTAGAGGCTCTCTCTAGGGATCGGGAAACGTGAGGATTGTTGATGGATTTGGGAATTACTTACTTCTTTAAGACGGTCGGGAGAAGGATATGTGGGTGGACGGTAAACTTCTGAACTCTCACCTCGTTCATAGTCACTGGAAGAGGGTAGAGATAATTAAGGTGAATAGTACAGCGGACAGCTGCCCCAGTTAGTCGCCTCTTACATCAGGCAGGAGACTCCCAAGGTATATTCTTCACCCGGACCTAGATAGTTTTTATTATTATTATTATTTTGTTTTATTGGTGGGCGGAGATCTAGACAAACGAAAATGTCAGCCACCTCTACGCACATGAACTACTTGTTAATCGTTATAAGCAATACACTTGTCTAGAATTTGACCTACTAACGGAACTCCACCTTTAGCAAGATTTTAGAAAAAAACTTCCTCGGCCAAGTTTGAACCCGCGCCGCTCGGGTAAAAGGCAAACACTCTAACTACTCCAACAGCGAGGCAGCTAGTATTACTGTTTTATTATTAAATGAGAAGAACAATATGAGGTGCACAAAAAACGTTATCTCACATGATTTCAAGAAGTATGTACCTAAAGAGGAGCGATAGTTGAATTATAATCCATTAATGCACTTTCATTACTTTTGAGCGGCACTTTATTATTTTGTATTTTCATGACGTTCAACCTTTTTTAAATTACTTACAAAAATTATAACTTATTGTAGTTCTGAAATAAACCTCACAGACACCATTACGCATGTACCAGGTGTCTGATTAAGAGAGGTAACCCGCTGTATCTCAGAAACTGTTTATCGTACAACTTAGGAAAAAATCTAAATAAAAGAGTCGCATAAGAAAAACTGCTGAATATTACTTTCAAGTTTTATACTCCACCAATAGAGGGCGTAGTTCACAATAATAGCACAAAAACATAATTTTTCTGTAATAAATGCATATATTAGTAATTTTTGGATCATTTTACGTAATTGTGCTTAGTACATTATATACTACTACTATATATTTTAATCATTCACTTGAACGGGCATGGAATTGAAAAAAAATGGTAAAAACTGCATCTCTTAAATATAAAGTAATTTAATTCATTCGTTGGTAATTGTCAATAAAAGAGCCAGGCGTGCGCCGCCATGTCAAAATATCTAGTAGATTTATAAAGGTTATATCACCACACGACTGTGTTAGCATAAAATAATGTTTCAATATCTATTTGTTTTATTTTTTTTTCTGTAACGAAGTCATATCACAATATTAACGAAAACTACTTTAAATTCGTTTTTACTTATTATCAATTTATTAACAATAAACAAAACAAAAAAAATATACTACATTGACCTAGTAAAGTAACGATAGGTACTAAAGATACTGGTCTAAATGTTTTCCGTCCTTTTCGATACAGATATTCTTCTAATTCAGCCTGGAAGTACTGTCAATTGTGTTTTTTATTCGCTGAATAAGATCTTCTCTACTTGCAGGTCTTGTCTGACAAACTAAATCTTTAACCTGGCACCACAGATAAAAATCTATACAGTATAGTTGGAAGATCTTGGTGGCCAGGGGAATATGCTACCTCTTCCTATCCACCTATACTCATATTGTTGATTTAAAAATTCATCACTTCATTTCTAAAGTGGGCTGGGCAGCCATCTTATATACACATAATTTGCCGTAGTGATAAAGGATCATCTTCTAATAATATAGGCAATTCAACTCTTAAGAATCTTAAGTAACGCTCGCCATTTAATGTTCATGAAAAACAAAAGGGCCTATAATTTTATCATCTAAAATCCCACACCATACGTTAACTTGCAATGTGTCTTGCCAACCACGCCACATCAAAAAGGGAAGAAATGGTTAGCTTGACTAGTAAATCATCCAAACGGTTCTGTGACCGCAGAGTACTCGGATAGCGTGGGTGTTTCGAAGTGTGAATAAAAATAAAGAAGATGGTTAGGTTAGTTACAAAACAATAACAAAATGGTAGACAGACAGATAGAGAGAACAAACAAGAAACAGGCGCCACAAGCTTTAAAGAGAGACCCCATAAAGCTTGAAACAGGGAGCAAGAGGAATAGCAATTGAACGACAATTCACTCAAGAAGCGTAAATTTATTTCTAAATTCCCAACAAAGACTGCTATATGCAGAAGTTTATATATATATATATATATATATATATATATATATATATATATATATATATATATATATATATATATATATATATATATATATATATATAATAGAGGTATGGAAAAACATTATTGCGGGTCTGATATAATAAGCTAGAAAGAAACCCAATAAGCATTATATGAATGTGAAAGAGACATCATAAGTTTCAGTATGCATATACGAGTAACTCGTCAAGTAAGATTAGATACCAATGATCTTAACACTCTTTTCCTAAAGCAAGCAAATTTATACTTAAAAGCTAACAAACATAGTGTAAATAATATGACACAGACACTCGCTATATATATATATATATATATATATATATATATATATATATATATATATATATATATATATATATATATATATATATATATATACACATGCTTTGAGTCATTGCTCCTGCCCACGATAGCGTTAACAGTAGCTCTTGAGGTAGTATCAAGTATGGAAGCTAAAAGCTTACATATCACTGTATGTTTTATTTAAAAGTTCAATAGTAATTACCTCAAACTTTAGGTTAAGTATGTGCACACATTATTTACTAATGGATTGATACAGTTATACCAATTCTACATTAGTGAAGTTTTTATAAAAGTTGTATGTTTTCGGATAGTAATATGATCGTGAAATTGTAACACAGGTAAAGAGTCCAGTAAAAATAATTTATAATATGATTAGTTTAAATGCACTTAATATTTTGTAGGAGCTGCAGGTATGCGTAACCCATTAGGAAATAAACGTGACAATGTAATATTTATTGATATAAGAGATAAGGAAAGACTTAACCGAATTGTTGAACGAGTATGTGTACTTTATTTAGTACAGTTTAATTTTCATCCTTGTCATTTCAGGGCAGCTACCAGTAGTTAGTTACGCTCATTCCCAGTTCCGAGCACATGGTAGCAATATCAAAAGCAAGACGAAAGGTACATAACGTATAATATCAACAGAAACCAGTACACGAAAAAGGAAAATGCAGAACGAAAAGACCCAAAACGAAAAAAGCTAGAAAAAGGTAAGGAATATTATATCAGTTTATTCATCTAACGTTATTTTACCTCTATAGGTCGAAGACGAGCTGTATTGTGATAATTTGCCACGAACTGGTTAGATATATTTCCTTCAATCTACATATCGTAGTTTAAGCCTAAAAGAAGGATTCTAATTATAACGAGCTTGAAGAAAATCGAGCCAACTCACCATGTGGGTGCAAGCAACATATTTGTTATATCCGCAATCACTAGCGATTCTATTACTTCATCAAATGAAGAAAGAATTTTTGAAGCAAATCTTCTCCTCTAGAAATGGCGATTTACACCGAGAAAACAGAAATCAGAGATAGTTTCTAAAATATAATTTTACACCACAACAAAATGGCCGTGTTAAAAGAACCACACCTTCGGAGAAAGGCATTCTACAGAATGGTCCTTATCAAATTTTGTAAAAATGTTAACAGATCTTTGTTTTCAAATAAAACCTGATTAGTTATATGCAATTATTTAATGGTATCACCATCTAGTAATGATTTAGCAAAGTGACAGGAACCTACAAAAATGTAAGAATTTGAAAATAACCAGAACCTAGGTATAGATGGCATTAGCACGTTTATCTTAAGAATTTTTGTTATGGAGTACAAAGTTAAATACGATAAGAAATAATTCCTTTATAACGTAGAAAAGTAAACGCAATAAAAGAAATCTATTTAATCCATTATGATAAATGGTAAAGGCAGTAAATACAGAAAAGTTAAATTGTTAAGGTAGAGAAATAATTAACGAGTTAACTTAAGTAAATAGCACTCCTAACGATTCAGGCTACAAATAAATTTTGTTTTTCCAAACAACAAAAATCAGAAAAACTTTGTAGAATCGATCAGAAACTATCCGATATCGATTTTTACACGTTACAAACTGACCAGCGACCCTGGTTAAAATCTTGTTGCATCTAGTGCGGATTATGATCAGACCAATAGTGCACATTGGGTCTATTTACAGATCTATTACTGGAAAATGTAGCTTCATCGGACCACATTATCTTTGATAAACAATTTGGATTACATTCAGCATACCTTTAAGCCAATTATAATGATCCAGTCTTTTATCGTAATCTGTAACTTTTAATCCTTGATAAAGAACTATGCGATACCAATGAAAACGATTTCTTTTTAAAATGGAGTGATCACAGTACCTAGTAATTCTTAACCTAGTTTTCTTACACTCACATGAGGATCTGCAGCAATGTATCCTAAAACATTTATTTCATTTATTACTGTATTGTTTCTTCGCCGTCGTGTAGAATTTCATTTAGGTTGAACAGATCCGGTTTGTTTTAAACGTTAGGCAAGTTTTTAAATCCTCTTCTGCAGAAATGTTACCGCTGAGGATATTTTAATGCACATTCCCTTGCTGCCATCGGGGCATTTTCAAAACATTCATAATACACCTTTAACATGTCATAAGCTTCACTATTTGTGTAAGGCATTACGCAATTTTAGATTACTAACCGTTACAGTTTCATAAATTCACTCCACACTAATTTTATATTTAAGTTGTCAACAATTTATAACATCTGGGCATTAATTTCGACTATTAGATTATGTAAAATGTTCAATTTATTTAAACCTCCAACAGGCCAATTTTTATTTCATCTGAAAAAATCAAAGCAAAAAAATAAATTTTAGACTTTAAACTTTTTTATTATGAATTCTTGAGGATCCAGAGATGAAAAAATTACCCCGTCTTAAGGCGGACCTGCCCACTGAGGGGAAGAAAAATAGTCAGGGTAAAAAAAGTGAAATTAAAGCTCAAGGTATATTTATTACGCATCGATACAAAAAGTCGTATACATGTGTTTTATCTTGTTTGAAACTCTGTCACATTTACACCCTTTGTTCTTACACATCCTTTTACCACTTCTATCCAACAGGTCTGGTATATGGTTTAAACCATCAACTCGGATATCTGGCTCGGGGATATATGTCTTGGTATTAAGCTTTACTACAGGTTGCATATCTTCCTGATTCGAAGGAGATGTAGGTCTGCCAAGACGTTTTTTTAGAGCTTCGCTAACGCAGAGTACAGCAGCTACTTGTGCTCGAAACACTGGTAAAGGAGGTGATTGTTTATGAATATGAATCCTTTTGTATAGTAGATACGCGTTTACCATAGCCATGTCAGTGAAATGGTAAAATAGACGCATTGTCCATTTGGAAGTCTTTAGGTGAATGGGATATCTGCCAAATAATCCATTCATTAGATCAACTCCGCCCATGTGATAATTATATTTACGTATGATAGCGGGGCATTCAATTTTTACATAATTTTTCGCAGACCGATGAAATCTGGTTGCCTTTGACGGCTACCTATCCTGGATAGCACTTTTGAAAGGTAGCACCCCGACGTATGTAGAAGACAAGCGCACGTTTTTGTTGTCCTTCCACAACACAGTTGTCCAATGTACACCATGTGCATTTCCCACACACTCTACAGAAAATCCCTTGTCTGCTTAGCACGCTTTTTATCTGTATCACTAGGCAATTTATAATTTTGAATGCGACCAGAGCGAATTGTCCTCAATCAATAAATGTATCGGATTTTTAGATAAACAAGTAGTGGCGGTGTCGTATAAAAATTATCAAAATATACGATATGGTTGACAAAATTAGGTATTGTTTGAGATAGACGAACGACATTAGCTGCTACTCACAGATCAGGCGTATTGGGCAAAATTACATTGCTTCTTGCAACAGTAGAGATTTAGAAGCTGTAAGAGTAGCCACTGCTGTCACAGACAACAAAAAGTTTGAATCCCCGTTTATAGGGCTCTGACGGCATATGTTGTCGCAATGGAGTGGGTTTCATTTAGGTCGCACAAATTTGTTCATCTACGCATAAACGACGTAATATTAGAACTGTTTGAAATCGTTCATTTAAATGTTTCACTATGGGATGAACTTTACATAATGGATCAAATTCAGGCTCACCCCACTTTTGCTCTTTTGATTTGTCGTTGAATACTTGCGAATCAGGAAGAATCGTTTAGACGTTATTGCTGTACGAACTGGTTCAAATGAGTAACGTCCCCAGTATTATGCGGCGTTTGGGTAACGATATATCGACATAAATATCAAAATGTCAATGTATTTCTGGATCTAGGCAGCGTTTGTAACAAAGGTTGTCTCGTGAAAAAATGTACGAAGCATTGATATGGAGTTTCCAAATCCTCAAAGCTTTTTGGGAGCTTTATGCTTCCACGAAATACGACTTCATTTTTATACAGTTGCAACTCCGCCAAAGTATTCCTTTGCATTCTCTTGACTGTGCTATAAGTTAATTTGCGTTTCCTGTAAACCTACCTGCGTAGGCTCGGGAACATCAATCTCCTCTTCAAATTCTGGCAGAGGAGAACGTGGTCATTTTTGCTATCGTTGTAATTTAGCAGATGATTTAGCTAAAATCGACGTAGATAGAACAGTTGCAATTAACACGTTGACTGCCAACTACGCAATAACTCGTAGATTGCGTTCTTTTCTAGGACGCCAACTACGAGTTAACTCGTCCTGTGTTTACTTGCCATTTTTGTGCAGCTACGATTAAACTCGTAGTATATCAGTGCTAATATCGATAGATGGCTTCTCGGAAAAGAAAAAAAAATCAATGCTGGCTTACATGAACAGAAAATTTATTAAAAAACGAACAAAAAATATAATTATAAAAATTAATTCAAATTCAAGAAAAAAAAATATTTTATTATTTGTAGAACTTCTTAAAACAATCTTCCACACAAAGAGCTGGCTTCTCTTTACAGGATGGACAGAAATAACTCGTTTCTCGGCTTGGGTACATATACGACATGGCTTTGTCGGACGCTGTTTTTTTTCGTTAGGTGGTAGAATCTCTAAATAATGGAGCTCTTGCAATCTAATTTTCTTCGAAACTGGTTGAATCTCTTCTCCAATCAACGCGACGACGAATTCTTCTCTGAACTTTATCAGTTTTATTTTAGAAGTTACTTTTTGAAAAAGTTTGTGAGCATTGTGCATACGTATCTCTATAAAATGTAGTGAAACCTTTTGGGGCCATCTAATAGTTTTTCTTAGAGATGAGTAGTTCGAAAGCATTTGATCTGATCGGTTAATGCCAGATATTCCATTATTGTAATCTCAAATTATATTCGGTTTTATAGAAATTTTTCCATTGCGATTGGCCACCTCTACCATTCCAATAGCATGCATGTTTGAAATGCTAAGGACATCTCGCTTGCCTTTCCATTTGCATACAGTAACAGGACCATTTTGCTGCCAAATACACTCCCCTTTGTTCAGTTTACGATTTACCACATCTCTGGGGTTTCCTTTTCTGTTATTTCGTAGGGTTGCACACACATACGTTTTTCGTGTAATAGCAGTTTTGTAAGAGTAACAGAATTATAAAAATTGTCCATGTAAACCGTGTATCCTTTATCGAGATAGTCCTCAAGTAAATGTAAAACAACGTCAGCAGTGTGACCTACATTATTGTCAGTTTCCTCAGATTTTCCGCTGTAAATCTTTATTTTCATTACAAGACCGTCGGACTCACATAGTTCATACAGTTCATACAGTTTGATTCGGCAATACAAATATTTTTATCTGGTACATAGTTTTCACGCATAATATTATTGAAGTGATTTAGTATTGGTCTCACCTTGTATAATCTGTCGGCAGATGGTATTGAGTTATCAACGAAATGAAAATAACGAAGTAACAGCTGGAATCGATTTCGACTCATATGTGAGCGCCAAAAGTTTACATTGTATAGCTTGTTTGTGCTCCAGTAATGTTCGATTGATGGAAAACTACAAGGTCCCATTTGCAACAAAAGTCCAATAAAAACTTTCATCTCTGCAGCACTGGCGTTTTGCCACTTTGATACCCTGTTAGATCTTTTTATTGCTTTGCGTTGTACAATTTCTTGCGCAGCGTATAAATTAGTTTGTTCCACCAGTAATGCAATAAACTCCACCAGCGTTTGTACTGTAAACTTTGATGTATCTAATTTCACACCAACATTTTCTTGGAAAATAAATAATTCAGGATTTTGTTGAATTTCTGTCCACGAATTATCATTCGGATTTGGTGTTGTTGCTTGGAAATCATCGTCATTATCTTCAGGTTCGGGATCAACTTCAGGTTCGGAGACGATTTCGTCTTCACTATCACTTGAATTCTCAGAAGGTTCATAATCACTCTGTCGTTGCTATTCTCGCCAAAACGCCAGTCAAATTCTGAATCACTTACATTTGCGTAGTACTCAAGTTCTTTTTGAGTTAGTAGTTTTTTCGTATCCATATTGGGTTCTTGATAATTTAATTATAATAATAATTATAAAACAAAACACTCAAGAAAGACGTAAACGTGATGCACTCGACAACTTCTGAGATACTACTGACGAATATGGACGCGTATCTATGATTCGGCTTTAGCGAAGCGACAGGTCGAAGCTTGTCTTCGCGTGTCTGCGTACGAATTAACTCGTAGTTGACTTCCGCGAAGAGATTTCTGTTACAGAAGTCAACTACGAGATAATTCGTAAGACCTTTTTTTTCTAAAAATACATTTTTTGTGCTTTTTGATGATAACTATGCACTAGAATTAGAGTTTTAATAATATATTGCGATTAAATGAAATTGTCATTTTAAGCCAGATTTCTGAAAATTGCCGTGGCAGTTAACGTGGTAATGGTAATCCTTGTTGTTCATCTAATTTTGAGGCCCCTGATATCGATGGTTGTGAAGTACCGAGTTCTGCTACACCTAAATTCAATACTTGGAGATCAGGTGTAGAAGATTCAGAAATAGTATCGTTGCATTTGTTTATTTCACTTTCAAGGCAAAAATCTGGGTCAGCAATACTGTCGTCGTCCTCAAAGTCACCTTCCAATTCATCTTCAATGTCGGTGTCATGTTCGACAACTAGGTAAAACATTTCATCAGAAGTGACTTGAAATAATTCGTACATCTATCTAGGGCCCTAAGAATCCCCCCATGGTGTCCTTTCTTCTTGAATGTCATATCTGATGAAAAACATTTATGTTAGTAAGAAAATAAATGTTTTGTATGAATCAAACTAATTTTCACACAAACCGACAAGTCCGCCTTTAGGATGGTTGAGGTTATCAGTGATTAGTAGCAAAATCACATGGTCAACTTTTTTCACGAACACATCAGTAACAAACATTACATACTTAAACTCACCTGTAAATTTTTCGGCTTGATCAGATCTCTAAATTTATTTATTTTAAAACACAGAGAATAACCTTCGTAGTGTAACAATTATTCGGTACATTTACTTGGGCGGCACCTGCTCGACTGACCCTGCTGCGTAAACGCGAGAAACAAGAGCCGCTGTAAGTGCATCAGGCAGGCAACTAAGTTCAATCCAAAGGCAGGATTGCCACCATACGTCCAAAAGATTTCAAAGGCACCTCTAAATGAGATTTGAATGAAGCCTGCCTAAAGGCGGATCTGCCGACTAGACGGTTAAGTATAAAACTAGATCTCGCAGTATACCTATTTTTTCTTGTATCTTCGCTTAGAAAACAGATATTGAGATGCGGTTTTTACCAATTTTTTTCAATTCCACGCTCTTTTAAGTAAATGATTAAAATATATAGCATCGCATTTGAAAATTCCCAAAAAAAGTTGAAAAAGATAACAATTGTTCAAACAACGCCACCTGGCGATCGTTAAAAAACCGGAATAAGACCATGATATAATACTTTAATTAAACATTGAATTCTCTTTCAAATGATACTAAGTTTGTCAAAATCCATAAACCGATATAAAAGTTACAACTGTTTTATTGAGTCGGCCTTCCCACTCACCCCTACCAGTTATTTTTAAGATAAAGGAGAAACGTACTGGAGCAAACTTACCTAAAATGATCTGAAGATTACGAATATTTAAATGTTGTGGTACTACTACTGTGCATTTATTATAGAAAAAATATGTTTTTGTGTTATTATTGTGAACTACGCCCTCTGTTGGTGGAGTATGAAACCTGAAAATAATTTTCAGCAGTTTCTCTTATGCGACTTTGTTATACTGATTTTTTCCTCTAATTTGTACGATAAATAGTTTCTGAGATACAGCGGGTTACCTCTCTTAATCAGACACCTAGTATATCAAGGTAGCTGTCTAATATTAGCACATATTACACATACTGCCTGAATTATGAACATTTTAAAAAGAGTTTATGCACAGTTTCATAAAGCTTAAATGGATTCTTTATTTTAATTTAATGACGCCGAATTTACAAAGAACTTTTTTACGTATACATTAAAAACGTCGTTTGTTTTAAGCAACTTGTGGTTTAAACTTTTTACAGAGATACTTTTTTCCTTAAAAGTCCTCCCGCATTACATATATTTTTATATTTAATAAATAGATAATACGTCTTGTACAAGTGATAATAAAATTAATAATTAGTTAACCTAAATTAAATTAAGCTCGTTCTCTAAAGACATTAAGTGGAAAGTTTTTATAAAGGCTAATTCATTTAGTAGCAGTTTTTTTTACAAAACTTAACCTTAATCTTAGAAGAAAATTTTCTTTAACGTCTACAAACTTAACACAAAAAATTCGTGTTGTGCTTAAATGCTCTCTCAACGTCTTTGCGGATGTAGTGCTACAGAGATGACGTAAAAAAAGCTTTGCTGTATTCTCTTTAAAGCGATAATGGTTTTTATACATATAGAAAGGTCAGGATAAGTGGGTAAATGTCTAAACCTCCGTTGTCGCTTTGTGGGTTCGCGAACTAAAGATTGTAATAGGTGCAGACGGAATGGGGTTCTTTGGTGTCATGAGTATTGGAAGACATGGCCTCTAGCAGTCTCTAGAGGACGTGTGATAGATTGCTTGAAGCCTGTATGCGACGCACTGATATTGTGATAAAATATCAATACATTATTTGTTGTATTCGTTTGGTCATTTGAACATGTTTACAGGAATAACAGGAAATATTTACAATTCCTAAATAATGTGGTAATAATGTGGTTTTAAGGAAATAAACATAAATCCTGATAATGCACTTAATTATATGTTTTGGAAGTTTAGTGTAAGACAACGTATAATATCTACTAATCCTCACGGTTAAACTCATTTAACTCCTGGAACGTTTTGTACACCAACTTAGGAAAAACTTCTTACTCTAAGGGAAACAAAAAGATAACGTATCTATTATTAACATTTAGTAACGCAAACGCAATGGAACAACTTAATTACAAAATACCCCAAATTAGAAATTACTAAAAACGTCTAAACATTAAATTAAAAATAATTGCCTTTGAGCACATTACTTTCTAAAGTATTTAGATCAGTTCTTATCATCTTACGTGCTCGAAGAAACTTTTCGGAAATAAATTTTTTACTTTTACAGTTATACTTCCTAGATATTGACGTTATGAGCATAATATTTGAAGTGTGGAAACCATGTTCTATTCAGAAGTTCCTGTGATTTGTAAGTTAATTTTCTGTGTGTAATCCAAAACGAAAAAAATTTAGAACTTTTGTAGATTCTCAAACATTAAAGCATTAAACAAAATGGATTTTTGAGTAATAAAATACAGAAGTATATAAAATATATCGAAATATTTAGAACGTAATATTTTTACACGATCAAACCGCACTAGGCGTTAAATTACTTATAAAGATATGCGAGTTTCCGGTTGCACCCGTTGCTGATGGGGGGTCCGCAGTAACACGCAAAGTAGCTGAAAGAATGCTTCAAAAACATTACGCTTACCATACAATAAAACTCAATCAATTGGGTATTGGGGCCACTGTGACCTGAATTTTTCAGTAAATTTACATGGACTTAAGATGTTATCACTTCTTGGATTATCACAGGTAATAAGACAAATGTCTACTCGTTAGATAAATAACAATTCTCAGCACACAATTCGGAAAAATTCGCTCTTACTTTATAAATTACGCAAATCCTAATCAGTTTAATAAGTATCAATATAATTAATATCCGACTCCTAAATAAATTTTGAAAACGAAAAATGTTAAAAACAAAATCACACCCTGTAATGCTTGTCACTCCAACGTTAATAGTATCCAGGAAACATGATTAATTGCTGAATCCTTTTGAGTAAATATTTACACAACACACAGTAACCTAAAATAGGTAAGCAGTTCATTTGGTCCGTACACGGAAAATCTAGTCTAGCGCGCACCACAATGGTGAAACGCCACTTACCCATCATTTTACCCCTTTCTTGCTTGCTAATCGTTATCCTGATTTTTGTGTCTTAATCGTTTCTTGATCACGTTTCTCTAACAAAATCTCACCAACGGTCTAAACTAGTAATTATTTAATCCTTAAACTCCAAATGCACACGTTCACACAATAATTACAGCATGGTTCAAAACTTACCCCTCTCTTTCCTTTATAAACAAGCTGACCTTAATTGCACTTAAATTATCTTTATTTTTTTGCACTAAGCGCACACAACTATTGCTATGTATTATTACATCTGAACTTACCACCAACTCTTTAAGTAAATAATAGATATTTATGTATTAAGGGCATAATCAGAAGATTATGGCTCAAGGGAATGTTAAAAGCCCGACGCGAAGCGGAGGGCTTTTATATTCCTGAAAGCCATAATCTACAATTATGCCCGTGGTACATACAATGTTTTATTTTATTTTGCACCATGAAACTGGAACAAAATTTTAAAAACATTCAGTATTTTCGGCAAGTTTTTAAATGCAGATGCAGTGAAATAAAGTCGACAGTAGGCTAATTTGTTGTTACTAAGATACTGTGATATTGCTAAATTGTTGCTAAGGTACTGTTTGTTTGTAAATAATTTGCATTCTAAAATGGAAGGTGAAAACGGAAAAACTTATTCATAAGAAATCAATTTTTATAAAGAATAAGTTTCATTACTATTATTTTTATTAATAAAGGTTGTATAGGAAGGTTGTTGTTTCAATAATTCTTTCAACTTACGTGACATATCATGTCATGTGTTTGCTGTCAATCATGCTGCTTAGCAACAATGACATTTCTGTGCTATAAAGACCACATTACGCCCGCATTTGGGGGCGTATAAAGAACATTATGGTGGCAAAATAAAATAAAAGTGCTTTATAAACTTAAAAACACGTTTCTACTCACTTAGCTTTACTAAAACCATCTCAAGCGATATTTTATAGATCTCAAATAGATTCTGTAGCCTATTAGCTTGAACCGCCGGAATGAACTATGTGAAATTAGCAATAAAACTCGTAAAAAATTGCGTGTTAGTTAGTCAAAGTTTCACTACAATGATCAATAACTGTAACTCATTAGCTTCTTCCATCTACACCTCATATAGCCTCGGTTCACGTCATTCTACAGTAAAGACGTATTATTTGTGAAATTAAAATAAAAATCAATAGCATGGATATCATTTTTTATAAGAAGGATCTATACAGCAAACCGTGCAACGTGGATACTCTTTTCCTTGCTCTTACCCTCAAGACGACTACAATATGCTAATTTTCTGCTATAACCCCAATCTTAATTGCAACTTTATAAAGTAAATTCTTCTCTATGCCATTAGAAGGTTTAATTCCCAATTTTTCACTAATTCAATAACAGCGTATAACTATGTAAACAGCAAACTAAACAGTCTCAGTTTCTTTTAGACGCCAAGACAAATTTTTATTAAAAATCTCAAAATTACTTCAGTTCTGTGTAATTATTAGTGAGTGAGTGAGTGAGTAAGGGAATGACTGAGTGAGTGAGTAAGTAAGAGAGTGAGTGAGTGAGTGAGTGAGTGATGGGTGCGTGAGTGAGTGGGTAAGTGAGTGAGTGGGGGATTGGGGAGTGGACGAGTGGGTAAGTGGGTGAGAGTGTGAATGGGTGAGTGGGTGAGTGGGTGAGTGGGTGAGTGGGTGAGTGGGTGAGTGGGTGAGTGGGTGAGTGGGTGAGTGTGTGAGTGAGTGAGTAGTGAGTGAGTGCGTGAGTGAGCGAGTGAGTGAGTGGATGAGTGAGTGAGTGAGTGGTGAGTGAGTGAGTGAGTGAGTGAGTGAGTGAGTGAGTGAGTGACTGAGTGAGTGAATAAGTGAGTGAGTGAGAGTGAGTGAGTGAGTGAGTGTATGAGTAAGTGAGAGAGTGAGTGAGTGAGTGAGAGGGTGAGTGGGTGAGTGAGGGAGTGACTGAGTGAGTGACTGAGTGAGTGATTGTGTGCGTGCGTGAGTGGGTGAGTGGGTGAGTAGGTGAGTGGGTGAGTGGGTGAGTGGATGAGTGGGTGAGTGGTTGAGTAGGTTAGTGGGTGAGTGGGTGAGTGGCTGGGTGGGTGAGTGTGTGAGTGAGTGTGTGAGGGAGTGAGTAAGTGAGTGAGGGAGTGAGTAAGTGAGTAAATACTAACTTTCAAATTTCAAATTCCCCTTTTTGAATTTTAGCTTTGCGTAAAATTTTAATTTAAATTATCTAATAGATTAGGATTCAAGTTTTATTACGGCACCTTATAAGTAAGTCCTGTACCAGAGATCCTTGTAAAGTGGTTTCAATACTATTTCCTTTTGTGGATACATATAGCTTGAAGATTACCTGGTGTATTCCTTTTTTTTCAATGCGAAAATTGTATATGTTTGCGGACAGTAGCTGAAAATGAGAGGCTCCCCCAAAAATATAAAAAATGAAAGTATTTATCGACCAAAAACTAATTGGGAATAACCACATGCAATTTTTTGTTTTTTCTTGCAGAAAAAAAATCGGTATTTCAAATCTTGCCCCTATGGAAATATCCTCTGATATACAGGAACAGTGACGTCAAATACTGACAAGGAAAGGCTATCAACTATTGAAACTAAATATAAGTTAGATTTCTACTTTTTGTGAAACACTTTGAAGCAGGTCTTCACTTACGGAGCTGGTTTTTCCAGGAATGTTTCACATAAGTATCTCGTTTGTCTACGATTTTCTTTTATGCATTGTGCATGCCTCATATGCTGACTTTTGCTAGGATCTTTTGGATTAGGAATTGCATGACATTTTGAGGTTTTCGATCTAAGTTGGAATTCGGAACGTTTACCGCCGCCATCTTTCATATCTTGATGTATTTCAAGAAATCCAAGCAGGGGTATTTAGAATTTGATTTTTGGTGGATGTAAATAAATTTACCGACCGTATACCTTTACAAGGAGAACAATAGAAGTTGTCACTTGATAATTTCGATCAATTTTGGAGATATTATTGTTATGTGACAATTTATTTGATTTTATGTTTTCCCATCTGACCCGGTTTTTGACTGGAGTAGGATCAGAATGGTATTTAGTTGCCAAGCATAAAACTTCTCGCCAATCCCTCCACCCTCTCCACTTATGCTCTTCTTTTTTTTAACTTTAACCTTGTTAATTCCTTTGAATTATTTCTTCTGTTTTCGCGTAGAGTTCCAGTCGTATGCGTTTTATTTCGTAACAGCTTTTTAGGAAGTCTCACACTATTATAAAGGTTGTCCATAATTACTTGATGGCCGAGATCGAGATAAGGTTATAATAGAGAACCAACCAGTGCTTTAATTTTTGACAGCTCTGCAGCCTCTTCACTTTCCTCCAGAATAAACCTGTGCATCTAAAACAAAGCCATCTGTACTACATACAGAGTAAAATTTTATCCCACACAGAGCCTTTTTGTTTTTCATATATTGCCTAAAGTTTGGGTGGCCACTAAACAGTAAAAGAGACCCACCGAATGAAAAACTTTCCATAGGGTAATATGCACCTGTAAATGTTTCAAGTAATTTTTTCAAAACGGGCTTATTTTGTTCAGTTTCTCTCTAGGATTGGTTACTTGAGCACCGAATACTCGTAGTAAATATTTTTCTAATTTAGGGAAACTCTGGAGAATGTACACTGCCAGAAATTGCTTCAACACCTGCATGGTGATTGGGTTGCTTCTTGAATGTCGACTGTTTTTCCTCTGCGGCCTTCCTGTTTTACACAAGTCTGCTAATAGTGCTAATAAGAGTTGGAAATGGCATCTGGTCTCCAGACTTCGAGCTGACAAAATGAAAATCTGGTATATCGTCGATATCTTCTTACCACTCGTCGTCACTCAGTTCATCACCTCGAGTCACATGATCGGTGGCAGGATAATTCTCGTGAGCAAAAGTTTGGTCGATATTGTTCCATCTGAGCTGTTTTGAGTAAACTCAAGTAGGATCCGCTATATCATCATTTGCACTAAAGGGTTCTGGTTCGGATGATTCTTCTGTGTGCGGGTGCCTACTTCATCCAGCATTTGCTGAAGCCACCTAATTTCTTTCAGATTCATTTATTTTCCCTGTAAATAAAATCGTCAAATTATATAATGTGACAAACTACCTCTATCCAGGTACTTACTTTTGCGTAGCAGCTACTTTTTAAAACGCTTAACACTCAACAGATGTGTAAAAAAAACACAGATAAACAGTAAATACGCTTGTGAAATCAGTACTGGTAGGTTAGAATCACCAGAACGCGTGCATGGACATTTCACGTAATTATATGTTTTCTCCTGGGACAGTAAGCATCTACGTAGTGTTTACTAAGGAAATATGTAAAAAAATTGGCATTTTGCAATAAAATTATTTACCAATTTTAGCAGTTGAACCGTTCCTTTACTAGTAAGAATGTTATCGGTTATAAACACTCATAGACTATATCTATATGTCTATTTTTATACAGTTAATACAGTTATTTTGTTTAAGTATTTAGAAGACAAACATAAAAATAGAAACGACCACCCTAGACTTTATTTATTTAACGAAATGTATTCTCTCATACAATTTCGCAATCAATAAATTCCTGTTATATCTTGAATAACGTTTTTAAGAACATGCGACGTCAGAAATGATTTGATAAATACATACTTCTGCAGTCATTTATTTACAAATGCGCAATTTCTAAAATTAAATATTTCTGAATCTATAATATTAGATAGTTTTCGCTTTATGTGTAATTTCGTGCCAAAAGATCTTGTGTTTTAATCCAAGTCGTTTAACCGAGGGCTATGAGTAATGCAGATCAAAAATGTGACAGAAAATTATCTAGGGTGCTGCATCTTAGCTCCCGCCTTTGGCTACATCTAAATGATTTATATCAGAGAAAATATTAAAATAGAACAATAAAATGTTTGCTTGACAGCACTTTTTAAAAATATTTTCACAAATACGGGGTGGCCTATAAGGCCACGACAACACAAACTCATATATTTTTTAATTGAACACCCTATACATTATTCTAGGTTTGAATTCTCCTCGTTTTGTACATTACCTCAACAAAATTTCAGCGTGGCGTACCGAGTGCTTTCAAAGATATGAGAATTCTTTTGCCTGACTAGACATGTATTGATTACTCTGTCTCTTTCAAGAACAAACAAAATTAATTATTACTGGTAGTAGGATATTTTGTGTATGTGGTTTATGTTATTTTTATACCGATGGCTACACGAAATCTAGGAAGTCGTATACAGTATGGTCCAAAGCGAGAATCGTAGATTTTCTCAGAATTCTCAAATGGAACACTCTATATATTTCATCGGCTTAGGGTAGCTTATTTTCTGCTTTATCAATTTTATTAAGCATTCCCTTTACCCAAACCTTCTCGTTTTTTTGGTTAAATTTGTCTTTGTCTGTTATTAATCAAAACTAGGCGTAAAAGATACATCTTTTAAAGGTAACACTCGTATATTTAATTCCTACTGGTAAAGTACGCAACATTTTCTATATTTGTAATTATACTGATGTGTTTCAAGGTTTTAGAGATATTCATCAAATGCGTTAGACATGAAGTAAATTAAGGTGAGTAAAAAAACTACCGTTATCATACTTTCTTGGGAAAAATAAGATAAGTGTCTAATAGCTGGCTATGGAAAAAATGCGTGGTAGAGCAAACGTCAAATACGAAGACACCTGCGCAGAAACCGAATATTGCATTAAACAGAAATGGAATAATGATATGAGTGAGAAGTAGATTATGTTCCGTCCACAAAATGTAGTGTTGTTTATTGTTTTCTAACCTCATTTTTCGTGCACGTTTTTATCAATTGTAAACAGTTTTTTTCAAAACTCCTTCCGTTTCAGCACCTTTTATTTACAAGTAAGTTGTATTTGTAATTAATGAGTGATCCGAGTATATCGTCTGATAGTACATCAAGCATTCCAGCAAAGAAGCGGCGTGTCTTATCGCAAGATGCCTGCGAAATTATTTGGAATGTTTATCACTTTCATAAAAATATGAATGAAGGTATGTCATTATTGAACGATTAACATCTGTCAGATTTTTCACGATTATATTTCTTTACAGCTAACGTTCTTGATATCGTTGTGAAAGCAACTGGAGTATCTAAAAGTACCGTCGTTAGAATTATTAGAGAAGGGAGTGCAATTCAACGTGGTGAAATAGAATCGTTCAAGACTTCTAATAAAAGAATGAAAACCGCACCAAGATCATCTGTCGATAATTGTGGGGAACAAGTTATTCGACGAATTGTACACAATTCTCATGTCACGAAGAAACGACGACCAACCGTCAATGCTATCTATAATATTATTAAAGATGACGAATCCATTGGTTTCGCTGGGAAAGAAACGTCTTTAAGAAGATTATTAAATAAAATAGTCGGGCTCAAAAACAGGTGATCATCACGACGATATGAACTTTATTAATTATAAACGATGGATTGTGCACCATTTATTACCGAATTTGCTCGAAAAGTCGGTTATTGTTATGGATAATGCAAGTTATCACAACACGTTAGCAGTTAAACATCCAACTTTTAGCAGTAAAAAAATGGAAATCATAACTTGCTTATAAGAATGAAGGATCGTACATGATGAATCCCAAACAAAAGTGGAGCTGTATGATTTAATAAAATGCAATAAATCGAGCTACACGGAATATTCAATTTATGCTATATTTGCGAAACATGGCCACTCTATATGTCGACTACCTCCATTCCACCCGGAGCTAAATCCAATAGAAAAAATATGGGCCATTGTCAAAGCTTGGGTGGCATCGAGAAACACAACTTTTAAATTAACCGATGTTGAAAAGCTAACTCGTGAAAAGTGTTCGATGGATTTGGAAAGCCACATGTTAAAGAAATTGAAGAGGAATACATTAATAAAGAGCATATTATGGGTGTCATTTGTGAGCAATTGATTATACGTAGGAGTGGAGACTCGTCGGATGAATCTGATTTTATATCAGATTATGATAGCGAAGAAATAAGTGCAGAGTAATTGTGTAATATTTTATTGTATTTATCTCCCAACATAACGTCTTCGTACCATAACCCTTTTTATAGTTCGCCGAGTTTTTATGCATTGTACCAATTATTATACATGTTCTACACATTAGGATTATTGTACTTCATGTAATCAATATCTGTTATGTGTTTAATTACTTAGTTATATAGATTTATATGTGAAATTTCTTATTTATCTTTACCACACTAATATGTATCGTGTTGACCTTTTTAACATGCTACTGCAATAGCTCAATGCTTATGTGAATACAACATCATTGTGCAAACCCCATAAAACCTGTTCTGTTGTATAAAAACCATCTGTTTATATTCGTATCCTATATTTTCCTCATAACAAATTATATAACTTCTTCAACTTTATTTAAACTTGCATACTATCTAATATTTGAATTCGATAAAACGCTACCCCCTCTATTACACCTGTTTATAACCATCGCAGTATAAAACTGTTTAGATACGAATTATTTACCCTTAGAACTGTGGTTAATAATTAAAATGCGAATTACAACATTTCCAAGTAAATTTATGTATAAGTAACATAACCTTATATTTCACTTTTCACAATTAACTAGATGCTTTTTTTGGTTAAATTGTCCTAATTATAAAATATAAACATCATAGTTAAGAGGTTATGAACTAAAAAATGTACAAAACGTAACTTTTACTTTTCTTAAAAAAACTAATATTTTCTGGTTGAATAGTACACGGTCACGTGATTTTTTCGCGCAGCTTGGTGTCTTCGTATTTGGCGTCTAGTCCAACTGTCAAATAAATAAACATTAACTTTTCAATTTACGTATCAACTATAAGTTTTGTACATTTTTAGTTACGTGTTGCTAATTATTATTATTCATTTGCGTTACAACTATTTTTAAGCGGCAATTATTCATTTAAGCGATTTTTGCTGACAAAAGTGCTTCTTGTGATGAGTACCAGAAATATGAGCTCGTAGATATGATTTTTATACTAGGGTAATGTCAAGGAAACTATTTTCTGGCAAGTCGACTTTATGCAGAGCGTTATCCCGAACGAAGACATCCAGACAAGCGAAGCCTGGAAAATGTATTATAAATATGTATACAAACGGAACGTGTAGACTATACAGAACCAGTTAAGAGTAGGATCGTTCGAAATGAAGAAAATCAATTGTCTGTTATCTGTTACCGAAAATCTTTCAGTTAGTCAAAAAGCAATTAGTTCTGCTGTAGGTTCTAGTGACCGAAGCGTTCAAAGGATTTTGAAGGATAACCGTTTTCACGTGTATCACATCCAGTTTCATCAACAACTATTTGATGTGGATTTTGAGCGACGTGTCGTATTTTGCAATTGCTCTCAACATAATATTGATATAACTTACAACTTTTTTGATAAGATTTTGTTCTGGGATAAAGTCACATACCACAAAAATTGTAAGAATTGCACAATGGAATGGCATCCTCCAACACAAAGGAGAAATTGAGATATTTTTGAAACACAATGAAATTGATATTCTTCTCGTTAGCAAATCTTACATTACTGATAGTCCGTGCTTTCGAATACCACGCTATCTTGTTTACCACAGCACACGCTGTGAATTCATAAATCATTACGTTTTGCCCAAATATGAAACAAAACACTTGCAAGCCACGTCACCGAGAGTCAAAATGTCCTATGAAATAGCAGTCTCCACTGTATACTGCCCTCCAAGACACAATTAAAAGGTCAACCATTCTCGGGATTTCTTTGTCACACTAGGCTCAAAATTCATAGCTGGTGGTGACTACAACAGCCAATGGGGATCTAGGCTGACCACCACGAAAGGAAGAGAACTAGCAAAACCCAAAATAAAATCGCTATTCCTTTCTATCCACTGGACAACCAACTTATTGGCCCAGTGACTCTAATAAAACCACAGATCTTCTGAATTTTTTATTATTAGCCGGATTTCTTTTAAATAGATGGAAGAAACTTCAAGCTACGATCTGCTATCGGATATTTCTCCGGTCATTGCAACAGTCAGTACGTTCGTACTACATAAGGCCAGGATTGGTTTCTACACCAATAAACCTAGCTGGGACCAGTAAAGAAGAAATGTGATTCTACGGGCAAATCTATAAAAAAGCCCAAAGTGATGTTGATGACGCCATAGCTAACCTAACGTCTGCACTGAAACAATCTGCTGTGGATAGTAACCCGCCCACTGTGCCCAACAGAAACTTACTATTGATACTAACCGAAACCAAACAATTCATTGCTACTAAAACCGTTTTCAACCGAATTACTAACAAATTAAAAGCGAAACTTCGCGAACTCTGCTGATTGTGTCGGTAGATTAAATAGATTCGATAACTTTATTTGAGGTCCAATAAAGTCCAAGAAAAAACCTAAGGAGCAAAATACACAAATAAAAAAATTATACTGTACCCAACGCTGATTGGGTCCGAAGTGACCAAGAGGATGCTAATCTTTTGGACGAATATCTAGAGAACATATTCAAACCAAATAATCAAGACGTAAATAACGATATTGAAAGAAATCTAATTAATATCCCACCAAATATACTCCAAATTCAACCCTTCACTAAACACGAGGTTCAAAATCGATTATATGAACTTAACATCCGTGAAGGCACAGATGTTGTCACACCCAAGATGCTCAGAGACTTACCGTGTAAAGAGGTTACCCTTATAACATATCTTCTCAATGCCATCTTGAGATTTCAGTACTGGGCCAAAATAATATTAATACCTAAACCTGGTAAAAATATTCACGATGTTTCCTACTATCGCCCAATACGTGTGCTTGCTTCGTCTTCCAAGGTAGTGGATGGACTACTCCGAAACTCGCTGAAAGCAACCCAACAGAGGACTAGATTCTCTTACATAAATTTAGATTCAGCGCAGGTCAGTAAATTGTCCAAAAAACTCATCGGTTAACTCAAGTAATCCATCACGCATTTGAGTAGAAACTTTACTGCACCGCCGTCTTCTTGCGTTTTCGATAGGGTGTGGCATAATGGTTTATTGCACAAAATCAAATAAAATCTTCCACCACAGTATTTTGGCATCCTGAAGTCACACTTAATAGGCAGCAGATTCAGGACAAAAGTGGAAGAAGCTCGCTCTGATCGTTACACACATGGAAAATCCAAATCAATGAAAATAAATCTCAACACATCTACTTTATCTTGAGAAAATGATATACATAAATAGCGTCGAACTTCCCAGAACGTAAATAACCAAATATCATCAAAAAAAGAAAACAGATCGATTTGAAAATCAAAAATCTTTACTGGCTTATGGAGACTATCTCTGGAAAACAAAATCTTACTTCACTAAGCAATCTTATTCCCAATATGGTAGTATGGTGTTGAAATCTGGGGTTGCCCAAGAAAATCCAACATTGCACTCATGCAAGCGAGCCAATCCAAAATGCTACACATGATAGCCCAAGCACCTTAGTTGGTCTCGAACCAGACATTAAACGACGATCTGCGTATCCCTTACGTTCAAGACGCCATCAAGTCAGGAAGTCAAAACATCACGCTCGTTTGGAAATCCACTCAAATAACCTACTTGTACCACTGAAAGAACCGCGTCGACTAAGAAGGATCTGGCCAGCCGACCTGCCTGCGGACTAATACAGGACCCAATGGAGGCGCTCTGATAATGACAACATCAAGCAAGAAGCTATAAGTTAGCAAATGAGCACATAGAATGTACATATTTCTCTCGTGCGATTTTGTAAACAATGGAAACTAGGAGAATGCTTATGCATTAGAGGACTTTCTTGCCAAATACAAAAAAAAATGTGGTATTTTTACTAATTCACTGTCTTACAAATATTTCAAACATAAACCAGACATCCAGCTTATCTTGACGAAACTTGCCCAAAAGTTGTAGAATGAGGTAATAAGTCGATTTAGCAACAGAGAAAAAAAAGTCGATTGCAACCTTCTATACTTATATGTATATATGTAGGCTGAAAGTTAAAAAAAGATATCTTGCTTAGCTTTCAAGACAACTATGGACTGTTTCATATCATTTTGAAGTAAATTTCGTTCCCTTTCAAATAAAGTAAGATGTGTATGTTATACCAGAAATACGAGGAATGTTTGCAATTTCCGGAAAAATCGGAAGTACTGTTTTCATCAGGATAATATCATTTCATTGGCTCAAATGAACAAAGTTTATTTCCAAAATCAAACAATACAAACAATATCAAAAGTAAATTTTTTTAAATTTATATCTCCTATGCTAGTAGCTTTAGAAAAAGTAGGTTAGTTGCATTCATAAGAGTGGCTGGTTGTCCAGAAAATATAAATTTATACCATAATTTATTACTTAAAGAAATCTATATGAAGAACCTTTGTTTAACTACGCATATCTATTTCGAATCATTTTATATCTTGAACGGTATCGGAAATTTATATTTCTACAAAGAAAATGTATATGTGACTATAACTGCGGCCATATTGAGTTTAAAGCTTGTTTTGTCGACATAATTATCGCCTAGGCCTTCATTTCAAATTTCATCAAAATAGTCTGTACAGTTCAGCTGGCCAGTGACCATTATTTATACATAAATTAGTGCGTTCGCTAATATGGTTAAAACGCAATAAAGCGTAAAGGTTAAGCAATATTTAGATATCTTTTCACGTACATATGAGAAGGAAAATTAGATACAACCTTTTACCCTAGGGTCCATCCAAGGATAGTTTCGAAATTAATAAACAAAAAATCCAATCAATAAACAACATCGAAACAAATGAGACCTTGAACAACTTCCTAAAAAGAGAATGTGTCACAAACTAATAACGTAGTAATAATAATTAGTTGCGTTTAATTGATTTAACAATCGCTAATAAAGCGTAAAGGTTAAGCATATATTTAGATATCTTTTGACGTACATTTAGAAGGAAAGTTAAAATCTTGGTTAACCCTAGGGTCCAGTCTAACGATAGTTTCGAAATTAATAAACAATCAAATCCAAACAATAAACATACTATCGAAACATAATGAGATTTGAACAACTAATAAAGATGAATTGTCACAAACTAATAAACGTAGAACTATATTAATTACCTTGACATTACCCATTACGAGAAGGATAACAAAATCGAAACCAGGTTGAAATATGAGTGAATTGTCAAACACGATGAATTAACCCACCTATAAATCACATAAAGTTTTAAATTTAAAAAATTAGTTAAAAATTAGGCGTAAAACAACCCATATGGTCGACTTCTAAATTAGGTTATGTGGATTAATATTCAAAACCGTTAGGCTAAAAATTATATTCTGAACAGAACTAACTTGTAAAAGAATACTTACGGAAAAATATGGTTGAACACTTTAAATCAATCTGAATATAAGAATTTTTAAGAAAATTTTAATAGAATTGACGAGAGACCAGCTATTATCTAAGCAGCAGCTCTTTACAAAAATGGAGTACTTCATTAAGGCAATATTGAGAGTTTTCTTCTAATTGTTTATTAATTTCTAATATTTTCAAAAAATCTAGTTTTTTCCCTTTATTGCATATATGTAAAATTTCAAAGGTACCAGGATCAAAGTTATGATTAGTGAATAATATGTGATGTGCGAAGGCTGATCTTTTGGTTGTGCGGTTATTCTTTTTAATACAAATAATGTGTTCAGCAAACTTATTCTTGAAAAAGCGTCCAGTTTGACCTATGTAGTTACATTGACACGAGCTACATTGTAATTGATAAGCACCTGATTCCGAAAACCTATGTCTTATTTTTGGTTTTCGTTAAGTAAGACTTGAGATTGTGAATGTTACTGAACTAAATATTTATATTAAATTGTTTAAACACATTTGCGAATTGAAATGAAGAAAGACTAATATATGGAAGAGATCTGAAGTGGAGTTGTTCTAGTGTTGTGTAATGTGGTCTTGAATATGGGAGAAATAAATTACTTTATAAAACAATTTTTTAATTAATTCCTTGGTATACCCATTGTTATGGGCAATCTGAAAGATGGTGTTAACTTCTGTGTTAAAATTTTCTTTATTTAAAGGTAAATTGCAGACTATGTTGAAGAAAAGCTAAAAGCTGCTAATTTATGATTTAAAAGATGAAAATAATTGTACAGAATTACATGATCTGTAGTGGTAGGTTTCCTATAAACACTAATTTGTATGTTGTCTTTTTTTGGTTATGGTTAAATCAAGAAAATAGACGGTGTTCTCAACTTATTTTTCTAAAGTGAATGTAATGTTTTGATGGAAGTGTTCAGAAAATCAAGACACTGACTCAATTCTCTTTCATCCCCTTTGAAGATTACTAAAATGTCATCCACATATCTTCTTTAGAAGACGAACCGTTCTTTAATGAAAGGGTTTGAGAAAACCTGTTTTTTCAAGATCGTATAAGAAAATTTCGGAAAGAAGAGGAGAAAAGGTTGCTGCTCCTGTTTTTTGTCTTATTAACAACGTTTAGGCATTCGGAGACTGGAACACTAAGAACTATGCCAAACGGTGCCATGCGTGTGCGTGTGCGCGTGCGCATCCGTGTGCGCGTGCGCGTGCGTGTGCGTGTCCGTGTGCATGTGCGTGTGCGTGTGCGTGTGCGTGTGCGTGTGCGTGTGCGTGTGCGTGTGCGCGTGCGTGTGCGTGTGAGTGTGCGTGTGCGTGTGCGTGTGCGTGTGCGTGTGCGTGTGCGCGTGCCCGTGCGCGTGCGCGTGGGCGTGCGCTGCGCTTTCACTTGCGTGTGCGTGTGCGTGTGCGTGTGCGTGTGCGTGTGCTTGTGCTGTGTGCGTGTGCGTGTGCGTGTGCGTGTGCGTGTGCGTGTGCGTGTGCGTGCGTGTGCGTGTGCGTGTGCGTGTGCGTGTCGGTGTGCGCGTGCGCGTGCGTGTGCGTGTCCGTGTGCGTGTGCGTGGAATTCCGAAACTTTAACCTTCCCGAAACCCCTCTCGACAACGAGAATCCCTTCTATTCCCCAATTACGCCCGACCAGGTCAAATCCTATTTTAAAAAAGGTAAAAGTCAGCTCCAGGCCGCGACGGCCTCAATAGAAGAATCCTCCGACACCTACCCGGCCCATGCCTCCAACTACTCTCAAACATATACAATAAGTGCCTAACCCTCTCTTACTTCCCGACGGATTGGAAATCGGCCTCCACCGTCATGGTACCAAAACCTCACGCAGACCTAACGTCACCTAATTCCTACAGACCCATATCCCTCCTGAGTTGCCTCGGAAAATGGTTCGAGCAAATTCTAGCCAGGCGGCACAGGGAACACCTAGAGTATAACGACCTCCTTCCCAACAGCCAATTCTTCTTTCGCCCAAACCGGACGTGTCACGATCCCTTGTTGAAGTTGCTTACCGAGGCCACCAGAGCATTCAACCATAAGCAATGCAATCTGGCTGTGTTCTTGGATGTTAAGCAAGCATTTGATAGGGTCTGGCACGCCGGTGCCCTACAAAAAATCCGAAACTTTAACATTCCCGACTCCTTCTCCAAACTCCTCTCAGACCCGTTCCAACTCACTGCAGACGTTCCGCAAGGTTCTACTTTAGCCCCCATCCTTTACACCATATTTACTTCAGATATCCCTCAAGTTACCCAACCCGGAGTAGTCGTTGCGCAGTTTGCAGATGACACCGCCTTCTGGTCGGTTAATCGGAACAGCGAAACGTCCTCCAACCGCATATCCAAAACCCTTCGGAACTTTTCCAACTGGGCCAACCGGTGGAGAGTCTCCGTTAACCCCTCCAAAACCCAAGCAATCCTTTTCCGCCACCCTAATTACATCGAAGACAAATTCAAAAACCTATCCTCCAGAAATGTCTCCCTCACCATTAACCAAGAGAGAATCCCCCTTCAAGACCAAATCACATACCTAGGTATCCTATTCACCAGAACACTTAATTGGCTCCCCGATGTTAGGAAAACACTTAACAGAATTTGAAACCGTGCAAACCTACTGGGCGCCCTCCGGGGTCGAATCAGAGGTTGTCACTCCAAAACACTCCAGCGCACATACAAAACTTACATCCGCCCTGTTATGGATTTCCGAGCACCAATATACACAAACATTATCCCTAACCACCTTTCCTCTATAGCATCCTGTGAACGCCGGATATTTAGACGTATACACGCTCTACCCTTCAGGTACCCAAGCAACCTCACAACACAACATGCAAACATACCACCAATCACAAACAGAATCCAAACTTTACACACAAAAGGATTTTCGGCGATATCATCCCTACCAAAGAAATTATCACAACTTCCTACACCTACCAACCTCCCAAATTCCCACGTAAAAAGCCCAAACTTAAATTTAAACACCCCCCCCCCCGCGATCTTAACCCAATTATTAGACGACATCCCAGATGAGATAGAAGAGACCCTGGATAACATCCCTTATGCACTCCGCATCCCACCGTCAACTGGATAACGACCACGGAAGGATACCGGCTAACAAATCGTCTACACCCCTCACCACACTCAACCACATGCATACCTAAACCTAAATATTCACAACAGTAATAAATCAGACCTTTAACCTTTTTTTTACATCAAATAATACACCCTCAACAAATTATCTTTCTTTTTTTTTAACACACCAAAAATAATAAACTCATGATTGTAAACCGCACAGTTACAAAAAGCATCGCAACACCAACAATAATGGAATGACCAGGGCTGAAGAGGAGGAATCCTGAACAGTCTACGAATAAGCATAAAACATAAGCATACTAACCAAAAGCATGAGCAAACTAACCTAAAAAAAACAAAAAAAAAATGTGTCTGAGTGATGAATTTTGTAATGAAGGCCTACGAGACAATTATGTTGACAAAACAAGCATTTAAACGCAACAGGTGCACAGCGGGTGAAAATAAGTGTGTTATTTTGGGGGAAATTTTCAAATTTTAACATAGAAGATTGAAATTCATGTCATCAATAACTCGCATGAAATGCAATTTTTTGCAATTTTTTTAACTTTCAAAATTGAATATGGCCGCAGCTACAATCACATATACATTTATTTTGTAGGAATATGTATTTCCGATACCGTTCAAGATATAAAAGGATTGGAAGTAGATATGCGTAGTTAAAGGTTTTTTATAGTGATTTCTTTCTGTAATTAATTATGGTATAAATTTGCCTACAAACTTAACCAATTATTCGAAATTGATTTATTCAAGATTCTCTCCAAGAAGCATTTTTTTTTGTTTTTTTATGTTTTCTGGGCAATCAGCCACTTTTATAAATGCAACTAACCTATTTTTTCTAAAGCTGCCAACTATTTTGGTTACAAACTTGGGATTTTGGAAATAAACTTTGTTCATTTATGCTAATGATATAATATTATACTGATGAAAACACTACTTCCGGTTTTTGGAAATTGAAAACATTCTACGTATTGCTGGCATAACATACACATATTCTTACTCTATTTGGTGTATCGGCGAGGGGGGGGGGTATTAGCGTCAGTTTTTTGTTCTTATTAAATGTTTCTAAAACAGAATATTTCAAAGATATAAAAATATTAGTATTTTTCAAGAAAGTCCTGTACTACACTAGTATAGTTTGTTAATGTTAGGGAAATTTAATATTCCTCATTTCTATAACATTACCATTAATCATAATTAAAAAATATTAATAACATAACCCAAAGGATTTTGGACTTAGTTAAAAGCAATTGTTCATGTGAAGTTGCCCGAGATAGGGATCCTTTAACTAATGAAGATTTTCATCATCCGTCCTTGTTGATTAATGTTTTTATAAATATAAGAGACAAACACCGTTCCTTATAAATCATTGCAATTTTATGAAACCCGACTATCTAAATTTATATACGGTTTCAAGCCTCTTATGCTCTTATTAGATAATTACAATGATGCTAATGTAGTCTGTACTCATTCCTATATGAATTATACAAAATATTTGATTTATTTTCACCTTATTACCGTTGTGCGAGATATAGTTATCTGCAGCGGTTTACATACGAAATAATCTGTTAAATTCGCATTAAAGCTAAATGTATTATTAGCTATCGCAAGTATAACATCCATTCTAATCTTGAGAAGATGGAAAACTATCGGAGTCTAGTTAAATCGTAAGAAAAGTAGGGTACAAAAATTGTATTACTAATGTTCAATAATCAATTTTCAGTAATACTAAACATTTTTAGCCCTTCATTAACATTTAAAATTGTAGAATTTTAGATAAAGTGTTCGCGTGTATGATACGCCACAAGTAGTAACCCATATAATTTGCATCAGTCTGTTAAAATGTACCTTCCTATTCATTGGTCGAGGTTGCAGAGGTTGATAGATAAAATACTATTAAAGCGTTGATTATGACCTGATTCCTAGTTTTCTTGTAAGAGATTGTCTATGGATACTTAAAAAATCTTTTTGTGTTCCATTTAATCTCTCTCTTAAAATATCTACTTTTGAATATGGAAAGTTGCCAGGATATGTCCAGTTTTAAAAAGCGGAGATGCGGCGTAAACTAAGAATTACAAGCCTGTCAGTATTCTGTCGAATTTGGAAAATTTATATTTCGCTGTATCAACATGGTTTTATGGAAAGAGGATTTATCAACACTAACACAATGCAGCTCACTCAGTTTATCTCAGGAAGCCTTGATAGGCGTGGTCAAGTTGATGTGGTACACACAGACCTTTTTAAGGTTTAATCGTATTTCACATTCCATCCCAATACGTAATTTCGCATTAGCATAAATCTTTTACTATTCTTTGAATCGTATCTGACCAGCTGTCCACAGTACCTAATTTATAGATCATCGTTGTTATCTGCTTCAAGTGTAGTCCATCAGGGCTCGAATTTGGGTCCTTTATAATTTTTGTTATTTATTGATGACTTATGCAATAATTTGCAGCTGTTTGCCGGTGATCTAAAGTTATATACGTCAGTGTCAAACATTAGAGATTGCTGTTCCTTGAAACATCAACTTAATAAGTTTCAAACTGGTGTTCTATGAACTAACTTACACTAAACGGTTTCAAATGTAAAACTATTTCATATTCCCGCATACACCCAATCAAATATAATTATACCATCCGTTCTCAATTAATACACCGATCATCGTCTACTAGATATCTATTTGTCCACTTTATCGCCAGATTCTCCTTTCATAACCATACACCGAAAATTCATACTTCGGCAATCAAGTCACTTTTCTTTATTAATCGCAGTTCTAAACAATTTACGTAAGTGCAGTAATATAATTGTATTTTACATTTGTTCGCTCTAAAAATGAAATATTACACATTCATTTGGAACCCGTATTACCTTCCAACCTACATATACATATGTAGGTATAAAAGGTTATGCAATCGATTTTTTTTGACTATCGCTAAATCGACTTATTAGCTCATTTTGCCAAAATCGGCCATCATGTCTGGATGTTTGTGTGTGTGTGTGTGTGTATATATGTGTGTATGTCTGTGTGTGGATGTATTTTAGTATCCATGATAACTCCAGAAAGAGAATCCAGCGGCATTTCTTTTAATTTCCATTTTGTAAGCTGGATGGTCGTGTGGTGTTCCACACCAGATACTTTCTTATAATTTTCTTTTGTTGTTTAATGCACAATGCAACGCAATGGTAGAACATGTCATTTTTTCCATATTTTAGTTCCTTTATATGTTCTTTCTTATTTCCCAAAGATTTCATTTATTTGCTTTAGTAGTTTACTAGCAATAAATTAAAAACAATAAAAAATCGTTTCACCCGGCTGAAAGGAATTATTAAAAAGAACAGACTTAGATCTGTTGTGTCCGAGCTACATAGTGTACACTTAAAATTGAGTTAAAAGAAAAATGGTACTTTTTGTCTAAAATAGGTACATATTCTCAAAGAACGCTAGTGCTCAGAACGGAACCTCATAATTTTAAACCATATTGTAACGTTATTTATTTTATTATTAAGTTGACATTTCAGCCACTGCAGTGGTCTTTGTAGTTCTAATTCGAGAAACCGCATTTTTTCCAGTGTTGACCGTTGTACCCTCGCCACCAACTGCCAGAAGATTGTCTGAGTTTGTGTTTTATTGATTCAAAGAGGTAATTATTGAACAAGCAATGTCTTTTCACAAACCAGTCCTTAAGTAGTGGAATGCGTTTCTCGACTACCACTCTTCGATAAAATATCTTTCCGACTTTTTCTTCGCATTTTTGTATTCTTTTCATTTCAATAATATCTAAAGTACCAATACACATTTTTCTGTTTGTTCTTTGATTTTGAATGACTTTTTACTCCAGACGGGGTACTTTGCGCTGTTGGTCACATTTGTCAAATATGTGAACTAAATTTACATGCATCAACATCAAATATCAGATTCGCATCTTTTGAAACGTAACCGAAAAAGAAGAACCTAAATATACAGCGATAATACCATATATAAAAGGTACCTCAGACAAAATACGAAGGATAGGCAGCAAATACAAGGTACGCACTGCCTTCAAATTGACCAGAACGCTCAGGGGAGTACTCACCAAAACCAAACCATACAATGAAGATCAGAATTCCAAGAATTGTGTATATAACCTACCATGCGAATGCGGCAGAGCATACATAGAAGAGAGCAGTAGACCACTCAAAGTGAGAACACAGGAGCACAAGAACAACGTCCGCAAGGGCGAAATAGAAAGATCAAGACTCGCCGATCATGTCTGGAACGAAGACCACCACATCAAATGGGATAACATACAGATAGTGGCAAAGGACGAGAACACAACTCGTTTAAAACTAAAAGAAGCCACATACATCGCACTAGCAGAAAATCCAATAAGCAAAGCTAGTGTAGAAATGAAATCCATATGGATTCCAATAATGCGCGAAGAGCTTAAGCGCAATACACCTGCGCAAGAAGTTACTGCGCAACATGCGCAATAGACTTCTGCGCAACCACAAATAATATTATATATATATATATATATATATATATATATATATATATATATATATATATATATATATATATATATATATATATTGGATTACTCCGTGGCTCAGTGGCAAAAGAGTGAGACTAGTAAGAGAAAGGTGCCAGGTTCGAATCTAAGAGTAGCCAAGTGCTTGGGAAAAAATTATATATAACATGTGACTTAAGTGCGAAAACAGTCCTTCTCAGGACTAAGCCTGATGACGGAAGCAGAGTTCCCTTCCGAAACGTCGAGCTCAAAAAGCATAAACTGTGGAAATAGGCCAATCAACTCCACTAATAGGAAACCACAGTTACAAAACACTTATAATACAGAATTAGTAACTAGGTACGGCCCCGAAGTCAAAGCCTGATGACGGAAGCAGAGTTCCCTTCCGACGCGTCGAGCTCAAAAAGCATAAACTGTGGAAATAGCCCAATCAACTCCACTAATAGGAAACCACAGTTACAAAACACTTATAATACAGAATTAGTAACTAGGTACGGCCCCGAAGTCAAACAACTTTTCATAAACATCAATGAACAAGGTAGCACTAGAGCAGAACCATCTAACCCTCCTCTGCAAAGCCCGTGATAAGAACGTAATACCCACCGAGCTAAATATCAAAACTCCGATACGCAGCCGAAAAATATCAATAATCGCAAAGAGAGCTAGCGAAGCGTTAGTCAAAGAGCGAATCAGACATCACGGTTTCAGAAAGTACCAGCTCTAACACCAATCCAACGAGATTAGAGAAACCATTCGAAATCGAGTGAACGAACAAGACTTTGATAGGATAAATACGACTACCAGAAGTAAATATTCGAAGACTAAGGAATTGCACAAGGAAATTCATCAGAAGAAACTCGAAAAGCTAATGAAGGAAAAGAAAGAACCAACCAACGTCAATCGACAAAACACTGTCATAAACATCTCCAAACGACAGTTGAACGAAAACGAAATGCAGGTTCTGGACAAACGATTGAACTATGCGATAACACCGAGGTATATTCCGAAAGTAGATTTAATAACCGCAGTCGAAGAAACAGCTATGAAATTAGATCCTGAAGAAGCCGAAGGATACAGAAGTAAGGTTAGATCAATCCTAGATTCATCTAGGCGAACTAAACCTAACCTCTCTAACCTAGAAAGGAGAGCGTTCATTTGCCTTAAGAATGACCCATCGATCAAAATTCTCACGGCAGACAAAGGAAACGCGACTGTGGTAATGGATATGGACACTTACAGCAGTAAGATCCAAGAACTACTAGACGGGGGCGAGTACAAACAAATACCAAAAGATCCCACACCATCAATTGAAAGACGGATATACCTGACGCTGGCGAAACATAAGGGAGGGGGGGGTCTCCGACTACCACAGAACTAGACTTACCCCACACTACAGCAAACCTCCGCATCTGTACGGCCTACCAAAGATTCATAAGCAGGGAATGCCTCTGAGACCAACTGTTAGCTTGAGAAATTCACCTTGCCACCCATTAGCACACTATCTGCTAGGTATCATCACACCCTTATCGGGAAAAACCGAGTATATGGTCAAGAATACGCAGCACTTCGTGGAAACCATCAGAAACTTCCAACCAAACCACGAAGAAATACTGATAAGTTTCGACATTGTGAGTCTATTCACAAATGTGCCTACCGATAAGGCACTAACTATCATAAGAGACAAGCTGGAAAAGGATGAAACGTTAGACGAACGCACGCAACTCTCGGCAAACACAATAATGGAACTTCTGACAATATGCATTAGAACTACATATTTCCAGGTAGAAGACAAATTCTACCAACAAGAGTTTGGGATGGCGATGGGTCACGGTGTGTATACTACTACGGTTGCCCCATAACCCGGCTCGTAGGCGTTACGTTACAGGCGAGCAGGGGGAAAGCCTACGTCACTCAGCGACTGTTTGAGCGACCGGTGTATAGTGAAATCCTGTGAGTGCATTCCGTTAAATAACTTTTTAGCTAAACAAATAGTAGAGAAACGTCGGGAATTTAAACGAGTTCTGACATTTCCATTCAAATTTGTAATTCAGAAGTCACAAATGTCATTTGTAATTCCAGTCTAATACAAATTAAAAAGTAGTAGTAATTCAAACCAAACGAAATTCAAAAATTCATTTTTAGTATGTTTTGCGTTGCTGCTAAGCAGATAAATTGAAATTGAATAATGAACTACTTAATTTTTAAAAATGTACAGTTTTAATTAATACGGTTAAATAACATTTATTATTAATCTGCGTTGTTGTTTGTAATATACTTACGTATGTCCTTAATAATGATAATGGTTTCCTTTATTGTGTCATTTTCGTTTGAAAACAGCATACCTCTGTTTACCATAATAACATATGAATTACGGAACTGCTACATTTAGTTAAGATAAATATTGCTTGTTCTTTTAATTAATTAATTATTACTAAGTTGCTTTTACATTAACGCAGTGATAATTTATATACTGGTTATTGTTATTCTCATAACAGTGCTCTAACGCCTAGCTTAAAAGTCGCTGACCGACGTCACACGGTGTTGACCCATACGAGGTTCTCAGCCGATGAGGCAACCGTAGTAATATACAGATCGTGGCGATGGGTTACTCACTATCACCCATAGCGAGCAATATATATATATATATATATATATATATATATATATATATATATATATATATATATATATATATATATATATATATATATATATATATATTATATATATATACACCGTGTCCAAGATAAGGATGCCCACTATGGGGATCTTGAAACGGTAAGATATGGAAGATCGGTTAAATGGAACAAAAGGTGCGCATTTGAGAAGATGTATTTATGGTCTTTGTAGAACTCGAATGTCTCTTTTAGTTTTTGAGATATTTGAAAAAAATAGAATTTTCTGATTTTCGTTTTTAATTTGTTCTGACCTTATTTGAAGAGCTATCAAGAAAAGAAGAGCACATTTTCGTTGCCACTTTTCTAGCTCTACTTAATGCTGTTATTCAATTTTTGGTACAACGTTTCGTTTGTTAGCAACCATCATCAACTTTATTTTTTTAAATACACGAAAAAATTATTTTTGCCATATTTAAATTCTCTCCTTGATTCTGAATTCAACAATATATCACACTTTATATTTTTGATACGTTTCGGATGAGAAAATTCATATTCAATGTAAAACATCGAAAACGTACAGTTAAAACTAATACTAGAAACATTAGAAAACCAGAAGACGTACAATATTTTGCGAATGGTATACACGTCAATCTCAAGACAATGAATATTTTCCGAATAAAATAATATGGTCCGATGAAAGTATGGTTAATAATAATGGAATTTTTAATCGTAGAAATGCTCATTATAGGGCAAGAGTAAATCCACGTCTGTACAAAACGGTCAAACACCAACACCGTTTCGGTTTTAATATTCTGAACGTTACCAAATTTTACTCCAAAATGAATTAGAGATGGCTTTGAACGATTTGCCTTTCCAAGAAGTTGAAGGTTGTTGGTTTATGCAGGACGGTGCACCAGCACATAATTCTAGAGTTGTCAGAGAATACCTGTCAGTTAGATTTCCAGAAAGATGTATTGGCACTCATGCAAATGTATTGTGGCCAGCCCGTTCTCCAGATATAACACCTTTGGATTTTTTTCTTTGGGGATACATTAAAAATTGCATGTATGGAAACGATATTGAAAACGAAGAAATTTTACAAAGATTAGTTCTCGAAGCGTTTGCTAGTATTACTCCTCAAATGCTGAAAAATGTTTTAGATGCTACAGTTAGAAGATGCTATTTATGTTTAGAGAATAACGGGAATTTTTTTGAACATCTTTTGTGAGTTTATTACCCTTTAAAATAAATTTGTTTTTTATTTGTGTATCATTTAAAATTACAAAACCAAATTTTATAATAATAATTTGACGCTTTTCTGTTTCTAGTATTAGTTTTAGCTGTACGTTTTCGATTTTTACATTGAATATGAATGTTCTCATCCGAAACGTATCAAAAATATAAAGTGTGATATACCTTTGAATTCAGAATCAAGGAGAGAATTTAAATATGGCAAAAATAATTTTTTCGTGTATTTAAAAAAATAAAGTTGATGATGGTTGCTAACAAACGAAACGTTGTATCAAAAATTGAATAACTGCATTAAGTAGAGCTAGAAAAGTGGCAATGAAAATGTGCTCTTCTTTTCTTGATAGCTCTTCAAGTAAGGTTAGAAAAAAATAAAAACGAAAATCAGAAAATTCAATTTTTTTCAAATATCCCAAAAACTAAAAGAGATATTCGAGTTCTACAAAGACCATAAATACATCCTCTCAAATGCGTAACTTTTGTTCCATTTAACCGACCTTCCATATCTTACCGTTTCCGAGATCCCCATAGTGGCCATCCTTATCTTGGACACGGTGTATATATATTATATATATATATATATATATATATATATATATATATATATATATATATATATATATATATATATATATATATGGAAGACCAAGCGATATCCGAATTGACAGAGAAACCAAGGATGTGGCTTAGATACGTAGACGATACCTTCGTAGTTTGGCAACACGGCAAGCATAAGCTAGATTAATTCCTAGATCATCTAAATAGCCGCGCGCCCTCCATAAAATTCACAATGGAATTGGAGTCGGAACAAAAACTGCCATTCCTGGATGTAGTAGTACACAGTAATGACACTTTCACGACAAGTGTATACAGGAAACCTACCCACACGGGGAGGTACCTACGCTACAACTCCAATCAACACAAAAACGTGAAGTTATGTGTGGCAAAATGCTTGTACGATAGAGCAAAAACGATATGCTCAAAACAAGAGGACCTGAACAAAGAAAAAGAAAATATCGCTAGGACACTCAAAGAAAATGGCTACCCCGATTTAACATCTAACCTAAACAGGGAAAGGGTAACCGAAAAAGAAGAACCTAAATATACAGCGATAATACCATATATACAAGGTACCTCAGACAAAATACGAAGGATATGCAGCAAATACAAGATACGCACTGCCTTCAAATCGACCAGAACGCTCAGGGGAGTACTCACCAAAACCAAACCATACAATGAAGATCAGAATTCCAAGAATTGTGTATATAACCTACCACGCGAATGCGGAAGAGCACACATAGGAGAGAGCAGTAGATCACTCAAAGTGAGAACACAGGAACACAAGAACAACGTCCGTAAGGGCGAAATAGAAAGATCAAGAATCGCCGAACATGTCTGGAACGAAGACCACCACATCCAATAGGATAACATACAGATAGTGGCAAAGGACGAGAACACAACTCGTCGAAAACTCAAAGAAGCCACATATATCGCACTAGCAGAAAATCCAATAAGCCAAGCTAGTGTAGAAATGAAACCCATATGGATTCCAATAATGCGTGGAGAGCTTAAGCGCAATATACCTGCTCAAGAAGTTACTGCGCAACATGCGCAATAAACTTCTGTGCAACCACAAGTTAATATATATATATATATATATATATATATATATATATATATATATATATATATATATATATATAGTTATATATATATATATATATATATATATATATATATATATATATATATATATATTGATTACCGTGGCTCAGTGGCAAAAGTGTGAGACTAGTAAGAGAAAGGTGCTAGGTTCGAATCTAAAAGTAGCCAAGTGCTTGGGAAAAAATTATATATAACATATGAATTCGACTCAAGTGCGAAAACAGTCCTTCTCAGGACTAAGCCTAATGACGAAAGCAGAGTCCGCTTCCGAAACATCGCACTCAAAAGGCTTAAACTGTGGAAATAGGCCGATCAACTCCACTAATAGGAAACCATAGTTACAAAACACTTATAATACATATCTAATAAGCTTTAAATAATTCTTATGATAATCTTGAATCGTTTTTATTATGCGATTGTTTGAAACAATTGGAATATATGCTTTCTTCCAAATCGTTTCAACCCAGTCCTGGGCGAACCAAACCGTCCTGGGACGGAAAGTCTTAGAATCGTTCAGTATTATTTATTCAGTGACCCAGCGGCACCTCAAGATGTTACGTACTTTAAAAATACCCAATTTTTCCGGCTATTAGAAGTGATTTTCAAAAATAAGGTCTTTTCGTTGTTCTACCCTAGGGTATAATTTTTTGTTTTTCTAAAAGAATCGGTTAAAAAACCTCAAAAGGTCATGAAGTCCGTCCATATCCGTTAATCAGTTGCTGTTGTCGATTTAATGGCTGTTAGTCCAATCCTTATTACTTATCACTAATTTAGAAATCTAATATTAAGGAGTAAATAAATAGTTTATATAAGGAAATCGATGTCTGACACTGATACTGAAATTTTAATGTAAAATACACATGTGTACTGAAATATACCAACATAAATTTAAGATAAGATACTAAAGTTACACCATCAAAAGGAAATTCGTTTGAATAGTGAAGATATGATCATCACTAGTAAGTAACTTTATGCCTTTGTTTTCAGGTGAAATCACATTATCCTTTATTGTATAAAGTAGCCCTCGGTAATAAACTTCCTAGTTTCAGAATTGCTAGACAATAACTACCTAGTTTATAGGTCGATTTCCCTTATTTATAATTTAACCCAATTTTCTTTGGATCATGAATAAACCCGGACCAGTATTTGTTTAGAATGTAGTTGTAACGGTTAGAAACATCACAATTTAACGTTTATATCTAATTGGTGAGAAGGTGGTTGAAATGAAAGTTCTTGGCTTAAAAGCATAACCACTTTACCAATTCACCAATATGCATGCATTCCTTAACGATTTTACTCCTAGTTTTTATTAAAGATTTGTTTATGTTAAGGGATTGAATTTAATTTATACAGGATGCCACAGTTGCGATTTATTTAAAACAGACATTGAATTATTCGAGTAAGGATCCGTTCTATACACCAAGGGACAAATACGTGTGATAAACTGAAATTCAACATCGCCAGCGTCGCTGAATAATTCAAAACCCAGTGCTTAATTGTGTCAACTTGTAATCTCGACCATATAAATTACAAATTGCTGTTGACAGTAGGAATACGAAGTTGAGAGAACTCTAAACTTCTTGTTATTTTAATTTCCATTAGAAAGTTAGAACTACTTAAAAATGTAACAATTGTGAAAACGTTATCAATCAATCAGTGGCTGTTGTAATTGTTTTACTGACGCGGACGAAGATAATTAATTTATATGAATGCGAGCCGTTTTTGAGACCATTGGCTGCCCGCTTCATTATTTTATATTCTATAGCGGTACTATAACGAAACCACTAGGAAATAACTCAAAATTAATATAACTTCTGGTCTCATTTATATCATATTTACGCGTGTGCACTGAATTTTAAATTAACGTTAATTTCGTTTTACTTTACGGCTTAATTTAATTTTGTAACAACTACATGTAACCTCTTTAAGTTGAAAACGTAATAATTTACTGTAAAATTACTTACTAAATAAGCGCTTTGAATTAATAATTTTAATTGACAGAAATTATTCATCTGAACCAAATGCATATATTCTTTAAATTGATTGCGCATTTTTCGAAATTGTCGCCTTTGTAAATGAATCTCGTACGTTTTGGGATTGTAACCACATCAATTCCGGAACCCGGAAAACAAAATACACAGGTCAATTTATTACTTACTATTAATTCTGGATAAGTGGCACTTTTTCAATCCATCAAAACAAGAATGAGGTACGGCAATAATGATAATAATAATAATGTATTTTAACGTAATGAATAACAAAAATCGTGATTTATCCTATTCATTTATTTACCTAGTCGTTGGTTATGTGAAGTTATCTACGGAAAAAATTTTTAGAGTAATTGTTTTTTACGCCATAGTCTACATTTAAGTTGTACATATAGATATAGATAAGATGTATTATCTTGAATTAGCTCCTTTATTAGATGTTGTCGTTCGTTGGATCATGTGACAGTGTTGCGTGTGATACGTGAAGAAATCTTTTGCAGTATGTTATGCACGTTTTTGTTGTACGTGTGTGATTGTGTGTACATGTACGAAAAATGTTTGGCTTAGAATCTGTTAAAGTGCTTTTGTTCGTGTCGTGTGTGTGCGTGTGTGCTGTTGTGCGTAGTTGCGTTTGCTCGTGTGCGTGTGTGTGGTGTGGTGTCGTGTGCGTGTGTGTGCGTTGTGCGCGTGTCGTGCGTGTGTGGTGTCGTGTGCGTGTGTGTGCGTGCGTGTGTCGTGCGTGTGCGTGTGGTGTGTGTCGTGTGCGTGTGTGTGCGTGTGTGTGTGTGGTGCGTGTGCTGTGGTGTGTGTGCTGTGCTGTGCGTGTGCGTGTGTCGTGCGTGGTGTGGTTGTGTGTGTGTGTGCGTGGTGTGCGTGTGTGTTGCGTGTGCTGTGTCGTGTGCTGTGTGTTGTCGTGTGCTGGGTGCTGTGTGTCGTGTGCGTGTGTGCGTGCGTGTGCGTGTGTGTTGCGTGTGCGTGTGGGTGCTGTGTGTGTGCGTGTGCGTAGCGTGCGGTGTCGTGCGTCGTGTGCTGTGATGTGCGTGTGCGTGTGCTAGCGTGCGGGTGTGTGTGTGTGTGTGTGTGGTGGGGTGTGTGTCGTGTGTCGTGTTCTCTGTCGGTGCGTCTGTGTGAGTGTGTACGTACGTGCTAACGTGCATGCGCGCGTGTGCATGAGTGAGTACGGGCTTGCTTACGTTCGTGAATGCTTACATGCTGGTGAGCGTATGTACAAGCACTGCGTTGACCCTTAAGGGGATAAATCGTAGTGACATTCACAAATAATTAATATAATGCATTGTGAGTTGAAGGAAAGCGTTAGTGATATTTTACAGTAAATATTTTGTTATTGGTGTTCGATTATGAGACGCGTGACCTAAGGTTATTGTAAAGAGACCTGGAGGTAACCATTTATGCTACCAAAATAAAAGTGTATGAAATTTAGTTAAGGTAGTGGTAATCATTTTTGAAATTGAATGTGTACAATCATTAGCAATACTAAAGTGATTGTATGAAAGCAAATAAGGGCATTAATATATGGAAGTTCCCATTATTTTATTGTGGTAAACGTGTTGAAGGGCAAACATGACAGTATAAAGTGATGTGTGTGATTTTTTTTAAGGATTACGGGAACCACCGAAATAAGATTAAGTAATGTAGTAAGTAAGGATTAGATTTAAGAATTTTATTGAACCAAAACAAGTATGGTTATCTTTTAAGTATCCATTTTTGTTACTGTTATTTTTGCATTAAGTAAGGCTCATTCATTCAAAAGGTAATCGAACTTTAATTATTTTGTTGCGTTTAGTTTGAGGAGAGGGGAGATTTTAATCATAACGTATTTATGGGCGGCTTTTGTTAACCACGTCATTCTATATAATTTGCATACAGAATTTGTCAATATACATCCTCTGTTTAATTTACTTGGTTGTTTATTTGTGTCAATCATGCCGAACTGGTTACACCTTATGCTTTGCATATTTCCGAATTTAAGGTCGATTGGAAATTGCGTAAGGAGCCAGATCGATCACAAAACTTCATTTTAGCTTTAAAATAGTAAAGCAGAACACTACTAACAAAGTACTTACTTTTCTTTCACTATTCAGCCTACATTACCGTTTTGAAGTATTAAAGCTTAAACATATTAATGAATGTCCAAATACGATTTTAAAGATAAGGTATTAATAAAATATAACAATTTTATTGATGATACCAGCACTAATCATTCTAATGTTGAATTATTCAGCAATTAACGAACATTGTTTTTTTTATATAATTCATTGTTAAATCGATTTCGTTTATTTTGTTTAGAATTTTCTAAATTAGGAACATTTATTTGATTCAAAGTTTTATAACAGTTACAAATATAAATTTATAGATATACGAGGGACAGTTTAAAAACTACATAAGTTAACGTTTTATCTTTATGAAGTAGGGTTTCTATTTATACAGGGTGTGTTCAGTAAGTTATCACTAAATTTTCTGAAGTTTTGAGTCGATTTGTTTGGAAGTGTGTTTGACTTTGAGAAGTTAGTGTATGAATTTACTGAGTAGGCTACAATTCTGTCTTCCGCAGTCAGACAGGATTAATTTATCATCTCGCCTAAGACGATTTATTTTACTAAAGTTAAGATTGTGGTGGCGCCAAGAGACATGAGCTGTACAAGTTATGAATTTATGGTAAGTGTAAGGTGTTTGAGCTTGTTACTCAACGATTTCACTCCTTATCTCGACTCCGCCAATTTCCACTGGAGCTGGCTTGGCAACCCGCTTACTAATGTAAGCATACACGATGCCTAGTGCGGATTCGACTTGTAACAATTTTCCGTAAGAACTATCATAGCCATGTACCGCATTTGGAACATATTAAGCACCACTTTTGTAAATAAGAACGTTTAGATATTCATGTTTAAATACAAGTAACGGTATTAAGACTGAAATTGTGATTCTAACACGTCTACAACTTTCTCAAAGTCGTATGCCAGGGAATGTACACATTGATTTGGTGTTGTGAGGATAGCTATTATACCAGAGAATGGTACACTTGAAACGAGGAATAAGTTTAAACTTATATTTCTCATCGTTTGTCAATTTCAATTTCACAACACTAAGTTCGTCAATTGAAAACTATTTTTTAATCGCATAAACGTACTTGTACCCGATTGAATGTATTTTCCCAGAAATAAACTTAACGAAAGCAATCAACGTCCGACTCCAGAATCACCACGGGTTTCTTGGAACCTGATCATTAAGAAGTTACTGACATATTCAGTAACATTATGGTTAAATTCAGGTGGAATCTTTTCTAGTACCTTTTTCGGACTAAAGGGAAGTATATCTGTTGCAAAATAACAATTGATAGGTTTGATGGTAGAATTTTCGGAATCTCCAGAAGCATCTTTGTACTGTGGGGTAGTAGAATCCATTTTCTCCAAAGTACGTTTTATAAGTGATGGTACTTCAGCAATTCGTGTAATCCTTAAACGTATCTCCAAGCTAGCAGAATAGCTTAAAGTTGCCACATCCAAGGGTTGACAAATGTGCGTAGACTTCGGAACCAAACACACGCAGACACCATTGCTTTCTTCACATCGTTAAAGTGAGAGGCAAGTTTGTCTCCAATTAATAATCTTTCACCGTGTAGCTTTCTTCGTGTGGCGGAAAGCAAGGCTCGAACCGATTTCGAAAGGTATTGCTATCTGTACAATCATGTGTAACCCTACTAAAACGATATACTTGACTGCAGCATTATTTTGTACATCATGTCCCTAAAAAAGATCACATTCTTTCCAAGTGGTATGCAGATGCATGCTTTTATAGATGGTGTAGGGTGGTAGAAATGTGCCATCCGCAGCTCCGCATATCGTTATGGTAGTCGCAGTTCTGGAGCAATTCGTCACTCTCTCGGGATATTTTACTACTCTTCTTTACTCGATTATTTCCCAGATCGTGATTATTAAAATGTTCGGATTCTCGTAAAACTTCTGCCTTCTTATTGTTAACATCGCTAGGAAATCTTTACCTAATAGGTTGTTAGTGAACATGGCTACGTGTCGGATACTTTGGATGCACTAATTAGATGTAATTTATAGAGAAAGAGTTTTAACTTTATGCCTTAAGTGGGAAACCAAGCTCAGTTATTTTCGTTGTTATTTCGTTAAACGAATCTGCTATATTTAGAAAAAATTGGTATCCAGCTGCCAATGTACTATACGGACAGGTATAGCTTGTGCATTAGAAATAGGTAAAGCAGGAGGTATAAGTAGATAATAAGGAAGCCAATTATCTAGAAATTCATCTTACTCATTGCACGTATTGGTTGTTTGGCTATTTATTGTGTTAGTAAAAGCATACAATTACAGTAATTTATTTCAAGATAATCAATTTATACGGTAGTTGAAGGATTTATTGACTGAACTAAAGTGTTTGTACAAAAGGTTATTATTATTAAAAGTCCAGTTACGTTTCTCTTTTTCTTTAAGAATAGCTCAAAAAACGATTAGGCCGAGTTATCATGCTAATTTTTGTTTTACTTACTTGTACAAAATGGACTACTGTTTATGGAATGTTTAGATAAGTAACCAACGCAATTCTATTATTTTTGTGATAGTTTCCAAGATTGAAAAATGTTTTGAATGTTTAGTAAATTATAATTGGCTTCAAATAATAGAAAAATTGGTACATATATTTAAAGTCATTTAATTTTAGGAATTCGCAAAAGGGATTCATTAAATCAAATAATATTTTAAAACCACCTCGCGTGTTGGCGATTGGTCACGAGCCTAATGTGTGTTTTCTATAAACGTATATAATGCCTATTATCCTAAATGCCCAAGGTTATTGAATTAGAAACCAGTTTGAGTATTTTTGGTTCAGATTTAACAAACTGTGGAGATAGGCCGATAAACTCCACTAATTAACAATTATACCTCATTTTGATGAACTCTTACGCTTTTCCAAATTTAATTAAAGAGTTTGATTACTATATTGAGGTTAGTTAAATTGATTGAGCACATGTATGTGAATTTAAAAATACCGTTAAAGTCATATTTTTCGTATTCTATGTGTATTATTTTGAAATTGGCTAGTATACGCTGGTTTATGCAAATCATGTCGCTATTTATTAGATTTGAAGTGAATAGTAAGAACGTACATGAGAATTTTAGTTGCTATCTTAACCATTTTGGACAATATTTTCATATTCTGTTGTGAAATAGAAAAACCCGGAACCATATATTTTATCCAAAGTAATTTTTGATTACAGTCGCATTTTTTGACCTTTTGTTACTAATTTTGAGAATTAGTGTTGGTAAGTGTAAAGGTGTAACAATATATATATATATATATATATATATATATATATATATATATATATATATATATATATATAATACAGCTAAAAGCCGTCTACCCGATTCCCGCACGCTGCACCTGTGTGTCTCATGCCTAACCGTCTTCTAAGTTTCTAGTTTCTATTTCCTAATCCTCATTGCTGTGAGGTTTCTTTTTATATCTGTATTCATGCTGCACACTTCAGGTCCGTAGGACAATACTGACTCAACCATTGTCATACTCATTCTTTTTTTTTTCGATATATATTTATTCCACCGTAGAGAATTTAGAATGAATTTTCTACTCTGTTGGGTTCTATTTTTCATTTCCAGCCCTTCTTTATTAATTTGTGCATCCAGATATTTGAATTGATCAACATGTTTGACTTGTATCTCACCATTTATTAGTATCTCAAAGTTATTTTCTTAGTTTGGTTCCAGATAGTCTGTCTTCTACATCCTTAGTTGCAGTCCCCATTTTTTGTATTCGTTGTATAACCTTTTTACCATAAATTTTAGATCATACGCATCCTGTGCCAACACCACCTCATCATCCGCAAAACTCAAACTAAGAAGCTGCTCCTCATTTATGGGAATACCAATTTCTCCAACATGTCTTTTCCAGTTCTGAAGGGCGACTTCTACATCACCGTTAAACAATAACGTGGAGAGGCTGAAACCTTGAGGCTGACTCCTTTACTAGTGTGTACGGAACTGAAGGGTTGTCTAATCTTCACATAGGAGACATTGTCTTTATACAGCTCTTTTATAATTTTTACCAGGTATCAGTTTCCATATGTTGAAGCGCTTCCCACAGTTTGCATCGCGGTACTTAATCATATACCCTTTCCAAGTCAATAAATACAAGATGAGCCTCTACTCCCGTTGCAATTCTCTTTTCTAATATTTGCTGCAATATAAATAGATTATCTACGCACGATCTTCCCGGGGTAAATACATTTCGTTCTTCTAGTTGTCCTCTAATATTCGCTCTTAGTCTATTCCGCAGTATTTTCCCAAACACTCTACTGAAAGTACTGCTAATACTTAAACTCCTGTACTTTCCAGGATCTCTTCTATTCCTTTTCTTAAACATCGACACGATGTACGACGTTTTCAATTGTTTGGGGATTTGGTACTTATTCCAGCAGTCTGCCATTAATTGTGCCATTCTCTTTCACAGTAATTCTCCTCCACGTTTGATTAGTTCCATAAATACTCCACCTGGACCAAGTGCTCCTCCATTTTCCATTTGCATTGCATTAGGTTTTACCTCGTTTCGAGTAATTTCCGCTCGACCTTCATATATGATCACTTTTTCAAAAATTCAGGACGCGATTCTACAAAAACGCAACCATCGAGCTTCTTCCATTCATTTATGGCTATAGAGTTGTTAATTGTGCCTATATTGTTAGTTTTCATAGTTTTAATGATTTTTCATACCTCAGTACATCTTGAATCCCCTATTAAATATTCGATCTGAGTACACTATTAGTCCCAAAATTTATTTTCTTTTCGCCTATATTCTTCGTCTAACTTCTGTGTTCTTATTTTCATATTCTTCTCAACTTTCATTTGTCCATTTATTTAACCGATTATGAAATAGTTTCCTTTTTTCTGAAATCAACATCTGTATTTCTTCAGTGAACCATGTTGGGTGTTGTCTTTCCTTCGTTTTCTCATATTCTCCCAATCCCTCCATTGCTGCTTTATGTTGTGGCTAACATAATAAACTCGTTTTCTTTCTTCAATATTTTCAATTTTTGTGGTTTTTGTTAATTCTTCTTGTAGTCTGTACCCGCAGAATTGTCTAATACTTTCTTGTTGTATCAGATATTATGTGTATCTTTTCTCTATAGTAACCTTTGTTATAGTTGTATCCACGAGAGTTGGCGCGCACGTCATTACTTGTAATTGTATGTATTAAGATTAAAATTGGAAGTCAATGGATCGTCTTTTACATATTTAAGAAATAATGACGTCCGGAATGAAATCTGCCAAGGCAGTGTTGCAAATAATACTTTAATTACCCACAGGTAGTTGCTAGTACCACTTTAAAATTATAGTAATATTTTACGTGCTTAATTAATTCATTATGTATAATACGTACCTTAAAAAATGAAGTAGAGCTTAGTAAAGCTAAATGCGGAATTCATTCAAATTGAAATTCAATACAGTTCATTAAAATTATGGATACAATTATTGATTATGGGACTTTTACAATTTCAGTTGACTGCTCAGGCAGGATAGCCTCTTCAGCCGGTTGATTACATAGCTTTTGTGGGTGGCCTGTGGTGAGCAGAAAAGATGATTAGTATTGTTAATATTGTGTTTGTTAAGTGAATTTTATGAGTTGTATAAGTGATGTTTTGAAGTAAATTTGAGTAGCGAATGGTTGATTGTGTAAAGTTTAACGTATTGATACAGTTAGCTATACTTACCCCGGCGTCCTTACTCATTGCCGTACCGGAGGTATTTACACAAAAAGTGCAAACATCTCCTGACCGTGTGTGAGGATTACTCGCCACAGGTTAGTCGTAGTTTGCGCCGAAACTAAGGTTGCTGCCACCCATTGGATGACAGGTAAGACCTTCGCTATATCCAAGCCTCCGAGGAGGCCTAGAAGAGCGTTGAATCCTAAAGCGGGTGAAGCGGGCTTTTTTACGTCTGCGGTTTTCACCGCATCCGTTACTTCAGCCATCTCGCTACCGCTCGCCGTCGCTTTGGCGTAACTAACGCCGGTTCGGAATAGAGAGAGTGCCGCTGTGGGTCATGTGCTCTTCTGCCGCTGTTGAGGTGGATCTTCGATCTTCTTCTACTGCGGGAGACGTGATGGTGGAGCTTCTGCCTTCTTGCGCTGCGAGAGACGTGGGCAGCCCCTGAAGTTGGCCGGATAATCACCACCACAGTTTATACACCTTGCCTGCTCCGTATGGGGTTTGGTGCACTCACTGGAGTTGTGGTGTCCTGCACACTTGACACAGCGTACCGCCATTCTACAGCAATGCTGTGCGTGACGGAATCCCTGGCACCGGTGACACTGCCCGATGCCTGGTCTTCAGTGGAGACACGTAGGCGTGCCACGTACTCCACCAGCCGGATCTTTGTACGGCCCTCCTCAGTTTGTACCTGGACCAGCACAAGCCGGATCGGTTTGCCTTGTTTTTTCATTCTGAAACAAGAGCTGGTATTAATGTCGTGATTTTTAAGCTCAGAGGTAACGTCAGCCTCGGAGATTTCAACGGGTATTCCCCGCAGTTCCACCTTGAACGAACGTTCCCTCTTTGCCTGATAGGTATGGTACGGTCTACCATGCCCATCCATATCACGCGTTATCCTGTCACGGTCCTTGGCAGTAGCAGGCTGGATTCGGTATCCCTCGGCGATTCCCTTCACACGTGTGAAGACGATCCCTCGGTGGTCTAATTCGCGGAAGAAGGCTTACCGGCGGCACCATCTCCCTGTCAGCGGGAAGCTCTTCTACGTCCGGGCGGTCCATGGTGTCAACAAGGGCATCGAACGCGTTGATCACCGTTGTAGGCGTAGTGGGGCGGTCACACGAAGGTTTCGTTGGCTTCTTCATCTGGAGTCGGAATCCGTCGAACGGTGGCAATTCTTCTTCTGCATAACCGGACATTGATGCTGCTGGAAGCCACAATCTCTTCTTCCAATCTCTTGATTTCTCTCTTCTTCTTTCTCTTGCTCTTCTTATCTTCTTCGTCACGAACTGGACCTGATCATCGGTCAGCACGACGTCATCGGGTAGTGGGACAAACACGGGCTCGTCATCGTAATGACTCCGAATAGCACACGGGATCTAATAAGTGCAATAAAAATATTAACGTCTGCTGCGATTGACCTCGTTCTCCGGGCGGTACGTTTGGCACTAACGTTATATTGCTGTTTTGTGGTTAAAAATATTGCAACTTTCGTAAATTCGTGTTATAAGTATATTTTATAGGTACATCCAAACATGTATTAGAACAGCACCCCACTGCACAGAAAAAAATTACACTACCATGAAACAACTTATATATCAAAGATAAGGTTATGTTATGGTAATTAAAACCAGTTGAAATCTAAATTTTTTCAGTTATTTTTACCAGCATTGATATTTATTATTTCAGGTAAACAGACGCTGTTGTGTGAATTAACTTATTGTTTTCAAATGCCAATTAGAATCTTTATCGCTGACCAAATGTCCCCATCCCAGAACTTAAAATCAAAGCATAATTTAAGGAGTTACAAATAATATTACACTTAAATGAGTTTATAATTAAAACAATATGTATAATTTTATTGTGAATAGGATAGATTCCAAATATGTTCACATTTTTCAATAAGTACATAAACAATTTATGTGAAGTTAGTGCTGATTTTTTACTTCGATTAGTTGATTAGCCTTTCGATCCACACTTCGTTGTCTTCAGGTAGGCACTTCTGCTTCTCAGCGATGCCTTTCTTCTGGTTTATACTTCAGTTTCTTCGGACGATGAAGACGAGTCGTCATTCCCTAATTGTATGACCAAGGGCTCCACATTTACATCAAGCAGTTTTTATCGTTCATACCACTCTTTCATAATTTTGTCGGTGTGACCGGTACATTCTTGCCAAAGATCTACTGAACACTGACTCAGTGCTTCTTTCCACATCTCTACAACACTGTCATCACCAGAACCATCTCGACCGATATGTTTATCATAATATTTTTTGGCATGAGCCCAGACCAACTCAATAGCATTAAATTCGCAATCATAAGGTGGCAATCGCAAAACCTTATGGCCACGGCTTAGCACCAACTCATCAACTTGATACTGCTTGCTTTTGGTATGCAGTTTAGCTAATGCTAATAGTTCTGTTATAAGCATATATTGATCATAGTGTATGTTATTATTAGTCAGCCACTCTGAAGGTGCTGTTTTATTCTATGACGACGATGGCTGTTTTTCAACTACTCTTGAATGATAGGAGGCAATATCCATAATAATCCAGGATGGCTCCTCTAAGTTATTTAATAACTGCTTATCTATCCATTTTAAAAACATTTCGCTGTTCATTTCACCGTGGTAATCATCTTTCTGTGATTTTGGTGCGAACAATAATGCAGCATTATTTACGAAGCCTGTGTTAGAACAAAGCGTTTGCCATCTAACCTCCTGGTTTACGAACACTTTTTATATCATCGTCTTGCCATGATTACACTGGATTTCCTTTGCAAAGTATCCATGTTTTGTCCAGAAACACCATGTCTCGTGTAAACTGAGGGTCACTATTACTTTTGTATGCTTTCATGAACTGCAGTCGAGCATCAGCGATTGATGGTTTTTCAATTAAGGCTCTGCGGTTACATTCCTTTTTAAATTTATATCCAATATTGTGGAGAGTGCGGTTTAAACTAGTTTTACTTAACATAATCTGTTTTTCTTGAAGTTCGGTATTTAGGGTTCCGACAGTAACATGTTTCTCTATAAAGACTACAAATTTATTTATAGGTAATTAAACAAAAAGTTATCACTTACTCTGAGCATACATTTCATACAAAGTATTCCTAATGCTCATCTTTACACAATCCTGTAAATCATCTGATTTTGCCTTTTTTCGAGGTCGTTTCTTTCCAGGACTACTCAAAATGGGATTAATTGCACTGCGTGCTTTAATCGTTGTCACTGTGCGCAAACTAATCTTCAAAGCATCTGCTACTCGCTAAAACAATAACAATGTAATTCGTCGTGTAAAACTATTTGTATATACTGTACCTCTTGCGCTGCATTTAAGTTGATTAGGGGTCCTCCATTATCTAGTTTATGCTGGAAGTACTCCAACAAATTTACAACTAATTGTTGCGCTTGGGAACCTAACGTTTTTCCTTTACCAGACATAAGGCAAAATTTCTAATAAGAACTGTTATTAATAATTTGATAATTTGGACAAAATAACTATAAAGAGCGAGTAAATACAAGGGCAAAACAACAACGAACAGAAATACTATGAGACGGCGTAAACAAAAAGAAAACGATGAGGTGACAAATAATGAATAAATTAGACAGATTTACGTCAAATCAGAATCCGTGCAATATTAAGTTGAAGCGTTGATTGAAGTCAGCTGTTGGACATACGGACATATCCACTTCTCTCTTATTGTCACTGACGATCACCTATACGCATGTCTTTACTTAAAACACATGCAAACTGCATTGCCATCTTTATCATAAACATGTATTAAGCTTTAATGATTGTTTAAAGGAATGTCGTGTATTCATTCGGAAACCTATCACGTGAGCGCCAACTCTCGTGGAAACAATAATACTTCCTATTGCTTTCATGTCTGTTTCTATTATCACTTGACTTTTCGTAGAGACATTCCAACTTAGCCGTTAATAGAGAATGGTCTGATACATAATTCGCGCTTCTTTTAACGCAACGATCGTATGCTTTAAATTTTGACTTCTGCTTAACTATGAAATAATCGATAATAGACTTTTGTTGTAATGAAGGCCTTTTGCATGTATGTTTATGTATATTTTTGTGGTTGAAGTAAGTATTTAATCTTTTTAAGTTTATTTTGTTTACAGAATTCTATAACCATATCACCAGAATCGTTTATAACCATTTCTCCGTACTGTCCCACTACTTCATCAGCTAGCCGCGATCCAATTCTTGCGTTAAGGTCTCCCCCAATTGTAATATTCTTATTCCCCCTCAATTTCTCTATTGTATCTGACATTTTTTTGTAATATTCCTCCTTGTCTAACAAATTGTAATCATCTGTGGGTGCGTACGTTCTAATAACGTTTTGTCGCATGGCCATAGGACGACATTGTCATTAGTACAATTCTTTATGAAATGTAGATACAATTTTCAAGAATTTTTTTAGTTTATTTTTCAGTGTAGAAACTCCTACTTTAGCTCTTTGTGATTTTCCAACTCCTTCTTTCTGGGTTTCTGACAAAATGGATATACCGATATTGTCTTTTTAATCCATTTAGCACTTCAGGGATTGTATTTGTTACGTTCCATGCTCCAAACCTTATAGTCCGTTTTCTCGCTAAACGTTGTCTTAAATTATTCCCGTCCGATTTCCGAGGATGTGCTTTGGTTTGAAGAGCTAAATTTTGAAGGTTGTGGGCGGCTATCCCAATATACCAACTGCCTACTTGGAGGACCAGGCTTTTATAAATGGGTTTTTCCCTTAGCTGAATAGATTATAAGGCACCGGAAACTGGCCGTTCCCGTTAGCTACAGTCTAGTACGACTACAGTCAGAGAATACGGCGTGAAATTGGGAATAAGATTGCTGGCAGAGCCGCTAAGTAACTCGCAGAGAAATTTCTCGAATTTCTGGATGTACTTATTTGGCATACCTGTTTACTATCCTAAAAAGATCTTAGTACTCTAGCGGGAAGATTAAAAGGACACACGGCTGTTAAAGTCTACGAGAAAAGGATAGAAAAACTAACAAAAGTTCTCACCTGCAGATTGTTTGTTTCTATACTTTCATGTTTGTTAGGAAAGGAAGGAAGGATGGAAAAAGGAAGGAAGGCAGGAGGGGAGGGAGGAAGGGCGGAATGAATGAAGAAAGGACTGAAGGAAGGAAGGAAGGAAAGAAGGGACGGAAAGAAGGAAGGAAGGAAAGAAGGAAGGAAGGAAGGAAGTAAGGAGGTAGGGAAGGAAGGAAGTGCGGAGAGAAGTGGCCCACCACCACCCCGGCTTGTCTCGGTCAAGCCGTACACATTTCAGCGTAGATTAATCAATGAGGTTGGTTCGGTGTTAAAGGGATACTCGGCTCATTACACCGATGGCAGGTAGAGTGCAGCGACTCTTGATTAAGAGTTTGATGCATATCAGGCGCCTACGGTTTCCGTTTATCCCCATAAGCATGCTTGATTTCCAAGATGGCAGGATAACGAATTAGACATAGTTTGGCAGGAATTACTGCAGTAGTAGAAAATAATAACGAAAGCTAATATCTAACTGATTATAAATTAAATATATACTTAAATAATAAAATTGAAGTAAAACATAACTTGTTAGAAACTAAACATAAGTGACTCACTATTACAGCGGATGCGACTAAATTTTGGAATATAAAATAAGTCAAAATAAATAATTAGTCATAAAAACGATACGATATTATTTGACTCTGGTCTCTCATGAGGCATAGCAACACTTATAACAAAAAACACACTGAGGTCATTAACATCCGGTATGAATTGTAGGATGGTCTGAGGAGAATCTGGGAAAGGGGAAATTTTCGCTTGTAAAAGAGCTCGACAAGCGAAAATACGATAGGACGGGGTATCGGAGGAGTCGCACGTCGGACAAAGGTCATCCTCGGAGACGCCAATGCGCTTCCGATGACACCCAAGTCCTCCGTGTGAGGTAAGTAGAAAGCTGAGTTAGAATAGCTTAATCACATGAATTATTAGATTTCAGATCTATAGATAACATATGCAAAACAAAAACACAGAAAAATTTATTCGTGGTCTACCTACGTTATTTTTTAAAAACTAAAATAGTTTATCTATTCGCCAAAATAAGCAGTACCGAAACCAACAACTTTATTAATTTTTGTAATTTACATGTACAAAATGAGCACCATTACGGCGTTCATAAGCTTCATAGCGATTTATTATTGTTTGCCGTAGTTTTGCATTATACGTTGGTGCTTTATCAGAGCGGAATACTGTGTAATTCATCATATCCCAAATGTATGCGTCAGGCAGCGTGAGATCAGGTGAATGTGAAGGGTAATCGAAGTCCGTTCCACGAGAAATGATTCTGTTTCCAAAATTCTCGCAGAGAAGTTTTAATGAGCGTCTGACTATGGCTTGTTGCGCCATTCTGTTGAAACCATTGCCTGTTAAATTTAAAATTTCGTACGCAGCAAAAATTTCTTAAATCTCTCACAAAAGGTACGATCAGGTGGTTGTGCCTGTAATGCTCTTAATTAACAGTAACTGTGTGTTGATTTCCGTCCTCGACGGAACCTGTTATACCGTGCCCCGATACAGCACCCCAAATCGTAACTTTAAAGTGGTTTTTCTGCAATCAACAGAGGGCGTTCAAATTCAAGAAATCGAGTTGTTTGTCTATTGATATACCGATTTAGGTGAACATGACTTTCGTCTGAAAACATTACATTTGTCAAATAATCTTCGTATACTAGACTCAACATGCGTCTGTAACAAACTTGAACGTTTGACCACAGCATTTAGTCGTTGCCTAGATTGAATACGGTGTGGATAACCACCAATTTCTTTTAACATTCTGCTTGTAGAAGAAGAAGAATACTTCAAGATCTAGTCAAACATCCGTTCTCCATTATCGTTGGTACAAACTGTTCTTCGACGACCTCAAGAACCCTTGCGCTGACACAACCCACTACGTGTGCGACAAAATTTCTCAACAATTGCTAACATTACGCTTTTACTGGGTGCAGCTTTATTAGGTTGCGCCACTTCCATATGAATGGAAATAATGTTCTACTATAAATACCTATACTTCAGTTGTCAGAACCATTTTCAGAACTACTTTAACACGAGCGTGATATTATTATGTCAGTTAATGGCAAACAAGCCAAATATACTAAACATAGATAGGCCAAGTCATTCCATGGTCCTTCATATGTGTCGGTACTGTTTATTTTTACGAATACGGTATTTAATTAAATACTGTTTTTATTGTACTTAATGCCTGAGTTTACATTTCACTTCCTGTGCCATTATTCGCGGTTTCCCGTAAACTAATTCATTGTGTAGCAAATATTTTGTTCAACCACTCTCTATTAATCTGCAGTATGAGGTGTGATTTTATACAGCTTAGCGTTCTGCTCCTAATAGTATCTTGCAATTGCTACTGTGGAATTGTTATTCCTTGGATTGTTGTGCTATGTAGTGTTAAATCGGAGTACCCAAATGGGTGCTATGGGGAGCTTCTTATGGCGGCCAAAGTACGTGAGAGAAGTGAGTCCTCACGTCAACCAGTCGCTTGTTCGATCCATTGAGGTTAACTCCTTCAAGGCATTTTCGTTCACAATCATCTTACACTGCAACAACCTAGTTTAAAACGGAGGAGTAACACCAATCAATTGTAATCATAATTTTAAATCCCAATGAAGGGCGTTTTAACCATGAATCCTTTATTCAAATCCACCAGATCAGTAAACATACACATTTATATGTAATTATTAACTATGAATTTTTCGTTTTACTTAACTTTTTTCTTAGGAATAGGTATTTCAAATGTGTTACATTGTAACATTAATTTACGCAATTCGGTCTAAATTGCACAAATATAAAAAAAATGGGGTTGTAATCAAAATAAATGATCATAAATGCTTTTTTTTTCTAAATTAAGTCGCTTAAGCATATATACGGATTGATAGCAAATTTAATAAAGATGGTGTGATGAATATCATAAATTTTATTAAATTATGCATCAAGATGGAAGCTGTGTCACCTCAGACGACGTTTACCTTATAATCTAAGAGTCTTTAAGTGTAAAGTTTATAATCTCTTCTACGTAAAATTAATTAAATATGAGATAAAGTTCTATTCATTTATAGACGTTTTTAATCTTCAATTTAGATGTTTATAAGCATAAACTTTCCACTTGTATCTCGCGTGTTTAATTAACCGTATTAACGCCGTGTTGTTGATATGCCATTATTTTCAAACAATTTTTAGTTGGAGGAGTAAAGTAGGATAACAATTTTACTTTGCAAAGACATCGTTCCAGAATCATTAATATTCACGTATTAAAACTGACGTTAATCCTTGCCGACTATATCAGTCAGCAGGTGAAGATATTTCTACTGTATTTCAGTTAAACGTACTACATATTAGTTTTCCCACTTGTATTGATTGCGCCTACATCCCCATTTACAACCACTTTTACGAGAACAACAGCAATAGCTGTAGTTAGCTGTCAGCGTGTATTACTAAACTAAGTCTTTTGTATTTTTAATTTATCACTTTCACCATTCCCCTACTGGGACCTAAAAAACTTTATTTTCTATACTGGATTAAAAGTAAAAAAAGTAGACAAGTAAAAAAAATTATTGAAGGACTAATGAATTGAAATTAGAAACCCTATAGTTCACAAATTATTTAAAGTTAATCAACTTGATAATAAAGTGTTATTGAATAATTACTTGCGTATATAACCATACTATCCTTAAAGTTAATAAAATAATTGAAAAAAGTAACACAAATACTGATAAAAGTAAATAGCAGGATATCAACAATAATTGACCGAAAAAAACTGCTTTTTACAGAATTTTTATCAAAAGTTTATTCAAAGTTTATGGTGAACTTAGGCACAAATCATTTCAACTTCAATTGACATTTCATAACGTGCATAGATTTTTGCTTTTTCAATTATTCTTTTATCTACATTTGTATTACAATAAAATAGTGTTTTTTTTAAAACTCACTAATAAATTAACCAGGACTTTCAAGGTAAGTTAATTCGTGTATTATGCCTTTTTCGTAAATACATTTTCTTAAGTTATAATTCCTTTTACTGTGGAACAAGACAAGTTTATTTGGGAATCTTATTTGCGAAACGGCCAAAAAGATGTGGATGGAAACTGGAAGTATTCAGTACTATTATGTGTTGAAGAACATCAAATCACTTTCAGAACATCGCATTAGATGATGATGTTTTATGTTGACACATTCGAAGAATTGTTAGTCGTTTTCATGAGCATGGTAGTGTTTGCAAGGGAAAACCTACGGGTCGCACAACTGTACTTACAGAGGAAGTTGTAACGAAATAATTTAAGTTTTGGTATATTTAAGTTACTTTACTATAAATTTCTGTACAAGTTGTACATGTTACTCAAACTTTCTTTCTAGAAATGCTTACGTTGTTTCTGTTCATAACTTGAACCACATGATATTTCTAAATAATTTTTCTATTATAAATTTTCGTACCTTTGGTTATTCAAACGTTATAGATTCACATTTACATAATATTTCATTTAAAATCTGCATTGTTACTCCCTCTAGTGACGTATCCTAAAATATAGGTAATTAAGGTAAACTATATTACAAGCTTTTAGAAGTCCTCTCTAGATGGCTTAAGTGGAGAAATCACAATTTATAATTTTTGGGCATTTAATGATATAGATAAAATATTGATAACAAATAGATTTTGAATAATACAACTTTAACATAAAAATTACGTCTTCTTTCTTTCCCGTGGCGTCCAATTTGCCAAGCAGAAAATTTTTGATGCCTTTTTGAAAAATTCCTTATACTGTTATACGATTAAATAATCGGATATATCTTCAAGAAGCATAATTTGTAATAAAACAATTGGTGATTTTCTAATTATTATCTGCAAGTTTTGTTGCTCGCTTACATGCGGTTTTAGAAAAATTTTCTTCGGCAAGATCGACGTTTGAAGACGTTTTAATCAAAACACGAATTATTGATGCTTTCGTAAAGAAAGGAAAGCACTTCGATAGACTCATATTTGGCCCGTTCCATCTAAGGGCTTCAACGAATTACCTGGTCCTTTTAGCTTCAACGAATTACCTGGTCCTTTTAATTTCAACGAATTTTCTCTTTTTGGCTTCAACGAAGTACCTTCTACTTTTCACTTCAACTAATACCTCCATATATCTACATTCTGGTTTAACTTCGGAATCGTAACTAAAATAAAACCCGATCGTGACAACTTCTGCATCGACTGAACAGAATTGCTACCTGCTTATATAAAGGTTAGATCATTCCTTTTTCTATTATCACTTGAGATTTAACTGAATAATTATTGTGTAAATCTTTAGATAAGTAATGATAAAGTACACCTGCTAAAAATAATTAAACCAATTAGTCTGTTATAACAATATCTTAACCTATATTTGTATACCTGTTATCACTATATCCTTGTTGCTGTATCCTTAATCTTTCACTTTGTAACGAACCGCAAGTCATTACTACAAAATTTTTTTGATTAATTAATTATTTAACAATCAGCCCTCGTAAAAGAAATGATGTAAGCTTTCTTAGTATTCAAACACCTGCAAGACTTAATCTAATATTTCTTAGTATTCCGTATTACTCAGTACCTAACTTAATATTTCTCATTATTTCGTGAGAATGCACAACAAAAATTAATTTATTTCCACTCCAACGTAGATTTCATAAAACATCGAAAGTTTTATACGTCAGAGTAATCTCCGCCAATTACAAATAGGATTCCCCCAAACAGAAGCCACCACCGCCTACCGAGAGCCTCTATAAAAACCGCGCCGCGCACCTTAAAAGAATAATAATATATAGATCTCCATCTATCGGTATTTAAAACGCGCCCGTAAACGCATCCCGCCGCCAAGAATTATTTAGTTGGTTTCACCAGCTCCTGTATTAGTTAGTCCGTTTGACTAACTCCGATTCCAGAAAACCTGCACGTGACGGTTGCGTTAAAGTAAATCGCCGCAGACCTAGTGATCGCCACCGCGAGTTTAGCTCCCTGTATTTGCGAACGCGCACCGCGAATCTTTTGCAAATCGCTATCCTCGATCTTTGTGACTAACGACACGTAAGTCTGTAGAGTAATTCAGGACATCACACACACACACAAACCCCCAGACAGCAGCGGGCTAAGCCACGAGGCAGTCGGGAGTATACACATACATACACACAAAAACCCCCAGAGAGCGACGGGTCACCCCGGAGCAGTTGGGAGTGCCGAAAACACACAAACCCCCAGATAGCAGCGGGCTAAGCCACGAGGCAGTCGGGAGTATACACCGCATAGTACACACAAAACCCCAGAGAGCGACGGGTCACCCGGAGCAGTCGAGTACAAACACTCACCACTATACCGTATACCTGACGACGAGAGCTAAGTAGGACTGTATAGACCTGCAGCTTTTATCATTTACTATCACTTACATTCTAAACACCTGAATTCACCAGCTCGCTGGCAAAGACCGAAGTGCCTGTAATCACGAACGAATTAAACGTAGAGTATCCGTCAAAGACCTGTCGTAGCAGAAAACCGTACACCGATAACCACGCGCTTAGTAAACGAAGCAATCAATTAATTGTTTTCCACCAGCTTATTCCGCAAGTATAAACCGCCTTTAATAAATACGCGTTTTTGTGCGTATACCATTAAGTAACGTTCATTTATATCTACGTGAGATTTCGTTCATTTACATAAAAGAAGTCATCGCCATAAAATTGCATCCCCGTAGATAACGTGCAGATATATTAATTATACAACCAAACGTGTATAATCAGCCCAGTCTAAATTTAATGCGAGAATAAACCTCTGAAGATAAGTAATAGTTTCGAACATAATACATCGCGAAAGTAAATTGCTTCACGAAGCATACGCGCCTGTCCGTCTTCCAGAAATTACTAAAGGTAAAGAGCGGCAAGCAATGAGACCGGTACAACCGTCATGCGTACAATCGTGAACTCGGGATATCGATTTTCACTAGTGACCTAGATTCGCGCAACCCTCGTTTTGAATAACCAGTAGTTTGTTTATAAATTCTTTTCTGCTGTAAACAGGGCCGTATCCAGCATAAATAATTAATTAAACACAACGTTATTAATCGTTTAAATATTACGGTCATCATTGAGTGTAACTAGGGAGTATTAATATCTATTTACAGAAACGAGTGCGACAACAATAAGCCGTCGTATCGAGCGATTGGAAGGAAGGAGGACATCCAAACTTGCCGTCCAAACCGAGTGGACGCCCCCGACGCCGCCGTCTAAAGCTTAAAGTCAAATTGTTTCCTCATTTTACGTTTATGTTAGTTGTTAACCAGGGAATTTAGTATAAGTGTGAATATATTAGATTTGTATGATATAGGAAAATATATTTTTAAACCGTTTTATTTTAATTATTTTATGTGGACAGTGTAGAGCTAAAGATTAAATATACCGACGAACCCACCCCCCTCTTTAGTTTATAATCTAAAGACCGATTGCAGTTTAGCCGCGGCAAATATAAAAATTGTGTAAAGGACCTTACAACTTCACAACCATGTGACCTTCATTACCTGTTCTTTTACCATTATTTTCTTCCCTCATTTTGTTTTGTAATGATAATAGTACCATTTAACTGTACCTATTTTGACTGCCATTTTTGTGTTGTGCGCAGCATCACTTTAATTGGGATGCGTAAAAGTAGCTTCACTACCGTTATATAAACATATGTTTGTATTGCATTGGTGTTTTTTTTTTCTCTTTCGCATTTATTAAATTTCCATGATATTGGATTCATTATTTCTTAAAAGATAAAATGCTTTCTGAGCTATAAAATTTGTGCTCACTATAAAAATTTATTTCTTTTGTGTAAACCACCGCAAGTTGTTTGCTTTTTTTTAATTATTTGGTAATAATTTACGCTTTGTAAAGGCGTCAAAACATATGTTTCTCTTTTAGTCTATACAAAGGAAGGCCTTCCCTTGAAAAAGGGGAATTAAGTAAGTTTTGGTTTCCAGGATTAATTAAACAATTACTGGTTCGCAGGTGTCGAACCTAACTATCTGGCTTGCGAACGGTATTTACTATTTTTTTGTACATTTGGGTTATTTACATATATTTTTTTGTTGTTGTGGATTAATTGGATACACATCCTCGATTATTTAGTTTTTTTGATTTTAAAAATAAAATATACAGTTGTTTATTTCGCACTACAGCAGTGTTATTATTCCTATTTCCTCTTGTACTTCCCTTTTCCTACAATCTCCTTGCTCATTCCATTCTGCACCACTGTCAAAGAGTCGGGACAGCGGTGAATCTTAGCTCTATCTAGGGGAGCAGCTCTTGGCGCCGGCATATCCAACATCCTTCTTCTCTCACCCCGCCCTAACCGACACTTTTGAGCTAGTTAGGTGTGCTCACTAGTGTGAATGAGCAGAGATACATCTCCTTCTTGCTTTTTCTTCCAGCTCCCCGTTTAAACACGTAACAAAGTAGTGGGAAATGTACGTACACATTTGGAAAGAAGTCCGACGAAACCTTTAAGACAATTGGCCCAGCAAACAGATAATTTTGCATTATATGAAACATTATTGACTTGTATGTTTAAGCAATAAAATAAAAATAATCTTAAAACCAAACATTCAATAAGTAAAGTTAGATTAACAACATTGTGCATATTTCATTATAAGCAATTGTTACAGGTCTTTCTTATGGTACATGCCATAAAACAGTTAAACGTCATTACATTTTCATCCTTACAATATAACGGTTGTGAAAGAACCTGCTACTACCTTTAGATTTTCAAAATCGTTTAAAATATTGCGCCAATGGTTCAACAACAACTTGAGAGATGACGAAATACTAAAGTATGGTTCCATTTATCTGGTTATGTGATCTTATTTTTCTATTTTTAACTGTAGTAATAAACATATACCTACTGTATTATGTACGTAAACATAATTAAATAAAGCTAAATCTAAAAAATTAGGTGTTAATTCGAAATAAACCTAAATTATAATTTTTCCAGTTTTTGTACGCCTACATAATAGGCAATTCGTCATTCACGTAACTTTTTGTCAAAATGGTAGCATTTATTTTAATATCTGCATTTACGCCACTGGATATAACACAATTTTCATTTTAAGGATGTGGAACAACAGTACTCTTCTAGGAGCGGCACGGTCAAGCAATAATGATAAGCTGTATGCAATATTTTAATTTGTTATAAAGTATGATTTGCCTAATAATTCAATCCACCAAATAATGAATAGAAATGTAGGCTGATGACAATGAGCAAAATGAAATTATTTCACTGTCACAATTTTCGAATGTTTCAATCAATTTCGTGAGTTTATAATCTACTTAAATAGTTTACGCTTATTGACTGCGGAGATTTAATTAATCTATTCGTCTGTTATGCATTAAATTTTTATCGAACCAAATTAGAGAAGCATAGGATGTACAACTTGCTTTTGTCCTTGTATTATTGGATTTCTAAATAATTAATTTTATAAATGACTATAAAGGAAATGTTACGGTAGTAATAATAATTTATAAACCTCCAGTAAATTGTATTGATTCACGTTGATTACTACTTATGAAAATTGCATTTGTGCATTGTGATTAAGCTTTGCGTTGCTACCAAACATTAGCGCAACAAAGTACGATACCTTAATATCATTAGATAAAATATACACTGTCTATTTCGAAAATAACTACTATGATTTCGAAATTAAATTATAAGATCAATTTTTTGAATAATGCTCAATTTTTTCATTCAGCACAGACTGTGAACTCTGTCTGCATTTAAATTTACCTAAGCTGCCTAAAATAGATGAAAGGTACATTCTTTATATTAATAGAAATAGCCCAATGAATAGGTACATTTTACCTTGCAAAAGGTCATGGAGAGATAATTTTTTGCATAGACCTTTATTATGGCGAGGTTAATAAAATTCCAAGTTTTCGACCTTGATACATTGCCGCGCGCGCGGTCATATTGGAAAATAGGTACAAAAATCGTTTTTTCGCAAATATCTCCTAAACAACTAACCTACGTAAATTATGTTTATTACCAAATTTGTAGGTTGTAAAAATTACATTTTAAGTGTAACAGATTTAGGATAATTAGTTTCTGAGATATAAGGTGTTGAAGTGGAGATTTTTGTTAAAATCCGTTAAAAAATGAGCTTTTGAGTAAAATATATGCATTTTAATTTAATTTTAATGTATTTTAAAAATTAATATTGTTCTATTTGTGGGTCTTTCTAGAGTAGGATAAGTCCATCTAAACTATATGATTAATAAGTTTATTATCGATATAAAACATAACTACATTCTCTCTTGCATGCTCATAGTAGAACATAACCTGGATGTGTCTCCCATCCCTTAAGAACTAAAAACTAACCGTATACATACATAACATGTTTTTTTTTTTTTTATAATTAATAATATACATTAATATTGTATATCTTAATACAACTCAAAATCTCTTAAATAATTTGGGGTTACAATAACTCTCTTATTCCTAGGTTCCTTAATACTATTATTTACCTCTACATATTCCTTATTTCTAATAGTAATACAATCATTATCAGTAAACTTGTTAGCATCTAATCCTTCATATAATAAGTCATTTACTTTCGTTTTACATTGAATAGTTGTTTTATTTAGAAATTTTCTATTCCTTCTCATTTTGTTACAACTATCCCTAATTATATATTCTCTTTCACCAATTCGTTCCACAACAGTTCCCTGTTGCCATAGTCCATTAATCGGTGACTGCATCATGATATTTTCGCCCACTTTCAGTTCAGGTAAACATTTTGAACTTTTATCGAAATAATGTTTCTGTATTTTTTGTTTCTGTTTTAATTTATCATAAATATGTTCATGTTGTATGACTTTTGGTTTAAGTAGTTCTGTGGATACTGGTATTTTAGTTTTTTGGACTCTGTTTAGTAGCATTTGAGCTGGAGAATACCCTATTCATGGTATTTCTATATTATTATATTCTAACAGTGCATACTTTAGGTTATTTAATTCAACTTTTTTTAAAATATTTTTTATTATTTGGACTGACTTTTCTGCAAGTCCATTTGCTTGATGATGATATGGCGATATAAAAGATAGTTCTATATCTAATGTATGAGCAAAATCCTTTATCATTTTAGCATTGTAGGGATTATTGTCTACTACAATTTTTTCTGGAATCCCAAAATATCCAAATGTGTTCTCAAAAAACTTTTTAACCTCATTAGCTGTCTTTTCCTTAATTTTTTCTAAAACAATATAGTTTGAGTAATAATCCACCAATAAAACAAAATAATTATGATTGTATTCTAGAATATCCGAACCTAATGTTTGCCAAGGTCTACTCGGTATTTCATGATTCATCAATGGTTCTCGTGCATTTGTATTTCTAAATTTCTGACATGTTCTACAACTGTTAATGTATGATTCAATATTTTTGAAATATTAGGCCAATAAAAATTTGCCTAGCTCTTAGTTTAGATTTCATTATTCCTAAATGGCAAGAATCATGAATATGTTTTAGCATGTCTGTTCTTAAACTTGTAGGAACTATAATTTTATTGTTAAAAAATAGTAGGTTATTGGATAGATAAATTTCATCTTTGTGTCTACGATAAATTTCCAATTCATCATTAACTTTTTTTGGCCACTCTGAATCAGAATATTCTTTTACAAGCTTTAAAATTGGATCATTATTCGTTTCTTTCGTAAATAAAGTTTTCTTTTCATCACTCATGGCAATATTGTTATACAAGGAATGTATTATGTAGGTCATTTCTGGATCATCGTTAACTTCATCTTTGATATATGCACGTGATAATGCATCAGCAACCAGCATTTCCTTACCTGGTACATATGTTATATTTAACCTGTATCTTTGCAATCTAAGTAACATGCGTTGCAGTCTATTTGTGACTTGATCTAAATTTTTATTAAATATCGCTATTAATGGCTTATGTCTGTTTGAACAGTAACTGTAAACCCATATATATAATTGTGAAAACGTTCACACGAGAAAACAACAGCAAGTAGCTCTTTTTCAATTTGAGCATATCGTTTCTCAGCTTTTGTCAAGCTCCTGGATGCAAAATAAATAGGATAATCTTCTTGCAATAGAGTACTACCTAACCCTTCACTTGACGCATCCGTTTGTATAGTTATCGATTTCTCTGGATTAAATAATTGTAATGTGGGTAAATTGCTTATAATATTTTTTAAATTATTAAATTCTTCAGTGTGTTTCGTGTCCCATTTAAATGTAGCATTAGTTTTAGTTAATTCTCTCAAGTTATATGTTAATTTTGATAAGTTTGGTATAAATTTCATGAAAAATTTTGTTATTCCTAGCATTCTTAGTAATTCTTTTTTATCTTTAGGTATTTCTATTGCTTGAATTGCCTCTAAATTTTTTTTATCAGGTTTTATAGATTCTTTTGATATAATTTGACCTAGAAATTTAATTTCATTTAATTTGTATTGAATTTTTGTAATATTGAACTTTATATTGTTCTTTTGAGCTGTAATAATTAGGCTTTTCAAATTATTGTCATGTTCATATTCAGTTTTGCCCATAACCACAATGTCATCAAAATATATCAGGATTCCTGGCAGATTTCCAAATATTTCAACTATTTTTGACTGAAAATTTCTGGTGCACTACTAATACCAAAAGGAAGCCTATTAAATTTGTATCTTCCGAAAGGTGTATTAAAAGTACATAAGTATGAACTAGGTTCATCTAATTCAATCTGCCAAAAACCTTCGAGCATATCAATAACAGTAAAGTATGTGTTTCCCGATAATTTACCAATAATATCGTCAGTTCTTGGAATCATAAAATGTTTCCTTTTTATATATTTATTCAATGGCTTTGGATCTAGGCAGAGCCGCAAACTGCCATCACCTTTTCAACAATCATGAGGTTGTTGACCCAGTCTGTTGCTTGATATACTCTAGAGATTATCTTTTTGTAGCATATTATTTAATGTTAGTTTAAGTTTATCATGCATTGAAATTGGAATTTTTTTTTGATATTGTATACAAGGAATAGCATTCTCAACTAGTTCGATTCTACATTTACCTGGTATTTTTCCTGTGCCTTCAAAAATATCTTTGTACAAAGTGTATAATTCATCTTTCGTTTTTGGCAAATAAGATTCGACCTGTTGTACTCTTGCAATTAGTTTAAACAAAATAATATCATGTAAACCTAAAATGCATTCATCATTCCCATCTACTATTAAAAATTTTACATTTTGAACGCTACTATTCAATTTACATTCTAACATTACTTCACCTACTGGTTTAATTTTAAACTTGCCATATGTTATTAGCACTACATTAGATTTATGAATGATCTTACCACAATCTAAAGACAAAAATTTTTGATATGATAAAATACTGATTTCAGCACCTGTGTCCAATTTAAAACATATATTATGACTTTCTACCTTAATTGTTTCATACCAATTATTACATTTGTATTCCCCAGTTGCTATGTGTCCTACAAAATAATCGTACTGCTCCTCACTCAGGCTTTCTTCAACTGTAACTTCAGATACATTACGAGATGGTTTATTCAATTCCTCACGCCTATGATTACTTCTTTCTTCCGCTCTATGTTTGCTTTCAATAGGAGTTCTGCACATCTTCGCAAAGTGATTTCTGCATTGGCATTTTGCACACGTCTTGTTTGCTGCCGGACATACACCTGGTTTATGAGTGTACTCACACTTGAAGCATTCACTCTGCCACTTACTACGTCTTTCTTCCATGTTCCCTTTGCTAAGCCGATTTACTTCAACTGTCGGATTTAACGCTTTAATATGTTCCTTTGTCAACTCAATCGATTTGCAATATTCAATAATTTTATTTGTTGAAAGGTCTGTTGATCTTATTAAACGCTCTTGCACTGCTTTGTCAAATAGTCCTAACACAATTTTGTCTCTAATCATGCGTTCTTCATAACTTTTGCCACACTCGCACTTGAACTCACACAGGGCAGCTTGAGTTTTTAGTTGAGTTAAATAAGAATCAACATTCTGATTTGCCACTTGATTCATATTATTAAATTTGAAAGTTTCCATAACTTCATTTTTCTTAGGTAAACAATGTTTTTCAAATTCATTAAGCACACTTTCCAATGTTGTCAGATTTGTTTTGTCGAATGTGTTATACACTTCAATACCCTCATCTCCAATTAAATTTAGTAATATTGCAATTTTTACATCTTCTGCACATTTTCCTTTGCCTGCTGCTTTCATGTAAATTTCTAGTTTTTGCTTCCATTTCGTCCAGGTAACACTCATGTTCTCGTTAAATTCTAGATTCGAGGGAGGTTTAAAAATTTCCATGTTTCTTAATTAGTTTTGTACACACCAGCTACAACACGTGTTTAACCTTACTTTTCTTATACGTAACAGTCGTTTATGTTTTCAAGAGTATCTAATTAAAATCTTCCACACCTGACACCATGTTCTATTTCTGGGTCTTTCTAGAGTAGGATAAGTCCATCTAAACTATATGATTAATAAGTTTATTATCGATATAAAACATAACTACATTCTCTCTTGCATGCTCATAGTAGAACCAAATACTGTATAATGGGAATACGGGACACTTCGTACCAATACGTGTTTCATTGAAAATAGCGCCCCTAGCGGGAAGTAATGTAGGTACACTTCACTTAACGTATGTTTGTATGTAAATTTTGTTTTGTTGTTTTGAATTTTGATCCGGTATATGAATTATTCGCATTTATACAAACTATCATGAGTGGAAGAATTTGTGCAATGTATGGTTGTTCCAATTACGGCATGATAAACACATCGAAATCATTTCATAGATTTCCTAGAGATCGCGAACTGTAAGTAGAATTTTTTTGAGGTTAAATTGGTTAAGTTACAAATTATGTGAATACTACCTATTGAAATACTATTTGTATTTGCTATTATTGCACATAAATTTATAAAACTGATCATTCTTTGTGTCATAGGTGCAAGAAGTGGGTGATATTGTCTAGAAGAGCAGATTTAGATGTCGTATTTCGTAATGAAGGAGTGCAAACTGAATACAAATTACAGTGTTTGTTCAGATCACTTTCAAGATGAAGACTACAATAATTCAGCAAATAAGTCACAAGGGTAATTTATTTAAATTCATTTGTTAATTACTGTTACGTTGCAATTTTTGCTTGAGATAAACAGTCATTTTTAATCGTCAAAGTATTACACTAGTGTTAAGTTAAAGTACATACCTTTATATTTATTTATTCTATTAAACAGGTTAAAAAACAAATAGTGCCATCTTTGAATTTACCCAGTGGTAAAGCTGAAACCAAAAGACGAGCTCCTAAGGAGAGAAAATTTGAGCTTCAGCATAGTGAAGATAAAGCTTGCCCGTCAGCATCAAATATTGAAACCTTAGTGAATAAAGGTAAAGTGTACAAACTAATTTTATAGATAAATGCAGAAATGTGTTGCAGGTGATATTACCAATACTGATGATCAAAAAAATTTGTTGCAGCCATTGAAACGAAAACTTAGAGTTTGTCAACAAAAAGCAGCAAGAAGACGAAGGCATTTGTTACAATTAAAAACTGCAAATCGGGCATTACAGGCTGAATTATCAATGAATATTAAAGATCAAAAAAATTATAACCATAGTACATTTATTCAATCGCAGACACAAGATATAATGATGGCTTTTCTACTAAGTTGCACAAGAGAAATACAAAGGCGAAAAAAATGTTACATCAATGACATTGGTTTTGTAATTTTATTTATGTATTTAGTTTTAAATATCTTTATTAAAATGGACCATTGTACACAGGGCGAATGCTTATAAAATGTGCACTGAAATAATAAAAATTTTTGATTTTACATTATCTCTTTATTGTAGTTGATAGTTACAGAGAACTATGCATGGGAGGTAGTTATTTGTATGATATAAAATTGTCTTAGTTATTCCAGTTTTTTTTTACATACACTTAGTTTTACTAAATTTTATCACTTATAATTGCACAAGAGGCTTGTATTTTACCGAGTAAATTTGTGTTTAATGAAAATCTGTTTCCTAGCAATTAGAAGAGAACTACTGTCAACTAATAGAAATGAGATTTTTATACATGAGTTAAATTGTCTTAATTATTATCACCTTTCTGCAGTAAATATTATTCTTGTTCTACTACCCAGATATTTATATTCAAATAACTGGAGAGATACACATAGTCTATATTTTTAACAGTCAGTTACCATTACTAAACGCATGATGGCGCCACTGTTCTTGGCACAATTTTTCCCAATGCTTAAGGATAGGAGTGTCCTGTATTACTATAATACAGTATTTGGTAGAACATAACCTGGATGTGTCTCCCATCCCTTAAGAACTAAAAACTAACCGTATACATACATAACAAATATGAGTGATAAAATAAAGTAAAATGTAAATGCAAGAAAAGAGAAAGTATATAGTGGTGTATGTTATATGGACCGCCCTGTACATGAACATTGTAGGTATAAAAAACCGGCGAGTTTGATGTGATATAGGGCGATAACCTGACCCTTTAAAGAACCTATTTGTCGGCTATCGCATTATGTATACCTGTCGGCTACACAGCTGTAGTAAACTCTAGTTCAGTTGTGTAAACACTTTTCGAAGTAAAAGACGTTCATCATTTGTGTATTATTTGCGAACAAAATATAAGTAAAAGTAAATCGGTTGTTGTTAAAGAAAGAGGCTTAAAGACATTGAAAGAATCAAGTTTAAAAACTAATTGCTGCCGCAGGTCGTCGCAAATAAAGTGCTGAATGAGTCATTACCATCACCTTCGGCATCTTTGTGGTCGGTTATGCCTGTGTCCGATTTTAAACCGTCGTGCTTTTTATGCGTTAAAGAAATCGATGATGATTTTTATCGAAAACAAAGAAGGACTCGTTTACGCGTTCGGGAAATTGTGTACGATTTTCGCACATTATCCACGAGGGAAAATATTTTAAAAGCTACTCACAATCGCAACGATACGTGGAGTCATGAACCGTGTCGAGCCCGTCACTGATTTGGTCGCGGTTGAAGCCAAGTATATAATAGCTGTTTGAAGTTTCACTCTCTACCGATAGCAGGACAAAAAGAGGGTTTAGACCATCAACAAATGTTGACGAAGCTATGGATTATATACATTCGTATTTAAACGAGCAGTCTGATGAATGCTAATTTTCTCTCGACAATTTATTGACAAAAATTGATGGAAATTTTCAACCTGATGTTCGTACCGTCAAATCGAGGTTACTTAAAAAATTGATGACATTCTTGTCGTTGGAGCCGCAAATAAACCAACTATTGTCTGTTTCCGTAATACTAATAAAAAATTATCACCGATACATGGCACGCGAACAGAAAATCAAACGTTTAGGTATCGTCCGTGCAGCTGCGACAATAATTTTAGAAGACATAAGATCTCTAGTCTACGAGGTGAAAGAATATCCACCGTATGACATTTTTTAGAAAATGTACATACAGTAATCCCAGAATCATTGAATGAACTTATGAACAATATAATTCTAAAAACAAATGAGGTTCCCTGAAAAAATGGGAAAGAAAATGAAGTGCTTTGTCCCACTCTATCATATCTGCCGTCCGACCATACTCGTTTATTTCACCTTTGCAGCTCGGCGTTGGAGTATTTCTATACAATAAATTTGGCTCTCGGCAACTGCTGGATGTTTTAGCGTCTTTTGGATTTTCGACTTCATGTAGTGAAATAGTGCTGTTTGAGGCATCTGCCCTCATGCGTCCTGAGATTGACTTTAACAAATTGGATTCTTTCTGGCGATATGAGAGCTCAACAATACAGATATTCTATAGACCCAGCGAATCCTTAGGCTTGTAAGCCGTTAGTAGTGGTTAAGGGCCGGTTCTGGACCAATTCAAGTTCACTCGGCACCTGGTGGTAAGAAATGTAAGCTTTAGGATCTCTTCAAGGCCAAACTTTTGGCGGGAAATTTAAATTTTTGAAGCTCGCTAAACAAAGAAATTTCAATATCACCATTCTCATCATGTTACAAGGTGACTCTGCGGTCAAACGTTTTGGTGGGAAATTTTTATGTCAAGGTCAAAAGCTAAAAATAGAAATTGCAATGTCATCATCATGTTACAGTTCTTAGAAGTCTAAAAATAGAGTGGTCAAGGTCAAAGATTATTGACCTATCGTATGCCATTTCTTAGAAGTATGAAAATAGAATAAATTCATGGAAACAAGAAGAATGCGAGTTGTTGTCTATGCTAAAAAGTAGACCAAGGTCAAATCGTGCTTATATTGACTAAATTGAGTCAAGGTAAAATAATTTTAGTTTAAACATGTTGTCATAAGTACTTAAGTCAAGGACACATTTTTGTGATATACACCACAGCGAGGTGTGTTGAGATCAGTCAGTTGGCAACTTGTAATTGTTAAACATGGAATTAGCAGGGTTAAACCAAAGCACCCATTTCAAACTTTTTAAAAGTACATGTGACCTCGAGATATCAAAAGGGTATAAAGTGATTAATGTGGCAGTAATTAATATTAAGTATGGTGAACGTATAGTGATGGATATGGATGAATTTAAATGTGTATTACCTCAACGATTTTATGAGTATCTGAAAGAAGAAAATCGCGTGGAAGAATTTAAAACGCAGCTAAACACGAGAAATGTCTTCATAAGTAGTTTGGGTGCAGTCGGGAAAATAACAAACAACATGTTTTTTTAATAGTAGTGCCACAACCAACATGATTTAACTAAAATCGTTTCTTAAACAGCGTTTAGTCCTACTGCAATTGCAAGCAAGTAAAGTCGTTATAATGCAGGCATTACATTGACATCATTTCTGGAACGATCCAAACTCAGAAGTTCACCGTTATATATGGATACCCCACATAGTTGAAGTGGCAATATGAATAACAATTTTACCTTGTGCTGTTGGTGCTGTCAAAATAGTGATGGTGGTAATAGACGTAAAAATGAAGAGAAACATGATGAAGGTTGTTCTTCTAACACTGACAGGCAGCCATATGATTTATCTGAAGTGTATAAACAAGCAGCTAATGAATACTTAATCGATTGTATTTATTATAAACTATCGAACGATACTCATCATGCAAAACATATGGAAGATACAGTACGCACCTTAAGCTGGCACCAGTAGTGCGTATGGGGTGTGCTAACTGTGATTAAAGCGATAATATAGTGTTGGATATGAAGAAATGGAATGAGCTTCTAAGATGCCATGCATATGTAGAATTACAATTTTTCCGATCCCAAGAAATTGAAAATAAAATTGACTGGTCAAATGTAAACGAAGAAGAAGATATAATCTATGATCAACATTATGAATCTCTATCTAGCAATCTTGGTATTTATTACAATTGGGAATTGATAAAAGGATATTACAGAATTTTGAAAATTATTATGATAGAAAACTACAACTGCTGTTCTTGCACATTCAATTCACATAGTATAGAAGAACTATTCAATGTAAAGGATATAATAAGCTTGGAATTTCTTGAATCTTACAATCTGGTGTGTTTTATGAAAAGTTCATACAAGTTGTTAACTACCGTCGTTTTCGTGAGAAAGAATTCCGTGGTGGTGATGACATTTATAAAGGCATTGATGATGTTATAAATACTAAGTATAATATTAATTTATATAGTACTGTATGTTTAATGAAAATATTGTATTATCGTCCTGCTTATCTAATGTATAGCATTTACTGAATAAAGAAATAACTATGACTTGTTTTTTTCAATTTAACTATAAATACCCTGTTCTATCCATCCAGGTAAACAATGTTAGTTAAGAAGCGAAATAGTGCAGGTGGTGGAAGGTTAGTGAATGCTCTAATCAATAAACTTCCGTTTGAATTGCAAAGTTAGAAAAACGACTCGCACGCGGTGACCTCGGTATTAATCAATTAGATGCTCAGTGCAAACTTCACGATATCAGTTACAGAGATTACAGAGATTTAGATAGTAGACATAAAGCGGATAAAATTTCACAAAAAAAAGCTTGGGAACGCTTTAAATCATCAGACGCAACATTAGGTGAACGAACTGCAGCTTTAGCAAAGAGAAAATTAGGAATGGGGTGTAAACGTCGATCTAATCTGAAGAAGAAGAAAAAATGCAATGGCAGAAATTTATTGCATTTACGAAAAACAATAACTAAAAAAATTAAAACTAACGGAAATTTCACAGACACAATAAAGTCTGCGCTTTCAACGGCAAAACGTGTGGTAAAAAGTTTAGGAGGAAAGAAAAACATTAACGTTCCTAGAATAATTCCCCTACCTAAACAAGGAGGGTTTTTACCATTTCTTGTTCCGTTATCCGCTGGATTATCAGCAATCGGTGCTTTCGCTGGCGGTGCATCAGGAATTGCTAAAGCAGTCAATGATGCTAAAAATGCTAAAAAAATGCAAGAAGAGACATCGCTCCATAATCTCATAATGGAATCGATCGCTATAGGATCCGTGAATAAGAAAGGTGGTGCACTGTATCTAAAACCAAACAAATTTGGTGGTGGTGTATTATAATTAAAACCGTTTCCAAAAAACTGAATCGATTACCCGAAAGACCGTTAACGGATATTGATTTAAAGATATACACTAAAAATGTACCCTACTTTAGGGATAGTTTTATGAGAGATAGCATGCCTAAATTACCACGGAAAAAAGAATCTGCAATTATTAACTTAGATAGCCAAAGAGGACCAGGTACACATTGGGTTTGCTACAAAAAGCGTTGTAAAAAGGTATGGTATTACGATAGTTTCGATAATCTTCGACCACCAATCGAAGTGGTTAACTACTTTCGGGGGTATAAATATATTATAATTACAACCAAGATCAAGAGTTTAATACAATTATTTGCGGACACCTATGCCTACAATTTTTATATAAATAATCAACACAACATCAAATTTTCTCAGATATGTCAATAACATTCAGTTTAGAAAGTGTTGTTAACACAACTAGCTACAACTTCTATCCACCGATAGAGCTAGATTTGGAGAAGAAATACGTTATTTAATTGGTTGGATTTTACGGCCTTCAACAGCATTAGAAACATTTATACAGGCAACGATAGATTTTATTTTAGAACAAATCCATCTCATTTGCAAGTGATTAATATTCCACACGGTGCATATGAGTTAGATGAAATTAGCGATTATCTAAAATCTAAAATACCCACAGAAAAGTTTATCATTAGAGCAAACAACAATACACTTAAATGTGAGATAAACAGTTCATTTGAGATCGAGTTTACTAAAGAAAATTGCATTAGGCGCATGCTAGGGTTTGAGTCTAAAATATTAGAACCAAATATTTTACATACATCTGCGTTAGACATCCAAATACTTAAACACACTAATCTACACGTAGAGTGCAACATTATAAAGGAATCTTATCGAAACGGGAAACCTGCTAAAGTATTATATGAGATTGATGTTTCAGTTCCACCAGGTTATCGTCTAGATAAAACTCCAAGCAATACTCAATATTTAGAAGTAAACACTGACATTATTAGTAATATAACAATTAATTTGACTAATCAAAAGGGTGAATTAATAGACTTTGGTGAAAGTGAACCATTCACAGTACGCTTAGAACTAAAGAACATGGGTCTGAGAATTAATCCAGGACCAATTCCATCTTTCAAAAATTCATATAAAAGACATCATCCCTACAGTAAGTCATTAATTAGTCATCAACCTTCATTGCGGTTAACATCTGCAGAGAAATACTTTTTAACGTCAATTGGTTTAAAAGTTCTCAACCACAATGGCAGAATCGTTAAACGTCTTTCAAAACGTACATTTTGATGATACTATAATTAAATCAGATATTAACACTTATCTTCCATATGGATCTTCTAAATATGGACCTTCCGAAGAAATACGCATCTTAATTCAAAGTGAAGAACTAATTACGGCTACTTATGATAGTTTTCTGTACATAGAAGGTAAACTTGAGCTCGAAAAAGAAGATGAAGCTTAACCAACAATTTCCCGAGCTTTCTTTTCGAAGAAATTCGTTATGAGTTAGGTGGTCAGAGAGTGGATGTCTGCAGGAATCCAGGTATAACATCTACGCTTAAGGGCAAGCAAAAGCAAAGAACTACGCCATTTGGGATGGTCACCAAAGAATGAAGAACAAGTGGAATTCGATGAGCAAAATGGAGAAAAATCTTTTACAGTATGTATACCATTGAACCACATATTGGGAATAATGGAGGATTATGGTCAGGTAATCGTGAATGTGCGGCAAGAGATAGTTTTAATTCGATCTAGAAGCGATACAAACTGTTACTATGGTGAAATTTCTGTCGCAATAACTTTAAATAAAATTCAATGGAAAGTACCACACTCAACACTTAGTGATGCTGCGAAACTTACCTTGTTTCAAGGAATCAATAAAAATTCTATTATTACTGTTCCATTTCGTCATGGGAGTTATATGAATTACCTTCTTTAAAACAGACAACCTCAAACGTATGGCCAATAAAAACATCAACGCAACTCGAAAAAAAAAGTTAGACAATTGTTGCATTCCAACAAGGTAAAAGGTACACAAAGTCAGCAAGGGCCGGAAATTTTGATCACATTAACATCAGAAATAGTAAAGCATATTATTGAGTATTATCCATATGAAGCAGTGCTAACCAATACATACCTGCCTATCTCAATTTTTTGAAGTTTCGATGTGATTACTATGGTGAAGATGATAAAGATACATTATTCAACTATTCCAAATTCAAATCATGTCCAGTATTTGTAATGGACTGCTCTAAACAAAACGAATCCTTAAAAAACTCAACAGTAGACATCAAATTGGAAATGGAACCTCTAACACCGTTCGATAATGAAATTGTTGTCTATGGTCTTATTCTCCATCACGCTATTGTGCAGTATAGCCCACTCACTCGGGAAGTGAAAAAGTTATAGTTATTGTACTATAGCCTAGTATATAAATAAAAATGTTGTAATTATCCGTTTAGTTTTATTTCATCTACTAACGATGAAAGTAGTTGCTCAAAAACAAAAACTCTCAATTCAAAATCATGACTATTACTTCAAAACATGGTGATTTACATCATAATATCAGTCTGATTACCGAGAAGAATGGCTTGAAATTTAAACATGCATGCGTCATTGAATCAAAACAAGTACAAACTTTTACAGGAAATCTTACTTCCAATGAGGGATATAGGTTACTTTACCTTCAGTGATAATCAAGATGTGATTGAGCCTAATTGTGCAAAATCAAACTCTATTTTTAATTTTTCAATAACGATATTGACTTTTTCTATTTGGGTCAAACTTACAGTAAAATTCCAAAGCAATTAATTCGTGACAATGCGAATCTAATTATATTATTTGAGCAAGATGTATTAAACTAAAACATGTATATGAGGATCATGTAAGTGCTACCATAAGCATGAGATTATTTCGGGATATGTGTTCAAAATGCTAGGTAGATCCGTTTGGTTTCATGGTCATAAACAAGGATGCTGAAGTTAATAATGGTACCTATAGGAAAAGATTTAATGAATATATAATACCTTAAACTGCTTACAGTACTTTAATAGATACTGATCTGTTTAGGTATTAACAGCTATCTGTTTGTGTAAACAGCTATCTGCTCGAGGTAAACCGGTATCTGTTCAGCAAATCCGCTTTACTACAATGGATAACAAGGAAATGATATTAATGAGAAAAGTTATTCAGACTCGTAAAGTAATACAGCAGGAGTATAACAGTATTAAAACTGGTCGCATTGATAATGAAAGAATATTTAAAAGTACTTATAAACCCCTAATAGAACCTCTAATTGAAATAGTAGATAAAACCAATCCAGATAAAAAACACCTAAAAAGGAGCCCATTGGAGTGAAACCCAAAAAACCACCCCTATTTATATTTCCGAGAAAGCATGCTACTACCCCACTAGCCCGCTAGCTCAAGTTCAACGAACTCTATTAGGTGATTCAAGAAAGGGTGCTACTAGCCCACTAGTCAGATCCCTTTTTTCAAACAAATCCTCCTCCAGGTCTTCGTGCACCATCTTTCTTAGATACATCTGTTGTAGATACAGATTAATATTGAGAAAGAAGAAAAAGAACCTTTTAGTGTCACACATGATTCTACTACCCGTAATGAACCCATCTCAGAAGAATTTCTCGAGCAGTATCATGAATTACCTCGTATATACGTTGAACGAATTGTGAGGGATCCTAAAGGTGTTATTGATCATACTTATGGAGTCCACTATGATACCAAAACTGACAAATGGACAATTGGTAATACTCCCGTTACAATTAAAGGAAACTATATGATTACTAAAGGAGTCACGTATAAAGGGACTCCAGGTTTATATGATCTGCTTATTATGAATGAACCCAATTTAAATCTAGTGAATTCAAAAGATAGAAAAGGTTATAGAAGTATTTTAGAAGCTACTAATGTTGTAAGGCGAGATTATGACGTAAGTGGGCAAATTCGAGGGAGCCGCAGCAAAAAGTATACGCAAATAATAAAACCCTTGCTATCATCACTATCACCCACGACCAAGGGTGGTGGAGTTATGTTTTTTAAGGAATTAACAAACAGGCCGATAGAATATAAATATTGGAATGATATACATGAACTAATTCGTGATATAGAGGTATTGTGGGCAGAAAAATTGGCAGGGAATACAGGTGTCGTGAATGACATAATATCAATTGTAGAAGAACTGTATGAGGATGGGTACATTGAAAAACCAAACCGCCGTTATTTAAACAGTATAAATAAAAATGCATTGATGTCGAAATATTATGACAAAAATTATCCTTGACAAATTTGGACGTTCACATGTCCAGTATCATTTCAAAAAATTAACCCCTCAGTTTAAACTGATTGATGATAATCGATTTGATATCGAGAATAGGAGATTCAGCAATGTTGCCAGCCCTATAGATCCTCAAGATGTCATCACTAAGCAATACTATTTATCAACAAGATTAAATTTGGATGGAAACCGTTTGACACAGTTGGCGGACCCGGAAGAAGATGGTGATGCTAAAAGTAAAGCATATCTTGATTTTTGTCTACAAGCAGTTCAGAAAGCTTTTAAAGGAAACTCTAACGCTATCTAGTGTTGGAGCAAAAACTATATCGACTTAAAGAAATTGTGGATAAATTAGTACCATGTCCAAATTATAACTCGCAACGAATTGCATAAACCTGCACGAAAAATTTTAAACGAAGGCGCACAATAATTAGGTGTTTTGATGACCTTTGGCAAGCAGATTTGGCTGAATTTAACACATATGCCAAACAAAATAAGGGCTACAGGAATATATTAGTGGTTATCGACTGTTTTTCGAAATACTTATGGACTAAAGGATTAAAAACGAAAACAGGTCAAGAAGTTACCAAGGTCATGCACAAAATCTTCAAAAAAGGACGGAAACCTACCAATTTGCAGACCGATGCAGGAAAAGAATTCTACAATGAGCATTTTAGTCAACTAATGCAGCGTTATGGAGTCAATCATTACTCCACCTATAGCACAAAGAAGACTGAAATTGCAGAATGTGTTATCAGAACCATTAAGGGTGCTCTATATAAGTCACTCAGCCTACAAGGTAAATGGATTGATACAACTGATTCCATAACCATGGATTATACTAATCGTAAACATAGAACTATCGGAATGAAGCCCAAAGATGTCGGTAATCATACAAAGCTAGAGGCTTCCACTCAAATAAAAATATTCGACAGGAAGCGATATTCTGTGGGTGACATAGTACGAATCAGTAAATTTAAAAGTATATTCGCCAAAGAATAGAATCCAATTGGTCTAGTGAACTATTTAAGATTGTGAAAGTTTGCATTACTAACCCCACATGCTGGAAGACATGAAGGGAAAGCCTGTGCTGTGAGGGTTTTGTGAACATGAATTACAAAAAACAAGGTATGCTGATGTGTATCTAGTAGAAAATGTGCTTCGATCCAAGAATTCGTCAAGTGGTGGGGATTGGATGAAGGATCATGGATCATTAAGGATGATATTGTTTTATAACATTTAACCTGTAATTTGTGAAATAAATTACTTATATTAGTTATATAGTTTGTATAAAAGGATGTAGCTCTTAAATGAAATAAAACGCACAAAAAAACAAAAGTATTATATTTTTTAAATATAAATATTACATTTATTTTTAAAATTTCATTATCTTATAAAGTGAACCTGAAGTACTTCTATAATCACTTAAATTACTGGATGGCCATATCCCGGAATCTGGCCCACACCTCCATTCCAGGCAGGAATTTGGATTTGTTTCACCTTCAATGATGTTGTCTAGTATCCAGTAATAAATTTTGTGGTGCTCATCGTTTTCCCACGGTTGAAACTTATAGTTGATATTTTGTTCTAATAATATTTCAATCAAAATATCGAGGCACTTGTAGTTAGCATAATATGCCGCTTTCTCAATACATTCAGTTATAATAAATAAAGTGTTCTTGTAAGCAATATTTTCTAAGGTAGATTTAATATTTGTTGAATCATGAACCCATAATAGATTGTATAGGTACACTTTAAGCGGTATGTCACCAAGTACATTTATATCGTCTAAGATCCTATCTACTTTATCAAAAGTTAATGAATTGTAGCCTTTATCGGTACACAATTTCATAAAACTTTTAATGGTATCGTCTAATTTAATTTTTTTATCAAATAATGTCTTAATAACTTAATTTGCACACTTTGAGTTTATAGCACACCAGTAAAAACACTCATCAGGAATAACAATATACTGTAATATATTCAGTACAAATGAATAGCTTTCGGGAGACTGACTTCCCCATCAAAGAACGCTTCAAGTATTTTCTGTAGATTTTATCACTACTGTACCATAGCTATTCCTGCAATTTATCGGCAAGACTGTTCATAATGATAAAATTATTTTCTGAAACAGAAGACGAATAAAATGCTATGTAAAGTCAAATCCCCAAGGTCTAGTATCAGTAAAATTGAAATGTACTAATCGTTTATCATCACAAGGATTAAGTACTACTTTATTCTGTTTGATTGTAAACATATCATGTTTATTTGATCTTATCAGATACCGATAACGCCTTATTACGGCATCATCAAACAAAACATGTTTATAATCATTTATCGTAATCTGTTTGACGCTTGCGCCTTTCATTTTTTTACAACTTTTTCATCAACCATGTAAGCATACATTTTTGCACGAAGTCCTACAAATTTCAACATAATCTCGCCATGATTTTCATCTTTCATTAAGCCAGGGACTTTTTTATTTACTAATGGAATTGAAAAGACATTGTTGGGGCTATAATCAGATGTATCGAATTTATCAATGTCTTCTTTAATGCATTCATAGATATAGGGAACTAGAAAGGCGTATATGAGGCTATCCGTGTCCATGTACAAGAGCTTGGCATTATTATAAAACCTGGGTAGCATGTAACCATAATGAAAGTTGTATAAAAAAGTTTTTGGAACGCCTAAGACACTAAATCTTGCATATATAGGTTTATTGAAATATACTTCTAACTTATTCATTTGAATGATAAGCATATCATTATCAAATATTGTACAACTATGAAAATTTGGTTTTGCTATGTAATCACGAGCACCATAGTGACCCTCCCTTTTCGTTACTAAACGTATATCCTTATGTTTACGTACATTTTCCATCAGCTTCCAAAAACGCTATTAATCATTAATTTATAAAAATTCCTATCAAATTCATTTTGAGATTACTGGCGCATGGTGGTATTCAAATCGATATATTTTTTTTAACCACGGGGACTGTTTAAAACGTAATATACGGTGAACTTTTACCAACTTTAATCCATATTTTAAGTATACTTTCAAATTTCTGTAATGGATTACATAATTATGTTTAGGATACAATGTAAGCAATATTTTTTTCATTTTGGAATCAGATGTATAATAGTACTGAGGATCAAGTTTGTAAGTACTTAAACCAGTTTGTCGAAAGTTTTCGAAAATGTCTGCTAACAGTAGAGCGTCCGAGTAATCCCCTAACGATTGAATATTAGATATGTTCCAAACATTAACTGCATGTGCAAAACTCGCATCATTGATTCCCTCATTAGTCAGATGACTGAAAAACGATTCCTTAGGAGGATGTCTGGTCTCGCTTAATTTATCCCAAGTATCAAGATATTCATAAGGAAACACACCTTTGCGAACTAGTAGCGAAAATTCTTCGGCATTGTTAAAATATAAACCTAATTTTAGTGCCTTGTATTACTTTCGTGAAAGAAATATATCTTTCTTTGTTTATGAGTAGCAGTAAAATTTCACTGGGAATAGCCAATTCTCTAATGCGGGAATGATCATAACCTGACAAATTATGCAACACGATTGGCAGAACGTAGGAGTCTTTATAGTTTAGGTTACAATACTGATGTGATGCTCATCGAAATGCACCAGTAAAATAGTTATGATCCCTAACTTTTATACCATAATCAGTAAATGGTTTTCCGCAAATGTAGAAAATTGTGGTGCTTTCAAAGTGCTCAACCTGATTGGGAGTTAAAGTATCTATAGGAATTATTTTATTGATTATTTCGGTGGAAAAACCGGAAAACCAGTTGAAATGAAGGTATAAAATAAAGTAGGTAAGTACACTCCTGCTGCTGGCTTGCTTGCGCTAGTCACAACCTCAAAGTTATTTCTCTGTTGAAGGAGTCCCGTGATGCGGTGCTGTGGATAATATGCTGTCCTGTGTGTTTTTTATTGAACTGGTACCTCCTAACTTCTTTGGTATGCTCATTTAGCTCGGCTTGGCCGTCCCCTTGTTACAGCTGTGTGCGGTAGCAACTGCTTTCTTTTGGAAGCTGCCAACGTTTCCAATGTAGCCCGGGTTTCTGTATTAAACAATTTCTCAAATTCTATTTATTTTAATTTTTTAGATTTAATGTATTTTACTTTGAGCGCGCGCACGACAGCATTTGAAGTGGTGTTTCTTCAATTGTTCAGCTGAGTTAAAGTAACCTGTTGCACTTTTTCTTAATTGCTTACTAGTTTTTAGGAAATTTTTATCTATTTATCCTTTAATTTTGGTCAACGGACCGTTAAGGGATTTTTCCTTCTTTCTGGATTATATGTGTTTTAGTTTGTTATGTATTGTAAATGGTAACAAGCTGGATGTGGTTGTTCTGTGAGAAAAAAAAAATGATTAAGATGATTAAGACTAGTGCGTAAAAAGGAAAAGCGTGGTCCTTTTTCAATGCGGTGGCCGTCATCATTTATATCTTGGGATTAGGATTACCTTAGGATATAAGGAGTATCGTCGAGGAGTTCTTTGAACTCTTCAGAAGGGTCGTTTAATGGTTGTATTAGAAGAGCTACGAAATGTTTGAATTTGATTTTGGATTACCGTGGTACTCGGGGTTTGTTGTAAAATGGGATTTTTAGAATCTGTTTGGTTGGAATTGTGTCGATGTTGACCCTGCGCTTGGTATATCTGTTTTTTAGTGGTATGAATGTTAGTATTTTCCTTTCAAGAGTGGTAAGAGGTTACAAACCATGCAGCCAGGTAGTCGAGTATGTGTCGGATGTTGGTCTTGTACGTGTGTAGAGTTTTAGGATGACCACCTCTGACGTTTCCATGCAGCGCTTTCAATAATGGTGCGCGATTGTGTAACTTATTGAGGGCGTTGCTAGCATCGGGTTGCCACTGTAGGGTTCGGGAGAACGTGCGCCTAGGAATACGATTGTAACGTATGTCCCAAAAGTTTTAGCACAAATATTATATTCAGTTTTATAAACAAATATGTTTTATTTAAACTCATAACTTTCAAACATAGTTAATAGATTTGTAATTAACAAAACTGATAACTTGAATTTAAATAAAGTGGTTCGTGATTTTCAACAAGACGCTATTATCTACGAACATCTCGCGTAAGGCCTTGTGCTGCTGTAGTATCTATCTCTCGAATTTTTCGGTAAATCCTCCGTCTTAGCTGTCCTTCATTTTCGGCTTGCCATGCTCCGTCATACACTTTTTACTCAAAAATACCCAACATTGTGTAAGTGCATGACGTTAAGTCTGGCCAAAACATTATATCGTCTTCGCTGACTATCTAGTGCTTCGCTTCTTACACGCCCCACATAAGGCCTCTATATCTCTCTTATAGAAATCGCGCACCAGACTAAAATTTCATCAGCAAATTTTGCCTTTTCATTATATTTAACATTCTGTGGGCAGTTTTCTATGTTATCAGTATAGAAACCATCGCTACCCTTAATTGCTGAGTTACTTAGAGCGAAATATTTTTCATCATCAATAATCATGACTTTGTTGTTGGCAAAATGTATCCGCCTTAATGCCCGACAACATCGTTGTATGCGTGCCTACTGATTTGGTGTATATTTTGCACATTTTCTTCTTTTTCGATACTCTTGACCATTCCTAACCAATTCCCTCCAAATTGTATCCTTAGAAGTTCTATACTCCCTTACTAATTTCCTGACCGACATTCCAACTCTATTTGTTGATCTTCTTGCTAACCTGTCTGCTCTGGCTTGGGTAAAAGGTGTGGGTCGTCCACTTTTTGAGAGATTTATACATGGTATACCTTGTTCATAATCCCCTATTGTACGATGAAGGGTTCTGCGGGGAATATTTTGATTTTGTAGTATGCGAACTATTTCACGCTTAGGCATTTGCCCAGCTAAACTGTAAATACTTTTACGAAGATCTAATTTGTAGGCCGTTTTAGTACAACTGGTTCTAAAACTGAACGGTCAAAGTGAAGACCAACTTTCAGAGAATTTTTGTTTCCAAAGCCAACCTAATATTTTATCATTCTCGCGTAATTTATATCCATTGGATTTTGTGCCAAAACTTTTAAGACATACATTATACCTAGGGTAGTCCATGTAGTGTCAAAGTTGATGTTGTCGGAGGTTCGTCTACTGTAATTGGATAGTTTAGTGTGAGTTGGGATTGATTGTTAATATCCACCGGTTGCCCCAGTTAGAGAAGTTAGAGGAATTTTAATGCGGTTAGGCTATTTGCTTCGTAACCAGTAGAAACTGGTTGCCCAGGGAGCAGTGTCGACGGCAAATTAGGTAATAGGTGTGTATAGATTGGTACTTTGGGAAATTTCGTAATGAAAAATATTACATAGGATTGGTGCTAGCGCCGAACTTTTCGATACATCTGCGGATAGACCAAAATGTCGGGGAAGTACCTTTACAAGAATTCGGTCGTAAAACCTAATTGTCGTATCCCTGCATGTCCGACTTTGTTGAAGTCTTGTTTTAAACCTAGGAACAGACATACAACTTGAAAGGAAAATCGGTTTATAGGTTGGAAAGAGGTGTCATGACGGTTGGAGCTGACATCCACTCCATAGAGAAGCAAGATAAGGCTAGACATCTGTTGTATTTTTGGGCTAGCTGTCTAATGGCGTTTGGAGGTAGATTCCTAAACAGCTGTTGATTGAGTCCGTGTTGTCCTGGAGTGGAACTTTTTCCTTCCGTAAAGCTTCTAGTATTTGATTGCTTGACTAATAAATGAGTCATTTCGGATAATTACTGTGACCTATGGTCTTGATTTTGTAATTCCTCAAAGTTTTGATGTTTCACAAACGATGGATAGTCAGTTATTGTGAGCACAAACTGCAGGTGAAGGCCGAGCAGGTCAGTTTCTCCTGATCTAAAATGAGAAAGTTACATTGAGGGTTGGTTGGAGGACACTAATCTATGATTTTTATCAGAATTGAAACCTTCACCATTTGACTTGTTAAATAACGCTTTATTTGGGAATTAAGTGGTATGAATTATTTCTTTATTTATTTATTCGCAAGATTTCAGACGAAAACTCTGCTGTGGGTCAGAGTTTTTGTCTGAAAACTTGAAAATAAATAAATAATGCACACCATTTTTTCCCAAATAAATAGTTATGTAATATGGTTTTTTGTTTAGTTAGGAGTTTGGATTTAGACGAAAATTTAAGAATTTCACGGTAGTCAAGTTTGGCTATCTTTGATTCAGTTTCATCTTGTAAATTTGTTGGTATCTAACCGAATGATTGCATTAGTGAAAGATGCGGGGAGGAAACGGTTTCTGGGTAAAATATATATTGTTTTTGCCGGATGTGAAATGAGTCAAGCCTTGTACGGCTCGGCCTCGGTCGTCTGTAGTATTTAGCGGTAGGTCTCAAAAGTTTTTAAAGATGTGTTCTTTGAACGTATTCGGCGTTACGAAAATTACTACGTACAATTGTCATCCGTGTTGAAGCAGGAGGACTTAGAAATGTCTTTGTGAGAAGAGAAACGTAGTCAGGTGTGATTGCGAGGTGATAGTTGGCACTGAAACACTGTGTTAGTCGTTCTCATCAAATTACTCGTTCGTGTATGCAGCAACCCTTATTACTACAAAACATGTTGTCGTGTCTCCATTGATATCTCCTGGTAAGCATTCATTGAGGATGTTGGATACACAAGGTGTCCCAAAGATATAGGGACATAGCTTAACTTCAGCTTCCTTAGGTCAAATTGGGTCAATTACACCAAACATGCCTTAGTACAAATGTGCTTCTTAAATAATTTACAGCTCTTTAAAGTGATAAAAAGTATTTTTGGCATTGGGTATATTTCAGAAATGACATGATATGTCAAGCTGAAAATTGGAACACATCCACTTCGGAGGAAGCTGAATATTCAAGCTTATGAGTTATCCTGCATATTGTAGAGGGTGCTGTCGACAAATCTTTTTTGTGTTTCTGTTATATTTTTGTTATGATCAACACTTTCGTTTCTGCGAGTAAAGTTTATGATGGAGAAATTAATTTTACATATAAAAGGTGTACTTATTTACTATCCACGAAATGTATCGTTTTCAAGAAAAACGCACCTAGACATTTTAATTCACTAATTTAAAGCTTTTCATGAAATATACTAGAGGCGTTTACCATTTTTGCCATGGTAAGTTAGTTCGTGGACTGAGGGAGTGCAAGAAATGCGAATATTTATTGTATTGGCAAGGGTACACTGTCATTAAGGTGCAGCCTCAGACCTCCCCCTCTATTAAGGCTTAAAGTTGGGAGTTTCGACAGTGAACGAGGGCCTTAGTAAAATTAAGGAAATAGGATAATTTAATTCATATTTTACTACACGGTTCTTATTTTTGTCTCTTGGCGACTTCGGGTGGTCTTCGTCGTTTGATGCCCATGTGTGTAGTTAGCTTCCTGTCCTAGGTTACTTGTTTAAATCCATCTTGGCTCAGAGAGTCCCTAGATGTCCTTAATGCGCACTGTTGATGTCTTCTAGTTGCTGATAAGGATTGATTTTAACCGCTTTCTTTTTTCTAGTGATCTACCTTACAGTGTCCACTAGTGCATTTAAAATCGGTAACGAGTTCCGCAGAAGCTCGGCTCGCGGTCAATTATTTATAGATAAGTAACGACAATTAGTTCGCTACCTGTGGACCGGAGGTTAGATACGAAGTGAGTAATGTACGTAGTTGCTTTCACCCAAAATAGTGTCTGCATCAGATCCAAGTACAGTCGCGATTGTCTTACGTCCACCTACTTCTGTTCTATTCTCTACTACGGTTCCACATTAAAACTTTTAGTATTTACTTACATTAGTAGCATTAATACTTCATATCGGCAATCAACCTTCTCGGAGAACACTACTCGATCACAATCATCTTACTGCAGATGTATTCATTGATTTACTAAGCTTCAGAAGGTAAAGGATACATTTTAAACGATTTGTAATTTGAAATATTATCAAAATGCAGACAAAGCGATGTCTCATGACTGCACCCGTGGTTAAAGACTTGAACTTAGGATTGGTATGAATCTTTCAACCACCTGCGATAACACACGACACCCATACATGGCATTAAACAGTTATTTTTAAAAATACTGGGACATGTATAGGTATATATTGAATAATAATGAAAGGTATTGGTAATGTAATCAAAAATTTACATATAAAGGTTTTAACACAAAATATGCCTTTAAAGAGTGTCCATAAAGTACATTATGAATCCTGTTTTCTGTGCATTCTCTTTGATCAAATATTCAATTGAAGGATCTTTGCATTTAAAATGTAAATAAGCTATAAATAACGTAATCCAATTTTTTTTTCAAATTTTTTCACACTCATTATGAATGAGAGGGTAACGAGGTACACATTTTAACCTTTTGTTATTTAAATTGCAGATTACCGTTTATATTATCTTTTAGAAATATATTTGATCTAAGATACCTTTCCTGAGCGTTTCCTGTTTTGATATGATAAAATTTCAATTTCCTGAATTTTCATAAATAGCATGTTAGAGGATTCTTTAACTTCAACATTAGATTCATATTTCGTGAAGTAGAAGCAATATTAAACTACAAAAAAAATTTTAATAGGTTTTTTGGTGGAAAGTAGTTCATACACACACATTTCTACAACAAATTCAATTTTGAAGATTTTCGTGTTATTTTTATTCACTTGAATAAGTCGAAAAGTTATAAATAAGAAAAGCGGTCAAAGCGTTGAAAATTTTTGCGAGAGTTTCTAAAGCTATTTTTTTTAGTTTTCTCCTTATAATAAGATTTATTAAAGAATGTTGTAGAATTCGTTGCAAACTGAAACAACCAGTAAAACAATCTTTTTATAATTAAAATTCATAAAGGCCGACAGACTGTTTATAAAATCCGGTAACGTAGTAGGCAACGTTATGCAGCAAGCAAACCAAACTCGTCGCGGTATTGATTTAAAAACTTCTAAATTCCCGGCTTACGAGAAAAGTCGAAAACTTCCCCTAAAGGTCTACATAGTACATCATTGCTATTTTAATGCACTTACAGCGGCATTACGCGGAGCAAATATCAATATCTTACAGTGACTACCGATGTCCCAAAGCAGTTACTAGAGATCCACCCTTGGGCAAATGTCCCCACTTTAAACGTACTTCACGCCTTCATTCAACTAAACCTTACCAAAAATTTATTAGAATCGTAAATATTAATCAAAATTTCTTCTTTTTATGTACGCTTTGTGTTAAGCACAGCAATTTTAAAGTTTGCTATCCTTTTTTTCTGCTCATTACTCTCTTCGCACAAGAATGGGGAAAAATCAGCGGATGTTAAAATGTATGACAAAGTATTCATTGCGTGGGATTGATAAAAGTAAAAAGTCTATCAACTTAAAGTATTTCGAATTTTAACTAAATTATAATGATGCACTTTCATAATAATTATTCTTCACTACCAAACTATGACCGTCTACGTACTTAAACCTAAAGATCACTGACGTAATTTATAACAGTTTAAATGTCCCAATAACGCCTTCATTGCCTTATTATTTAATGAATTGACGTTCCCAAGTAATGATTATAGACATTCAACCTGAAGGCAAACAAACTATATTATGGTCTATTTTTTACAATTACAAGGGTTGGATAGCGGCTTTATAACTGTTTAGGGTGCAATAAGCCTTGAAGGTAAAATCACCATCCAGACACTAAATGCTGAATTCATGGTGTGACATAGGAACATGAATAGTGTGAGCCTACATAGCGGAGAGGTTTGTTTCTCAGCTAAGATGAGGCGTTTTCCAACTACGGTGAGGGGTTCTTTCTCAGCTCTAGTAAAATGGAAGGTTTCATTTACTGACGTAATTTAATTTTCTCTATTTTTCTAAGAACGTTGTAAATTGAAGAAGACGTGCATTAAAACTCTTTGTTTAATTTACTTTGAGTTTTACCTTTCAACCTACACATACATATGTTTGTATAGCAGGTTATGAAATGGACTTTTGTGTGTGTGTGTGTGTGTGTGTGTGTGTGTGTGTGTGTGTGTGTGTGTGTTTGCGTGCGTGTGCGTGCGCACTAGGCGTCGTACAGGCCTACCGAAGTAAGCGGGTTGCAAAGCCAGCTACAATGAAAACGGGCAGGGTCGATATAACGAGCAAAATGATTGAAAGATAGTTTCAAATACCTTACACTTACCATAAATCTACTCACAATGCTCAGTCCAGGAAAATTGTCCCTAAGCGCCACCTCAAGTCTTAGGCGGGGTATTACAAAATCCTATCTGACTGTGGAAGACAGGAGTGCAGCCTATAAAAACATTCACCACTCAAGTTCATTCATACCTGAAAAGAAATTGTTCCTAAAGCTTAAGAAAACTTTAACATACACAGGTCACCGTAAACTTATTGAACACACCCCGTACATATGAAAATTTCAAGTTACAAAACGTTAATTTGAATACTAGTTAAGTTTCCCTCGTATACCTATAAATTTCTATACTGTTATAAAACTCTGAAGTAAATAAATAATACCCAATTTAGAAAAAAATCAGAATAGATAGATAAAGGTCGGTTAAATAATTGTTGTATCACTAAAACATTCGTTAGTTGCTGAAAAATTTTCAAAACCGAACGATCAGTGCTTTCATCATAAATAGTACCTTTATATTTTATTAATACTTTATCTTTAAAAATCGTATTTAGAAATTCATTATATTATATTTAATACCTCAAATCTGTAATTTATACGTAATAAAAACATTATGTAATCGAGCTGGCTCATTACGCAATTTCAAATCGATCATTAAAACCAAAATAAACAAATATTAATTTCAATTATCAACATATGTAACCCGTCAGGTAAATTGACACAAGACTTTAATGCATAATTATCTGAAATCTCTTCTGACATCATAATTAATTACAACCAAAGTGAATTTAAATAAACTCTTCTACCTGCTTTCTTACAATATATCATATATGATATATATATCAATATATATATATATATAATTAATTATACATATTAACCGTCAGGTAAATTGACACAGATTAATTAAATTATTAATCCTTCTGCCAAAATACAGTATCAAAAGTTGTATTTGATAACCATTTTATTCACTATAATAGTAAAGTAATATATAACTAGTAAAAATATAAAAATATGCACAAGAATAAAGTACTATTTCAAATAATTCGCAAAATAGTCAATATAAAAATTTATAGTTAAATTAAAAGTTATGCAATACAAACTGGTCGTCTAGTAATTTTTTTTGCAAAACTTAGTAATTTGTATTATTTTTAATTTTAAAAACATGTTGATAACTTAATCAAATGAAATCAATCTGGCATGATTTTATTAAAGTTGAGTTATATGAAAATTAAATAAAATTTTAATATTTTATCAATAACTTCATGCTGTAACGATATTAAACATAAGCTTAAAATTTCGAAAAAATCTTAACATGGTAAAAATCAGTAATCATAATACGCATATTTTACCATGTTACAAATCTTTCGAAATTTTAAACTTATGTTTAATATCGTTGCAACAAACATGAAGTTAGTGATTGCCTAAAATATTAAAAATCTAATTTAATTTTTCATATAGGCTCGAGTTTTAATAAAATTGCGCCAGATTGATTTCATTTTAATCAGTTATCAACATGTTTTAAAATGCAAAAATAGAATAGCCAAATTACTAACCTTTTCAAAAAAAAAATAAAAATTACTTAGAGGACCACGCTTTGGTATTCGGCATAACTTTTAATTCTAAATAACATTCTTATTACATTTTGCCGAATTTTTTAAATAAGGGTACTTACTTTGTGCAATTTTATATTTTGACCTACCGTGTATACTGTTTGACTTGAACCATTCTACGTGCACATAAATGGTTATCAAACATGCACCAACTTTTGGCAATATCTGTATTTTGCACGAGCGATTAATAAAAAATTTCATATGTTGACACTATATATAATATATATATATATATATATATATATATATATATATATATATATATATACAGGGTGAGTCAGTTTTTTGTAGACAAACTTTAACACATGTTTCTAAAAAGAAAAGTTCCCACAAACATATATCGTAGAAGGCTTCGTTTCCGAGATACAGGGTGTTGAATATAGTTTTTTTTCTCAAATTTTCATTATAACTCAAAAACGAATGCTCAACCCCTTTCATAAACACAACTTCTACGCCAATAACTATTTTTTAAAAAAAACTGTTATTTTCATTATCTACATACAGTTTAATAAAAATAATGTACCTTCTTCTGTTTCGAAATCATTTAATTAACTTAAGACGTTCTATTTTACGTCGCTGTGAAATGTGTACTGAAAAGAACGGTTTGCATTTTGAACAAAGTGTGTAATTTTATTATACTAGTGTTATTGTTATTTATTTATAAATCGTTACAATAATAAATAAGGATTGTTAAAGTTAGTGTACTAAACAGATTTTAATTTACAAAAGTCTTGTATTTGAGTATGGCTTGATACAGTGGCGGCTCTTTAATGCGAGCAAGTGAGCAGCGGTCTATAACTTATTAGAATCCCACTTAAAAACTACATACATGTTTATGGCGAAATTGATACATACATAATTATACAGAAAGTATTGACCGCTTAACAATAATAATTATGCATTTCTTTTTATACGAGGATAATAACAATGGATACTAAAAATACCGATAACCTACCTATTTATAAATGAAAATGTATTTGAAATTTTAAAGAAACGATCGTTAGGTACTAAAATGGCTCTAAATGTTTTATTATATCTTTTTTTATTAAAAACTTTATATTCAATTATTCACATAAAGCACATTACTTAACTTAGTACCACATCAAACACTAAAAATCAAAATAACTCGGAAACGCACAGGAATTTCGAAACAGAAGAAGGTACATTATTTTTGTTAAACTGCATGTAGATAATCAAAATAACAGTTTTCTTAAAAAATAGTCATTGGCGTAGAAGTTCTGTTTATGAAAGGGGTTGAGCACCCCCTCCACTCCGCCACTGTGCAAGTTTGTGAACATTCTTATCGCTTGTTTTATGCCCCTTAATTAATAGACATTATTCCCTCAACATCAAAGAAAATCTAAGCATTCGTTTATGAGTTATAATGAAAATTTGAGAAAAAAAAAATTAAATTCAACACCCTGTATCTCGGAAACGAAGCCTTCTACGACATATATTTATAAAAACTTTTCTTTTTAGAACTTGTGTTCTATTTCCTGTTAAATTTTTCTACAAAAAACTGACTCACCCTGTATATACAGGGTCGCGCATTAGTGTGGCAAAGTCCCATATCTCCTTTATTTAAAGAGATACAAAAAATTAAATACAAAAGTTGTAAGATATGTTCTGGTGCATATTCCAAAAATATTTTTAATTATACAGGGTAGATCATAAAAGCTTAGAAGTAATTAAAATTTTTTTTTTTAAATAACCCTATATATTATTACATATTTACATTCTACATACAATTTTAGACACATTTTATGTATAATGTCCTATACCTAAGTCTAACCGTTTTTGACAAATTTTAAATTTTTTGTCAAAAATGACGTTTGCAGGCCAAAACATAGGTGGAAATCTTTTCTAAACGAAGCCTTTATCAATTAGTTATGGTTGTTTCCTTGAAATTGGGGACCTACTCTAATGGGCTGTATTGATATTTTTGTAATACATTCATACAGGGTGATCAAAAATGGACAATAAGTAGTAGATTAAAGAAAACCTATAAAGTCATTTTTTTTTAATGGAAGCCCCCTATTTTTTTAATTCTATCTTATTTAGCATTGAAAATAAGGGTGACTTTGTATAAGAGTGTATATTCCCAAAAATTGTAGTTTTTGAAATAATGACAATTTAACATTTTTTTATTGTAAAAAGGCTATACGGCTTTCAAGTTTTGTTATTAGTTGACCGTGACGGCGAGGCGTGGCATATAAAAATAATAAACGTCATTATTGATTGTCAGTTGATAATTTGGGTGATGCATTAGTGTATTTTATGGCAAATTGATTTAAAACTTGAATTAAAATTGTAAATAATGAATTTTTCGCAAGCCGAGATGGTTGATATGATTTTTGTTTTGGGATCTAGTGATAAGAATACGCTCTTAGCAAGAAGACTGTATCAACAACGGTTTCCAGAGAGACGGTAACCTGAAAGAACGGCGTTTGAAAAGCTTTTGGAGCATTTTGAAAGAACTGGGAATGTGTTATATGAAAAAAATACTAGGGAAAAACGTGCACAGACTGAGAAAAATCAATTAAATGTACTATTAACAGTTATCGAAAATCCATATATTGGACAACGACCCATTTCTCTGCAGGTTGGTGTTGAACGACGTACGGTACAGCGGATATTGAAGTCTCAAAAAATGCACCCCTATCACATTCAACTACTTCAAGAGTTGGTTCCTGAAGATAATCAAAGACGACTGGAATTTTGTCAATAAGTTCAAAACAAAATAAACCAACAGAGAAATTTTGTTAATTTGATTTTATTTACAGATGAGGCCACATTTCACAGAAACGGAAGTGTAAACAGACAAAATTTTCATTACTATTCTACCGAAAATCCACATTTTGTAAGATATACTTCTCAAACTAGATGGTCTCTAAATGTTTGGGGAGGTGTTGTCGGTAATCATGTAATTGGACCATATTTTTTTGAGCAACGAGTAACAGGGGAAGTATACTTAGACTTTCTGCAAAACCATCTACCTAATTTGTTGCGTCAAGTGCCACAGGATACGCAACAAGAAATGTGATTTCTTCATGATGGGGCCCCAGTACATCATACATGTCCGATAATAACTTTTTTAAATGCTAGATATCCAGAATGGTGGATTGGGAGGGGAGGGCCTATTGCTTGTCCTGGTAGATCCCCAGATCTTACTAAAATGGACTTTAGCATATGGGGGTACGTCAAAGAGCAGAAAAAGAAGACATGAAGATTAGGATTAGAAACTGTTTTCAAAACATTAGTGTTGAAATGTGTAGAAATTTAAGCAGCGAGTTTGAGAGACGTATTGCGTTGTGTATTCAAGAAAGAGGCGGACATTCGAACAACTTATTAGGTAGTACGTATTTGACGTGTTTCTTGTACTTTTATCTGTATAATTAGTTACAGGTTTAGTTACATTAGAGGTGTTAAGTTTATGATTAGGATTAGGCATAATTTGTTGAATCAAAAAATATCGTCTTTACTTTAAGTTCATTTAAGAAAATAATTATTTATATGGGGTTCAATAAATTGTAATATTTCGATCTGAAATGCTCGATTTTTTTGTTTCGCCGCGCCCGCCGTCACGGCCAACTAACAACTAAACTTGAAAGCCTTTTTCCAATAAAAAATGTTAAATTTTTGGAATATACACTCTTATATAACCCTTATTTTTAAGCTAAATAAGATAGAATTAAAAATAGGGGTTTCCATTAAAAAATGACTTTATAGGTTTTTTGAATCTACTTTATTACATCCCATTAGAGTAGGTCCCCATTAATTAGGAAACCAACCATTACTAATTGATAAAGGCTTTGTTTAGAAAAGATTTCACCTAGTTTGGCTAAACGTCATTTTGACAAAAATTTGAAATTTGTCAAAACGGTTAGACTTAGGTATAGGATATCATAAAATGTGTCTAAAATTGTATGTAGAATCTAAATATGTAATAATATAGGTTTTCTATTTAAAAAAATTTAAATTACTTCTAAGCTTTTATGATCTATCCTGTATAATTAAAAATATTTTTGGAATATGCACCAGAACATACCTTACAACTTTTGTATTTAATTTTTTTTTTTGTATCTCTTTAAATAAAGGAGATGTGGGACTTTGTCACACATATGTGCTACCCTGTATATGAATTACATAACAATTAAACTAATAGGGTACATACAGTGCAGGATTGAATCGAGTGGAACTAGCTCCCCCGATAGCTCAGATGGTTAAGAGCCCTACTCTAGATAAGTAGCGATCATGTGTTCGAGTTTCACTCTAGGAAATCTTTTACTGTGAGTACGTTGGTAGTTTTAATAATTCACAATGTTCACTGTCATGACATTGTCATCATTAGTACTTAAATGCGTTTAGTTTGTAAGTTTTCCTTTGAAAAGTATATCTATAGAATTTTAAAACATCATCAAGGTGTACTAGAAGATTTAGATTAACCCTCAATTTATTTGTATTTTATTTGGGTTTTCAAATATAATTTCTTATTTAAACATAAAACGTTTGATGCTGCAGTCTAAAAGAAAAGAAATATTTTTTATAAGATAAAATATCTTTCTATAAAGCCGAGTTTAGGGACAAAATTGAGTATAAAGGAAATAAGATCGTATTTGTTTAAAAAAAATTCTTAGATCTCAACCACATTACAATTTCTAAACTTTAAATTGCCCTGAAATTAGTTATATCAATGCTCACGATTTTCTCTTTCTATTTAAGGAATTTCGGCTTTTTTAAGTGTGATGTATCAAGAGACCGCATACGGAAAGACCTTCATTAATTACACTTATCCCACAGTGTCCGATAAACGCTATCAATCTCTATCGATCAATTAATTTGTTTAAGTTAGTTAAACATGAATATCGAAGCTTCCAAAGTTGTACCCATTAACTATACTATATAACGTTTGCTGGATTGGTGGTTATTTAAACAAAACTTTCGTAATTCCAGCCAAAATCTAAACTGATATTGCTAACCATAAATTTTAATAGACAAAAATAGCTTTCAGATATTCTATGCTCCTAGAATAATAATTAAAGGCAACGACAGAATAACTTTGATTTATTTACAAGAATACTTTTTGGATTCTGAAGTATGTAAATTTGAGCAAAGTAAAACAATTTACAAGTTATTTCAAAAAAGAAAATTAATAAATTATTCATCAAGCGATCTATTTTCTAAATTGTGCAGTTTTAGGTGAACGATGGTAGATGATAAAATGCAAAAGCAATAGGGAAGAGAAGATTGAAGTGACGAGATTGAGATTGAGTGAAAAGAGAATAGAGTGTATAGCTTGTAAAGATGGTTTTGATAAAAGTGAATGGTTGTTTTCTTTTATTTTAAAAAGTCAATACGAGGGTGTTTTTAAACTATAACAATATTCTTGTCATACAAACCACTGCACTGATGTTAATTTATGGAAGTACCTATTTTAAAACCCGTACGTCTTGATGACTACTCTTAAAATTAACCTTTAAGACGTAATGTTTGCACTTGTACAGAAAGCTTGATTACTGGAGGTATTTCTAGAATAGGAGTTTAACTTCATCATAATAAGGCTATTCTTTATTGAAAAACATGTCCATCGCTAATACAGTTACAAGCTCGGACAGCGTTACATGTAACTCTAATACTACCGTTTGTTAATATCGAAAATCTGTACGAACAGGAATATTGCATTTCAGTTGGTTAAATCAAGATGTAAACTAAATCTATGCATACATGTAAAACGAGTGAGGGTTAAAGCAAACATTTTACTGAACATTACTTCATAAATCCCTTTTCTAAAAAGGGTGAAAAAGTTATCCAATGTTTACTTATTAAATACTACCTTTGAAAGTAAATTATTCATATTTACAGTATCAAGTGTCGTTTAATTAATTGTAAATAAAAACATTTGTTAGAAGTATAACGATATTATGGTAGAACTACCCACTTTCATTGTGTAACGATTTAAAGCCCACAGTTTATTTCTTATTCACTCGTAATCATCAATGAATCACTGTATTCACATTGTAAATGCCTCTAACTCATAAGCCTGCAACAGGAGGCTGAGAATGGAGATAGGAAGAATCGTGATAACACGTCAAGTGGTTCAAATTACTTAAAACTCCTTATACTCACACTAAAACAAAACTCAAAATCGGGGATAATCTGAAATCAATGAGGGATGTACAGTATTTGTTGTCCCAGCGTAGAAGGCTTCGAAATATGTTGCCGCTAGTAACCGCACTTGTTTTGTTATTTTATTGACAAAAAAACCGCCTAAGTTGGTTAGTCGAGCTTTAACCCTGGATGGACCAAGGGTGGACAAAAAGTACCCACGATTTCGATTTTTGGCTATATATTTTTTAATTATTCCTTTAAAATTCTGAAAAAATTAGACATTATTCCTATACGTGTAGTGCACCTTATATTGTGATAGCGAAGGCGTTATGCATATTTAAATATAGTTTATACTGAACAAATCCTTGGTCCAACCTGCGACTAATATGGTTATACACAGTCTGGCGTTCTGTGTAGCGGTAGCGTTGTAATTACGGGTTATTTGTTGCGTTTGTGTTGTTTTGTAAGTTGATTTAAAATTGCTAAAAATTAGTGAGTGCGGTGTCAAACATTTCCTAGACTTTTGTTACTGCTGTTGTCAGTAAAAATGTGTAATTATTTAACTCAAAAGGAATTAGAGTTTGAAGCAGAAAACGTGTCAGATTTTGAGGTTATGTCAGTGGGTGATGCCGAAAATGATGATGTAAAACCGAGGACTGTACAGTTGTTTATCAAGAAGAAGCCAATGATGAGTTAGATGAGATCAGTTCTGATATTTCTCTAAATGGCGATAATGTTGCCCAAGAGTATAAAAGTAAATCAGGTAGAATTTATTTAGCACATCCTCCACGGTACGGTCGGAAAGCAGTCCCAAATATTTTTCGCGACCGATCAGGTTTAGGTACTTACGGAAAGGTTCAATCGATTCTGGAATCTTTCTCAAAATTCATTACAACAGAAATTTTCCAAAAAGTTGTAACATATACAAATGAGAAACCAGAAATTAAAAATGTAGAAAAGACTGATACAACAGAAATTATGGCACTATTGGGTGTTCTGATCTTGATGGGTGCTAATGATGACAATAATTTATCATGATTTATTTTCTAAGAAATTTGGACGAGCAGCTTATATTGGTGCAATGTGCCGCAATAGATTCAGAAAATTGTTGGGGATTTTAAGATATGATAGCAAAACTACTCGGCAGGAAAGGCGAGCTGAAGACAAATTTGCTCCGGTTCGTGAAATTTTTGAAGAGATAAATGAACCGTTCTTGAAATATTTTACACCGGGTATGAACGTCGTAATTGATGAGATGTTGTCGTCCTTATTTAGAGGGAGGTACCCGTTCAAAGTATTCATGAAATAAACCTGGAAAATACGGCGTTTTGATAAGGATGCTAGCAGACTGTGATACACGTTACGTTCTACGCATGGAAGTTTACGCAGGTAAAACATAAGGTAGTACCTCAGAATCTAGAGGTCCAAAAGTAATTGTAAAACTACTTTTATCTCCAGTTCGTAACTCCGGTCGTAACGTTACAACTGATAGTTACTACACATCTGTAGAGCTAGCAGAAGAATTGTACACACATTTTAAACTTACATTAGTTGGGACCATGCAACTAAATCGTAAACACATACCCGAGGTGCTGAAAAAAACTGAAGGAAGACGATTCTATTCCAGTATGTTTGCCTTTACGGATCCCATGACTGGACAACCTCCTATTACTTTGGTTTCATATGTTACACGTGAAAAACCCACCAAAATATGGATTCTTCTTTCAATGCAACATATAGATGATATTGTTCGTACGGACAAAAAGAACAAATCTAATATAAGTCTCTTCTATAATGAGACCAAAGGAGGAGTGAACGTCATCGATCAGATGGCCAGAAAATACACAAGAAAGCGATCCATAAGACGATGGCCACTATCAATTTTTTATACATTGATAGACATTGCAGCACTCAATGCGTATTCTTTGTTTATACTAAATTTTCTAAACTAGAATGAGAAAAAGACCAATCGTCGTCGCTTATTCCTTCAAGAACCTGGGCTTGCTTTGCTGCTACCAAACGTAGAAAGAAGATCAAAAAACGTCAACGGTTCACACTCACACATCGTACTGGCCATGGAAAACCTACTGGAGAGAAAGTTAGAACCTAAAAAAGTAACTGAAACGTCATCTCACGTTATGAAGGGTAGATGTCATTTTTGTTGCAAAGTGGCATCATCTAAAAATCAATAGATAAGTAAGTTATCAAAAACAACAATTACTTGCTGTAAATGTCAGAAATATGTATGTGGAAAGCACAGCCAGAAGTCCAACGCTTGTTTAAAGTGTGATGTAGTTTCTAACGCTGACAGTGAGTGAAAATAGTCGATGTAATAAGTATTAATATGAATTTTTTACAGATTTAAAATGTTTTTATATTATTTTTGTATTTCCAAATCATTATCTTTTGAATAAGAAATGTTTGTACCCTTCAAACATATGTGGACATTTTGTACCCACCTTGGTCCAACCTGATACTCAAAATAGCTTGGTCCTGCCAGGGTTAATAGTCTCAAAGTTGTACAAATTGTACGAAGATTTTGGGAAATGGAAAAAAGTGAGCTTTATGCTGTCATCGAGCACCTACAAAAGAAACGTTTAACACCTGAATAAATTCATACACACATGGTTGGTGTTCTTGGAGATTCTGCTCCTTACTAACAAGGAGTAAAAAGTCGTTCTCGAGTGTTCAAATGTGGCAGAACAACCTGCGAACATGCAAAAGGTGCTGGTCGACCGCATTGTGCGTTTACTCAAGAAAACATTGAGCTAGTGAATGACATGACCAGAGAAGATCGTCTTTTGACAAGAAGTGTAGCGGAAATAACAGATCTTTCAAATGGTACCATTAGAACCATAATAAATGGCTATTTAGGGCTTCATAAGGTGTCAGATACATGGTAACCCCGAATGTTGACGCCTGAACAAAAGCGTTTGAGAGTGACTTCTTCAATATCCAATTTCGCCTTGTTTAAACGTAATTCTAAATGTTTCCTCGATCACTATGTTACGGTTGATGAAACATGGGTTCATCACTTCGATCCCCAGTGTAAACAACAAACGTGTGCAGGCCTCAGCGAGCAAGATAATGGCTACAGCTTTTTGGGGTGCCCAAGGAATTTTACTGGTATAATTTTTGGAACGTGGCTACACAATTACTGGTCAATATTATGCAGCATTGGTTACAAAACTTCGTTATTGCATTACAGAGAAAAGAAGAAGAAAACTGTCATTCGAATTTCTCTTTCATCAAGACAATGCCCCAGATTATAAAAGCCTTATTTCTATGAATGCAATTAATGACGCTGGGTTGCTCCCAGTGATTTTTATTTATTTCCAAATCTAAAATAGAGTCTTCGGGGAAAAAGAATTGATAGCGCTGACGTAGTTATGGCTGCAGTGTAGGACTCCCTCTGTGATTAAGACTCGGAGTTTTTCAAGAGAGGTGTTGCTATGCTTGAATATAGAATGGAATAAGTCTCTTCACGCTCAAGGAAAATATGTCGAAAAATATATGTTGTATTCTATACTAGGGACATTAGATATTGTACATATTTTCACGATTGTCAGAGATAATTGAAATACTTATCCGGCTGATGCATTCTAAGTAGATTGAGCTCAGTCAATGCCGTTACCGGGCCCAAGCCCGAATAATGGAGGAGGATTCGTGGGTAAGGCTAGCACCATACTTACGGTAAAATGATATTAATGTTCCAAGACCCACACAGGTCTCAGAATCGGATGGACTTAATGACAACGGACCGTGCGGTACAATGGAAAACGAAATAGAAGGAAGAGATTAAGGATATGTACATGTAATATAAGATGATGGACCAGACGAGACCACGAAGTAATGGAAGTTATTCGAAATGAGTTAGACTTATGTGCCCTATCTGACACAAAAAAAGGTAGGAAAAGAAATAACACAATATAGTTGCTCATTAGTGCGTCTAATCCAATATAGGTTTCATTAACCAAAAGTGGAGAAATTTATTTTACAAATGGTTTTGCCACGAAAAACGCACATTTTGAAAATAATTTGACTTATACAGGGTAAACCTTTAAGAATATTTTAAAAACATAGGACTCTACATATTTTTCATGTTTCACAATCTGCTTTGAATTTTCTTCCCGATAACCCTGAAATTTTTGGTTTTGGATGACGCATTGTTAAGTTATACGGAAAATGTAAAAATAAATGGTCGCGACAACGTTCACCATACTAACTCCATGGGACAATATTACGACTAGTTTAGACAACATGTTTGCTAATTATGCAGCCAAGGCATGTACTGTACCTACAAAATGATTAAACTTTAATTTACAGGGTCCTTTTTACTATCCAATTAATTTTGCTCATTTTCAAATAAAGTTTATTCAATTTTTTCAAGTGAAACATCCCGTATATTATTGAATTTTTGGAATGCCTCAATAATTACACTCCATTTTTCTCGATAATGTACCTAAAGTCAATAATTTCAGATATATTCTCACTTTTTTCATTACAAACCGATATAGTATATTAAGTATTAAGACAAGTAAGGACAGTTTACCGATCGACGACAATGTTCGCTTCGCTCAGTCGCCAATATTGGAGGAGATCGGTAAACTCCTCCTTACTATTGGAAATGCTTATGCTATTTTTTTGTGCGATCAACAATACACTTGATGGCAAAATGTAGGCAAAACACATTTTATTTTATCTTAAAATTGCTTAAGAGATGACCACAAGCCGAGCCACAAGCGTGTGTATTGTTTCCTTAGTAACCTGAATGTTAATGTGACAGTTGTAAAATAATTGTGTCAGAAATTCTGCTAATCAAGGTTATGAATTTCACTTACTGTTCGCTGAACGGTAAGTAAATTACTTACCGTTCAGTTAGACTCATTAAACAGAAAATGCCACCTACTGATGTCAAAACAGTGACAGTAAGTTGACAAATATGAACGATCGCACAAAAAATTATTTTTGTTCGTTTGCCGTATGTCACATACTATCTATACGGTATTTAGTGGGTCAACATGCAGATTGAAAGAAACGAGCGCGTTCACATGTTTTTCATAATAGGATCTGATCAAAAAAAATGTTTGTTATGCGCAAAGGTATACTGACAGAAGACACTCTTCACTTAGAAGTTTAGAAAGATTGGAAGAAAGCTTTATTAGAACAGGAAATGTGAGTTATGAAAATTGTAAAAGAACGAAGAGTACAAGTGGTGAAGATGAATTATATATTTTGTTATCAGTAATTGTGGAGCCGTCTACTAGTTCGATCAAAAAATCAAGAGATGTACAATTAACAAGATTTAAAAACAATAAGTATCATGACTACAGCATATGCTTTCATCAAGAATTATTGGAGCCTGTATTAGAGAATGGAAAAAATGGAAAGGATATCACCTAACTTTAAGTATAATATTTTATTGACAAAAATGGAGCGTAATTATTGAGTCATTCTAAAAGTTCAATAACATGCAGGATGTTTCATTTAAAACAATTGCGTAAACGCTCTTTGAAAAAATTAATTGCATCGAAAAAAACACCCTGTATGATAAAATTAAAGTTTGATTATTTTGTACGTTCAGTACATCCCTTGGCTGCATAATAAGCAAATATGTCTAAACTAACCACAAATTCGAAGATTTTCGAAAAGAGGATTTAAAGCAGATTGTCCAAGGTGAAGAATATAAAGGGTGCTCGAATTTACACTGTGCAAGTCAAATTACTTTTAAAATGTTAAAATGTGCATTTTTCGTAAAATAAATTACCCCACTTTAGTTAATGAAAGCTGTATTGGACCTTAACGCAGTAATGAGCAACTCCTTTATAGAAAAGTTACAAACACCGACAGGTACCTGAATGCTCAATCTCATCATCACCCATCACAACTACAGGCCGTGATCAAACACTAATCACGCTATCCAAGCAACTGGCAGACTATCAAAGCATGCAGGAAGGAATCAAAGCACTGAAGTCAACTTTATTGCAAAACGGATTCACAAAGACATCCAAAAGAAGACGAAAGAGCAAGAAAAAAAAAGGGGAGGAACAAACAAAGTACCCTTAGCATTTATAAAAGGAACGATAGACCGCATTAGCAGAATTCTAATAAGCACAACATCAAAACGATACTTAACACACATGAAAAGATCGTAACTATACTAACATAAAAACCAAAATTAAGCTATACGATCAAAGCATATACAAGGTTCCAAGTGGAATCTATGACCGAACGTACATAGGTCAAAAAAACAGATGAATCAGTGCTAGGCTCGAAGACCGTCGATTAACAGTAAATAAAAATACCACAACCTTATCTTCAGCACATGTTAAATCCACGTCACACACTATCAACTTCCATAAGACCAGCAAGATAGCATAAGTAGAACATTTAACAAAGAGGGTATTAAGAAAAGCTATAGTAATCTAAAAACGGCCTTAACACCGGAGACGATGTGCAGAGATTGCGTAATACATGGAAGTTTGTATCAAATACATATATATATATATATATATATATATATATATATATATATATATATATATATATATATATATATATATATATATATATATATATATATATATATATATATATATATATATAAAAGGCATTTTATGGGGAACCTTCATATGAAATGTTTCAATTTGGGTCCTCCCTGTTGAAATATTTCGAGTTTCAAAATGGCGGAAAATAATCTTTTTTTTTTCTGTAACTAAAGGATTAGATAAATTTATTTTCATTTGGTGATATTGTTAATAATGGACTAAACTACCTATTTATTTCTCAATTTCTGCTCTTAATCTCCATTTTCATTTTTTTCCGTGCAAGCTGTTGAATAGACACCACCACAACATAGCATTCCACTAGCTGACAATGTGTACCAAAATTAGAATTTCTAAGTTTAACCGTTTTTAAGAAAAAGGAAAAAGTCTTACTTTCGGTCATTTTGAAATTTAAATATCTCAACAGGGATATATACATATATATATATATATATATATATATATATATATATATATATATATATATATATATATATATGTATGTCTTCAAAATTCTTCCATGTGGTTTATCAGAAATTCTTCATATCCTTCACCAGTCAAAACATTAGGAAGAAAATATGGACCTATCAACTTGTTACTTATTGCGCCTATCCAAACATTCACACTAAATTTCCTTTGGAAAGAAGTTTCTTTTTTTAAATGTGGATTCACATCAGACCACGAATGTAGATTATACAAGTTAGTGATACCTTCTAGGTCCAATCTCGTTTCGTCTGTCCATAAAATTCTAGATAAAAATCTAGCGTCCTCCCTGTCAGCGTTTAAGGTAAAATGACAAAATTGAAGTCTCCTGGAAAATTCGTTCTCTTTTAACCCTTGAACTGCAGTATAATGATATGGGTGTAAGCCATTCTTTTTCATCACATACCAAACTTTCTTTGGAGGTTCCAAGTTCACTGGAAGGTTTTCGGGTACTCATCGTGGGAGTATCTTCTACCGTTTGTAATATTGCTTGAGCTAGGTCCGGATTCCCGAATGCACCAGCGTTTCTATTTTTTTAACAGTACCAGTTTCCGCAATTTTGGGATAAGTTGAAGAAAATACTCTCACATGAGAAGTTCTTCTGTTGAGAAATCTCCGTACGCGCTTAATTGCTGTATCCATATATAAAGACAATATCGTCATATTCAACATTAGTAAATGTAGCTATCTCAGATACAAAACGAATGATAAATAATGAATGAATAAATAATAAAAAAACGAACAATAATAACAGGAGCCATAATAACAATAACAAGAACAATAATGAAAAGGAATGCACAATAACAGAGAAAAAACGCAGAAAATTGTAAGAATACTTCCACATCAAAAATTTAAATTATGCTGTCAAAATGACATTTACACTATTTGTTGTACAGAAAAATGATAGGGACAAAAATACTCACAATTAGGTCAATATCATTTAATTTATACCAACTTAAATGCCATAAATATGGAATAGAAAAATTTAATACAACAGTATTGCCAAATTAGTGGAGTTCATATACCTATTTCCACAGTTTATGCTTTTTGAGCGCGACGTTTCGGAAGCGGACTCTGCTTCCGTCATCAGGCTTAGTCCTGAGAAGGACTGTTTTCGCACTTGAGTCGAATTCATATGTTATATATAATTTTTTCCCAAGCACTTGACTACTCTCAGATTCGAACTTGGTACCTTTCACTTACTAGTCTGACACCTTTACCTGAGCCACTGAGTAATCCAATATATACTTTTAGAACTCATTTATATATATATATATATATATATATATATATATATATATATATATATATATATATATATATATATATATATATATATATATATATATATATATATATATATATATATATATATATATATATATATATATACATACATACAAAACTTTTTCGTGGTTGCACAGAAGTTTATTGCGCATGTTGCGCCGTAACTTCTTGCGCAGGCGTATTGCGCTTAAGCTCTTCGCGCGAAGAGCTTAAGCTATTGCTTACATTGTAAAACGTAAGTACGTAATTCATTACAGAAATCTGAAAGCATACTTAAAATGTGGATTAAAGTTGATAAAAGTACACCATATTACGTTTTAAGCAGTCCCCGTGGTTAAAGAAATATATCGATTTAAATACCACCATGCGTCAGCAATCTCAAAACGATTTCGATAAAAATTTCTATAAATTAATGATTAATAGTGTTTTTGGGAAGCTGATGGAAAATGCACGTATACATAAGGACATACGTTTAGTAACGAAATGGGATGGTCGCTATGGTGCACGTGCTTACATATCAAAACCAAGTTCTCACAGTTTGTAACAAACTGTATGCTTAAAATTTACGTTCATATTGGCAACTTATGTGCATTTTCGGTAATTAATCAGGGTTACTTTGAGCGTCCTTTATTCATTGCTTGAACTAAGTGTTGAAGTAGAAGTCATTTTCGATTTGCTTAAATTTTGTAACAGTGCCACGTATATATGGTGAGTTATTAAGTTTATTATACGGAAATTTGAGGCATTTATATTTCAGGCAATTTTACTTATACCTTTACCACTTATTTTTACTTTGGGTTTAATTTTATTTTATCGTTAACGTTGCAAGATGATGCAATAGCCTTTGATGTTGCGAGGTGGGATTTAAATTTCCAAATTTTACTTTGAAACATACAAAATCAATTCAGTTTTGAGGTTTATAAAGACATTTCTATACATTTGGAATTAACAGCATATCAATCTGATGTTTATTGCAACTTCCATTAAAATTGGGCAATAAAAATTTAATGTGATTAATAGACAGCATTTCCTTATATGCTGAAGTTTCAGTGACACCCAAAATGTAAAAGAAGTTGCTTAAGGTATTTCATATTGTTAATTAATTCACATTATAGTTTAAAGCAAATAATTAAGAATGATTGACAATAGTTTTTAAGAGATCACCATGATAATCAAATTAAGTATCGTAATAAAACTCACTGTTGTCATTATTTTTTACTTGCTGTTTTCGTGAGGTTTTTGTGACTTTTCTATTTTAAAGTTTATTTGTTCCTTAAAAACAAATTGGCGTCCAAGATTACATTATTTGTTTTCAGGTTTGAAGCAACACCTTTCTTTTGTAAAGCGAAAATATCTAAGCAATTCTATTTTTGTTAATCAGCAAATCAAATGTTATTGTACCTGGACCTATTAATCTACTGACGAGCAAAGTGGCATAAAATCTTCTAATTATCCACTATTTTCCCTAGCTAACTATAGCTCTGGGCTAGAAGTATTTAATCATAAGTGGGTGAATTATATATTTATACGACACTCTGTTAAGATTACAAGTTTTACAATATTTAATAACGATATTCTCATCATTTAAATTAATAAACTAGAAGTATATTTTAATAAACCTATATATATATATATATATATATATATATATATATATATATATATATATATATATATATACAGGATTCAGTGATTTGGCGTTTCAAACACTTTTTTATACAATTTTCATTACGGTTACACGCTACATAAGTTTCATAATAATGCTAATCTCTTGTACCGGGATAGGGATAGTCTCATATACGCCTTTTCAGTTCCCGATATCGATGAATGCATTAAAGAAGACATTGATAAATTCGATACATCTGATTATAGTTCTAAAAATATTTTTGGAATTCCATTAGTAAATAAAGTCGCCGGCTTAATGAAAGATGAAAGTCATGGCGAAGGTGTGTTCGAGTTTGTAGGACTTCGCTCAAAAATGTATGCTTGCACTATTGATGAAAACTTTGTAACAAAATCAAAGGGTTCTACCGAGCAAGCGTCAAACAGATCACGATAAATGATTATAAACATATTTTGTTTGATGGTAACGTAATAAAGCGAAATTAACTTCTTATAAGGTCAAAGAAACATGACGTGTTTACAAACAGAATAAAATAATGCTTAATACTTACGATGATAAATGATTAGTAAATTTCAATTTCACTGATACTAGACCTTGGGGATTTAACTTAACATAGTATTTTACTCCGCTTCTGTTTCAGAGAGAGAGAGGGAGAGGGATATATATATATATATATATATATATATATATATATATATATATATATATATATATATATATATATAAACTCAAAGTGTGCAAATGAAGTTATTATTAAGACATTATTTGATAAAAAAATTAGCTTCGACAATACCATTAAAGGTTTTATGAAATTGTATGCGGATAAAGGTTACAATTCATTAACTTTTAGTGAAGTAGATAGGATCTTGGACGATTTAAATTTACTTGGTGACATATCGCTGAAAATGTACGTATACAACTTATAATGAGGTCATAATTCATTATGTATTTCAACAAATGTTAAATCTAGCTTAGAAAATATTAGTTCTGCTTATAAAGACACTGTATCTATTATAACTGAAGGTATTGATAAAGCGGCATATTATACTAATTACAAGTACTTCGATATTTTGATTGAAATATTATTAGAACAAAACATCACATGTAAGTTTCAACCATGAAAAAACGAGGAGCACCACAAATTTTTTTACTGGGTATTAGAAAACATCGATAATGGTGAAACAAATACAAATTCCTGCTTCGGATGGACATGTGAACCAGGTTCGGTGATGTGGTCATCCAGTAATTTAAATGACTACAGAAGTACGTTAGGTTTACTGTATAAGTTAATAAAATTTTAGAAAAAAAACATTATTTATGTAATATTTATAAATAAAATACAATTATTTTTTTATGTTTTTTATTTCATCTATAAGCTGCATCCTTTGATACAAACTATTTCTATGTCTATATAAGTAATTTATTTCACAAATTACAAATTAGATGTCTAGTTATAAAACAATATCGTCTTTATTGATCCATAATCTTTCATCTTTGGACATCACACTAATTTATGCACAAGTTCTTTAAGTCGACTGTACCGTACGCAGTGGTAGCGGTGAGTGGCTTTAACGTCAAACTTTGATTGTGGGTCAAAAGGTTTTTCAGTGGATTAGGTCGAGAATGGTATTATTTGTATATACAGTATAAGCCGTATTGACAAACCCATTTCATTGCCGTCGTCGAATGATCTAGGGAACAGATATCTGTGTTGCAAAACAGGTACCTGTTTTTGGGTAACGGCTATCTGTATTTGAGAAACAGATACCTGTTTTTGGAAAACAGACCTTGTCTTTAACGTCAAATTTTGAGTGTAGGTCAAAAGAGTTGTCAGTTGATTAGGATTAGGTCGAGAATGGTATTATTTATGTATACAATATATAAGCCGTATTGACAAGCTCATTTCATTACTGTAGCTGAATGATCTGGGGAACGGATACCTATATTGCGAAACAGATACCTGTTTTTGGGAAACCCGTTTACCTTGAACAGATAGTCTAACTTTGTACCAGACTAATGCAATTCAAACGGAAGTTTATTGAATAGAGTATTCAATAAACCACCACCACCTGCACTCTTTCGCTTCCTACCTAACATTTTGTTTACTTAGGTGGATAAAGCAGACTATTTATACCTAAATCGAGATCACAAAAAAAAAACAAATGCCATCTTAGAAGTTTATTCCATTCCTTCAAGTCTAACACTACATTATTACTTTGATCACAGTTACCTCACCCTATACGCACTACTGGTGTAAGGTTGAGGTGTGTACTGTACCCAATTTCAATGTGTTTTGCATGATGAGTATCGTTTCGTTAGTTTATAATAAGCACAATCGATTAAGTATTCGTTAGCTGGTTGTTTATACACTTCATCCTTATCTTGACACCGGTCAGGAGAAGAATAACCTTCACCTTTTCTCTCTTCAAACAATGTTTACGAAATGATTCTAGATAAAGCACGCGTAATTTGCATATGGTTGGGGTACTACTACTACAAAGAACATGTTATGTTTGTTGCTTTTCAGACTACACCAAAGCTACTCATGGACACATCCTTTGCGTTTAGCAGCGTTTTAAATTATTCAATTCGAGTGTCCTCTTCTTTGAAATAATCATAAAAGCTCTGAGGCATTACATATTTAAACTCATCCGTTTCCAACATCATACGTTCACCATACTTCGTATTAATTACTGCCACATTAACAACTTTATATTTTTTCGATACCTCTAGGGCACAGGCATTTTGGTAGAGCTTGCAATAGGTGCTTCGATTTAATGCTGCTAATTCCATGCTTACCCAATTACAAGTTGCTAACTGACTCATCTCAACACGCAGCTCGCTGCGGTTTATATACGAAAAAACGTCTCCTTCAGTTCCTACGATGCAGTAGATTTCTAAGACTTGCCACTACAGGTGACCTTGAAAATTTATTAAAGCTTTCGCATTCTTAGCGAGATATGAATAAAGCTTCCCTTTGTCTTTCGCCTTTTATGCTCTAATGAACCTAATTATGTAGGAATGTAGAACCATCCATCCCATTTGTACAATATTTTCTATAAAGTGCAATGTACTATGTGTATTTAATGTAATTTTGAAAAATTAATCTACCTTGTTTTCTATGAAAGACTGTTTTTTTTTCACCTTAAAACGCTTCAGCATATTTTCTTTTTGAAAGTAATAACTGAATCAACACGTGAACTTCACTCAGTGAAATTCCAAGTATTGCTTGAACTATAAATTTTAAAATAGCTCCATGATCAGCATCATGAACAAAGCTTTTCTTTGTATTTGACCTTCTTTGCTCTAAATGAACCTAATTATGTATGTAGAACAATCTTTTGATAACATTCTCTCATCAATACTTTCTTTTCTTTCTCTTTTTATCATGCGTGCTGCTACTACTTTCATTTCAGCTAATTCTGATTTACTGAATCGAGCACCCGTCTTTTATTGTACATCCGTGTGTATCCTTTCATTTTGTTTTTAGATTTCTAAGAATTGAAATATGATCTATATATATATATATATATATATATATATATATATATATATATATATATATATATATATATATGTAAGGTTCTTTATTACAATTTTATATTTGTCCCAGCTAAACTGCAATCGGTCTTTGTATTTCACTAAAGAGGGGTGGGTTCGTCGGTATATTTAATCTTTAGCTCTACACTGTCCACATGAAATAATTAAAATAAAACGGTTTAAAATATATTATCCTATTGGTACAAATCTAATATATACACTTATTCTAAATCCACTCAATATAATATCGTTTCTGTAAAATTGATTTTAATACACCCTAGTTACCTTCAATAATGACCGTAATATTTAAATGATTAATAACGTTATGTTTAATTAATTATTTATACTGGATACGGCCCTGTCTATAAAAGAAAAGAATTTATAAACAAACTACTGGTTATTCAAAACGAGGGTTGTGCGAATCTAGGTCACTAGTGAAAATCGATATCACCAGTTCACGATTGTACGCAGGACGGTTATATCGGTTTTATTGCGTGCGGCTCTTTGCATTCAGTACTTTCTGGAAGACGGACAGGCGCGTACGTTTCGTGGAGCAATTTACTTTCGCGATGTATTATATTTGAGAATATAACTTCTTCAGAGGTTTACTTTTGCATTAAATTTAGACTAGGCGGATTATACACGTTTTGGGGTATAATTAATATATATTCGCACGTTATTTACTGGGCGGTAAATTTAAGGTGGTGATTTCTTTTATGTAAATGAAAGAAATCTCCGTAGATACAAACGACGTTACCTATTCGTATACGTACAAACACGTGTTTCTGAAAGGCGGTTTTTTATACTTGCGGAAGAAGCTGGTGGAAAACAATTAATTGATTGCTTTCTTGAAATTCGTGTACTAAACGCGTGGGTATCGGTGTACGGTTTTCTTCTACTACAGGTTTTTGACGGATACTCTACGTTTAATGCGTTTGTGATTACAGGCACTTCGGTCTTTCTCCAGCGAGCTAGTGAGTTCAGGTGTTTAGAATGTAAGTGAGAGTAAATGATAAAAGCTGCAGGTCTATACAGTCCTACTTAGCTCTCGTCGTCAGGTATATGTTAGCGTGGTTTGTGAGCACTCCCGGCTACCTCGTGGCGTTTGCCCGTAGCGGCCTGGGGTTGTGTGGTGTTGGCGTTTGTGATTTCCCGACTACCACGTGACGTTTTGCCCGTAGCGGTCTGGGTGTTTCAGGTGTGTCTAATACTCCGACTGCTCCGGGACCTAGCCGTCGCTCTCTGGGGTTTGGTGTGTTTAGCGTGTAAACTCCCGACTACCTCGTGGCGTCTTTGCCCGTAGCGGTCTGGGTGTTGTATGTGTTGGTGTTTGTGTTTGTGTTCTGAATTACTCTACAGACTTACGTGTCGTTAATCACAAAGATCGAGGATAGCTATCTTCAAAAGATTCGCGGTGCGCGTTCGCAAATACATTGCGCTAAACTCGCGGTGGCGATCACTAGGTCTGCGGCGATTTACTTTGATGCAACCGTCACGTGCAGGTTTTCTGGAATCGGAGTTAGTCAAACGGACTAACTAATACAGGAGCTGGTGAAACCAACTAAATACTTCTCGGCGGCGGGATGCTTTCACGTAGCGCGACGGAACTCTTCTACTACGGCGGCCGGTCGGTTACGGTTACGGCTAGTGAATTTACATTAATTCACAATAATCTCATCCAAAGGTGCACGTCGCGGTTTTTATAGAGGACCCTCAGTAGGCGGCGGTAGCTTCTGTTTGGGGGAATCCTACTTTTAATTGGCGGAGATTACTCTGACGTATAAAACTTTCGATGTTTTATGAAATCCACGTTGGAGTGGGAACAAATTAATTATTATTGTGCAATCAAACGAAATAATGCACTATATGGACGTGACTGAGTAATACGGAATACTAAGAAATATTAGATGAAGTTTTGCAGGTGTTTGAATACTAAGAAAGCTTACATCATTTCTTTTACGAGGGCGGATTGTTAAGTAAATAATTAATTAATTAAAAAAATTTTAAGTAATGACTTGCGGTTCGTTACATACCAACCTCTCTTCCTCAAAATCCGTTCTCTTAACTTTGATTCGGCCTCCCTCGGGCAGGCAGATGGTTACTCGACGGCGATTCCGCTTTTGGCGTCGGGTAGCGGCGCGTGAGATCGATGCGGTCGGGGGCGGCATCAATATTTCGGGCCTAATCTCCTGAATGCTTAATATTTTATTTTTCCCGTTATTTCTTCTGTTCATCGGAGGTGGGTGGGCGTCTCGGGGTTCGCGGCCGTCCGTCAGCGTGGAGGCGAGGCGGCGACAGCTCCCATGTACCTTCCATTTCGATCGGCCCCGGAGACGGCGTTCGCGGTTCGGCGGTGGTCGATGGTTGTCGTATCGGTGACCGGTCCCTTACGGGCGATCGACGTCGTGTGACAAAGGCGGCGGAAGGCCTTCTGTCCCGGGCTGGCGGTAGTGTTCTGGCATCCAGGGGTAATGCGGGTTCGGGTTTTCTTAGCTTTACGGACAACGGGGCCATTTTACCTAAGATATCAGTCCTAGGTAAATTTTGTTCTTTTATATACGGTTGAAAGCGCGCGTAGTTGATAGCCGTTAACGTTGGGTTATTTTCATTGGTTACTGGGTTCGTCTGATTAGCGACGTCAGAGGCGTTCTTCAAATCTTTAACGTGCGCTACTCCGCGCTTTTCCTACTGCCGGGTTCTCGAGTTCAACAATAACCGGCGATCTTACTTTATAAATTAGGTAAGGTCCGTCGTATTTTCTGCTAATAATTTCGATGTAAATTCTTTCGCTTTACTTGAGAGATGGCGGGTTTTCCGGTAAACAAGATCTCCTTCTCGGGGCGGTAGGCTCTATGGCGTAGATTGTAGTGCTTCCGCTGAATCTCAAAATTCTTTGATAAAGCGTCTCTGGACATGTCACCATGCCGACGAATAAGGGTGAGAATTGCGGTAACGTATTCTGCAGCCTTTTCTCAGGATTTTGTAGTCGGTTCCGGATTTCTTCTTCTAACTGGAATTGGTGTCGTGGCGGTAAGAATTGTGTTTTAAAGCTGATGACAAAGTCGTGCCAAGTCGTCCATGATCGCTGGTTATTCCGGTACCACAGTAATGTGTTTTCCTTCAACAACTCAGGAAGTGCTACCAACAAGTCGCAATCCGCGATGTTTTAACATGATTGTATCTCGCCTATTCTTTCTAAGAATGATATCGGATCACTTATTCCATCATATTTTATGCCCCATTTGCGAATTCTGTCGCAAATGTCTGCCTTCGGGTGCCGGTTACGTCTGAGTTTCCGGGTGCTGAAGACGGTAGCTGTGCAGTGTATTGTACAGTTTCTGGTATCATGACGGTTACTTGACCTTCTCCCGTACGTAGATATCTAATGATCCTGGTTCGTAGTGTGTCTACATTTCCTCCTGTGTCCAGTTTGTATTTTCGGCTTCCTCTACTAACTCCTCTTTCTTCAGATGATATATCCATCCTACTCGTTTGTCGGTTTCTTCTCCGGTCTTTGTAGTACTCATTCTGTAACAGATTGATTATTTAATCTGGAAAGAAATGAATTATTGTCCGGTGCGTCTGGTTGTCCTCGGAATCTGTAACAGGAATTATTTAATGTGTTCAGTGTTAGTGTGCTATTTTATGTACGCCCCAACGTTAGGTGCCATTTATGTATGGTCCTTTATTACAATTTTATATTTGTCCCGGCTAAACTGCAATCGGTCTTTGTATTTAACTAAAGAGGGGTGGGTTCGTCGGTATATTTAATCTTTAGCTCTACACTGTCCACATGAAATAATTAAAATAAAACGGTTTAAAAATATATTATCCTATTGGTACAAATCTAATATATACACTTATTCTAAATCCACTCAATATAATAATAACAACTGGATGTTCTTAGGGAGACTGTAGCGTCGGGGCGTCCTTCCTTCTGCTCGCTCAGTGGGTCCGCTTATTCGCGTCGAAGTCGTTTCTGTAAAATTGATTTTAATACACCCTAGTTACCTTCAATAATGACCGTAATATTTAAATGATTAATAACGTTATGTTTAATTAATTATTTATACTGGATACGGCCCTGTCTATAAAAGAAAAGAATTTATAAACAAACTACTGGTTATTCAAAACGAGGGTTGCGCGAATCTAGGTCACTAGTGAAAATCGATATCACAAGTTCACGATTGTACGCAGGACGGTTATATCGGTTTTATTGCGTGCGGCTCTTTGCATTCAGTACTTTCTGGAAGACGGACAGGCGCGTACGTTTCGTGGAGCAATTTACTTTCGCGATGTATTATATTTGAGAATATAACTTCTTCAGAGGTTTACTTTTGCATTAAATTTAGACTAGGCGGATTATACACGTTTTGGGGGTATAATTAATATATATTCGCACGTTGTCTACTGGGCGGTAAATTTAAGGTGGTGATTTCTTTTATGTAAATGAAAGAAATCTCCCGTAGATACAAACGACGTTACCTATTCGTATACGTACAAACACGTGTTTCTGAAAGGCGGTTTTTTATACTTGCGGAAGAAGCTGGTGGAAAACAATTAATTGATTGCTTTCTTGAAATTCGTGTACTAAACGCGTGGGTATCGGTGTACGGTTTTCTTCTACTACAGGTTTTTGACGGATACTCTACGTTTAATGCGTTTGTGATTACAGGCACTTCGGTCTTTCTCCAGCGAGCTAGTGAGTTCAGGTGTTTAGAATGTAAGTGAGAGTAAATGATAAAAGCTGCAGGTCTATACAGTCCTACTTAGCTCTCGTCGTCAGGTATATGTTAGCGTGGTTTGTGAGCACTCCCGGCTACCTCGTGGCGTTTGCCCGTAGCGGCCTGGGGGTTGTGTGGGTGTGGGCGTTTGTGATTTCCCGACTACCACGTGACGTTTTTGCCCGTAGCGGTCTGGGTGTTTCAGGTGTGTCTAATACTCCGACTGCACCGGGACCCAGCCCGTCGCCTCTGGGGTTTGGTGTGTTTAGCGTGTGTAAACTCCCGACTACCTCGTGGCGTTTTTGCCCGTAGCGGTCTGGGTGTGGTATATGTTGGTGTTTGTGTTTGTGTTCTGAATTACTCTACAGACTTACGTGTCGTTAATCACAAAGATCGAGGATAGCTATCTTCAAAAGATTCGCGGTGCGCGTTCGCAAATACAGTGTGCTAAACTCGCGGTGGCGATCACTAGGTCTGCGGCGATTTATTTTGACGCAACCGTCACGTGCAGGTTCTCTGGAATCGGAGTTAGTCAAACGGACTAACTAATACAGGAGCTGGTGAAACCAACTAAATACTTCTCGGCGGCGGGATGCTTTCACGTAGCGCGACGGAACTCTTCTACTACGGCGGCTGGTCGGTTACGGTTACGGCTAGTGAATTTACATTAATTCACAATAATCTAATCCCAAAGGTGCACGTCGCGGTTTTTATAGAGGACGCTCAGTAGGCGGCGATAGCTTCTGTTTGGGGAATCCTACTTTTAATTGGCGGAGATTACTCTGACGTATAAAACTTTCGATGTTTTATGAAATCCACGTTGGAGTGGGAACAAATTAATTATTATTGTGCAATCAAACGAAATAATGCACTATATGGACGTGACTGAGTAATACGGAATACTAAGAAATATTAGATGAAGTTTTGCAGGTGTTTGAATACTAAGAAAGCTTACATCATTTCTTTTACGAGGGCGGATTGTTAAGTAAATAATTAATTAATCAAAAAATTTTAAGTAATGACTTGCGGTTCGTTACATATATATATATATATATATATATATATATATATATATATATATATATATATATATATATATATATATATTTCGATCACTTTGAACAGCTCCAAAATTTCCCGCCAAAGTTTGAACTAGCTCCAAGAGCTCCAAACATCCATCTCTCTCTTTCTCTTACTCCAGATGACATTGACATGAACATATTCTATTTTTAGATTTCTAAGAACTGGCCCACAACCTACCCTATACCACTACTGGATAATACGGGTCAATCGATCACAAATCAGCCGTACAAACACCTACTTGAAGGTTTGCATCTAATTTGGAATCATCCTGTATATATATATATATATATATATATATATATATATATATATATATATATATATATATAGTATGTCCCCGGATCGACTTTAAAAGGGGGAAAATTCTCTTATTTTTGATTTCTCAGAAAATTTCATTCTTAATGATTTGTCCTGCTTGTTTTCAAACCCCCGAAACACAAATTACTTTCTATTTTACTCGTACGGTTCTCGAGATAATATCATTTTTCTTGCAAAATTGGACTTAGAATGTTTTTCCTAATTTCTAGAAGTAACTTTAGTAGGCGGATTTCATTGAAAAACACCACTGACAGAAATTGTCAAATGTGATAATTCTGTTGAACTGCAAATTAATTCATGCTAGTTTGAATTGTATGCTATAATGTTGACTTTACAACAAAGAATTTATCTAATTCAGTGTTACGTAACTGGGGAAGAGTACTACCGAGTTGTTATCAGAAAATTCAACCAAAAATACCCGGAGGTTGCCATTTCGAATGCCGGAGCAAAAAACTTGGTAACTAAATTCCTTCAAACAGGCTCGGTTTTAAACCTAAAGAAGCCAAAGAATTTGTTCGATGAAGAAGATGCTGCTACTGTTCTCGCCGTTCATTCCGCAACAGAAGCACCAAGGTTGTCTTTAAGAAGGAGGGCACTACTAATTGGGATAGGTAAATCTCATTTTCAAAGAATCTTCAAGGAGAACAAAATTTTACCATTTAAGCCGCAATTTAGGCAAACTTTAGAGAACGGTGATGAAACTAAACGTCTGGATTTTTCTTTGGAAATGGGCAATAGAGTTTTGGAAGATTCAAATTTTCATAAACGAATAATGTTCTCCGATGAATCGACCTTTTCAACTAACGGAGTCGTTTCCTCCCAACATTGCCGTTACTAGAGTAGGACGAATCCAAACATGCGAATTGCTAGTCGCGTACAATGTTTGAAAAAAGTTAATGTGTGGTGTGCGGTTTCGTACCATGCAATTATTGGCCCATATTTTTTTGATCAAAATTTAAACCGTTATTCATATTTGGAAATGTTGCAAAATTTTTTAACTGATAAACTGGATGAATTTCCATTGAACTACCAAATTGAAATGTTCTTCCAGCACGATGGGTGCCCTGCTCATTATGCCGGTACTGTTCGCCAGTGGCTCAATACAGAGTTTCATGATAACTGGATAGGAAGAGATGGTCCCATTTTATGGCCGCCGAGAAGTCCTGATCTCACAATAATGGACTTTTATCTGTGGAGTCGTTTAAAACAAATTGTGTACAGTGAGCCGTAAGACAATGATGAAGAGCAATTGAAAAATAGGATACGGAATGCTGTCCAGTCCCTTTCAGTCGAATTCAGAGCTCGCATTGAAATCTGTGCGGAAAAAGGAGGAGCATTATTCGAATAGAAAATTAATAGTTCAGTTTTTTGAGAATTTAATTTCATTTTACCATCAATTGTTAAATGTAGTAATTAAAACTTGTGAGACCAATTTGATTTTTCCTTTGAAACAAATCAATTTACTTCACAAAATTACGAAAAGCTCGAATTTTTCAAGAAAAATGATATTATCTCGAGAACCGTTTGAGTTAAATAGCAAGTAATTTGTGTTTCGGGGGTTTGAAAACAAGCAGGGCAAATCAGCAAGAATGAAATTTTCTGAGAAATCAAAAATAAGAGAATTTTCCCTCTTTCAAAGTCGATACGGGCATACTGATATATATATATATATATATATATATATATATATATATATATATATATATATATATATATCATGCATTTACACAATTAGCGTGACTTTCGAGTTTTTAAGTAAACATTAGGAAATTCATATCTGAAAATAATGAAATGCCTTTCCAAGTGGGCATTCTATGATCATTGAAAATTCCTAACCATTTTATGGAAAATTTCGATTGATCCCCAGACAGTAAATTTTACTATTACCTTTGAGCCTTATTTACTAGTAGGTGAGGATTTTGAAGCCGATTTTATGATTCTGGAACTATTAGCCCCGACCTTTTTCGGTGATTGTAGCCTGTAAACCGTTTGTTATAATAAGCCTAGGCGACGCCCCTTGCGAATCGATCGTGTTTTCTGATTTTGATTACTCGTGTCAAAAACTCTCAAACAATATTGGTTCGTTTATGGAATTTTGAACTACCGTTTCCTGCTTGTTAATGACAAACTGTTTAGTGTTATTATGGACATGAGCAAGTGCGAGTGCCAGTGCATGTGCTTCAGCATGTGCGTTAGCGTTAGCGTGCGCGTGCGCGTGCGTGTGCGTGTACGTGTGCGCGTACATGTGCATGTGTGGTTACGTATCCGTGTGTGCGTGTGCAGCACGTGCGTTTGCAGCTATGTGTACATGTGCTTGTGCGAAAGCGTGTGTGTGTGCGTGTGAGTGTGAGTAAGTCTGGGTCTTCAGGTGTGGTACTCTGTAAGTATATTGTGTCATATCTACTTTGTTGCTTTATGTGCGATTACTTAAAGCTTCAGTTATCAACTTTGGAACTTAATGCTGTTAATTTGTGAGCATTTGTTCAACTTTATTTTAATTGTGTGATATATATATATATATATATATATATATATATATATATATATATATATATATATATATATAATTTAACCTTTGCCGCATTTTTCCTAGCGCCTTTATGTAGAACGTATCATTATTGAAGTAGCCAGTAATAAAATATGTCTTTTTCATTTCTCCTTGTAAACTTGACTTAATTTTTGTGCATCTTGTATTTTTATGAGTATTGCTGAAGTTTGTGATTGGATAGTAATTATGAACTTTACGAGATAATTGTACCTTCTTTGTTGAGGCACACTGTTATTGCACGATCTAGTCGTGACAGTCTTAAAACCATTTGCAGCGGTCAACCACTTTCCATCCTTTTATAATCAACTTCCTCAATAAAAATTAAATGTATCAAGATTTTAAATAGTTTCAGTAATACACGCATGAGCCTTTAAACAAAGGAATTCTTAAGGTGAACGCTTCTACGGTTCTTCGAAAAAGAGGTAATAGGAGCCTGCCTCAAGGGCGTTTGGTGAAACATCTGTGTTGTATCATGAAATACACAAGCACAGAAACTTACCATGAGTAGCGTATTATTACGCTCACAACACATGTGTAGTGGTGCAATATAAATCTTTCGAAAGAAAACTGTGTGACATATTTATGATTACTAGCCGGCCAGTGGTCGGTCGAAATTCGACCCCAATCCATTAAATTTTTATGATTGACAGTTATTGAAGTTCTTTTGTCAGAGTGTACCTCTACAATCCTTGCAACTAATTTTTTTGAATTTTGCTATTACCCTCAGCTGTGATCATGTACAAATACGTCATTATGCATTAATTAATTTAATGTATTTTTAACACATACTATACATAAATGTTACCTTTATGCACCCCTTTTAAATACTGCGCAGAAATCGATTGTCAACTATTCAAAATTAAGGGGTCCGGTTCACAGAGACTCGTCCATTTCTTTACTAACCGCGCTAATGGTGTCTATGTTACTTTTTTAACACATAAGTATTTACTCTCTATTATTTTCGGTCTCTTAAAGAATTTCGATAAAATGCTTCGTTTTACGGAAAATATGAAAAACATTCATTCTTGACCTGCTGGTTTACGATACTTTTGTAATTCTACAAAAATATTAGTACATAAAATCGTGTTACTATCTGATTCGGAACCTTCAACGAGCCGTTTAAATTTTAAATTATATTTTTCACAAATTGACAATTATTATTTTCAGTTATTTTTGTAACTTTTAACTATAATTGTGCACAAAAAAAGAATTCAAACTAAGAAAATTGAAATTCGAAGGTTTTTGGTTTCGAAAAGTGTTTCAAATTTCAATTTTACAAAAAAAAAGACAAACTCTACTTCACAAATTTCAAAAATTGAAATTTTGTAGTTGCAGTCCTTTTTATATTTAAACCGGATGCTATGTATAATATTTCTTACAGTTGTACATGACGCAGTAATCCTTTATTATACAATATATTTTTAACCGCATGCTTTGTGACGTGTTCCTGTTTGGCATACATATCATATAGAATATCTCTTATTGCATGTTTCAATCCTTCGGGCATATCTTCGCTTTCGAATTTTTGCGGGCTCTCTTAGCTGTTGTTGATAATGGATTGCCCGTCCGTTTGCCCAAGATAATCTTTCTAATTATTTTATCACAAACTTTTAAGCGCTGAATGTTCTTTGGAACACTGCATCAAGTTAATACCTACTCCAAATCTTCAATTTACAATAGCGAAGTTATCTTTAGAGATAACTATGACAAGCGGAATGTCGTTGAATTCTACTTGAAAAATACCTTTCAAAACGTATGCGATTTGACCCTCCCTTCCAATTAAAAAAAAATCAAATTGGCTGTGCAGCTCCCGACTGGTTAAAAAAATAACAAAACTGTGGAAATAATAAAAGGCTTTGTAACCAGAATGCATATTAAACTTTATCGATTTATCTTGAACAAGGCCGGTTCCACACATTTGGTACGCACTGTATACAAATTTTCTTCTTATAGATTTTAAATTTTAATTGTCATTCTGATTTTTATGAAAAGGTTCAAAAAGTTTTTTGCATAAAGCTACCTTACAAGCAGTGCACACAATATTACTTCTTTTTTGGCGTTGTTTGGTGCTACAGAAGGCGATGCGCCGCTATAGAAATTCTTTGGTAAATGACTGCCAACATTCATCAGCCTAATAGAATTTTTTATGGTACTTCATCCCAGTCTACTATTTTTTTTTCTTCCGACTCCCTCTTCGTTGCTACGTCGTCTTTTTTCGGAAGTACTACAATAAGCTCCAATTAACTGTCTATTAGACAGCTTCTGAATTGAAGTTGTGTTAGAGGCTTCGATGTATTTTGTTCCGTTTTACATTTTGTTTCATATACTAAGTGTGAATTTGCTACTGCATCATCAACAAAATGATACAGCAATTTCATCTACCATCTACGGGATTTTCACGCAATATTGCATGTAGAATGCAACTGATCAAATAAATCAACTCCCGTCATGTATTGGTTGTAATTTCGTATAGCTGAAGGTCAGATTACGTCTTTTATCTCCCCTTTATTTTTTCTTTTAACAGTAGTGGTGTCTGATGGATCGTGCATGTTGCTCGCAATTATGATCGGTTTGACACTTCTGTCTTTCCATCTGTATCCAGCAGATGCAAAGTCAAAGCATCTCATTGACAAAGCTTTGTTTCCACAAAGTTTGTCGTGTGGAAAAAACTTTCCGTTAGAACGGAATGTTTAATAACCAAATAACTGATTCTCGAGTAATTTTTCCAATCATGGATTTGAAAAAATTGTCAAAATATAAACAAAGCTCCTTTCCTACAAAAGGTTTTGACAGATTCATAATCACCCTCCCTCCTAGTCCTTGTTCTCCAGTATCTTGGCATTTGCCCAGGTAGACTTGAAAAGCGAACGTATATCCTGTCTGACTACAAGCTATCATCCATACTTTTATACCTCGCTTTATTTGTTTTAATGGCATATATCGTTTTCAGGTAGTAGGGCGCTTGAAAGCCACAATACTGCTGTCTATAGTCAAGTGCCTAGAAGGAGCAAGTGTTTTATTGAACTTACCAGATAGGTATGTCAATAGAGCTTTGTACAGTTTGTTATATCCAAGTTCTCCTCTCAACGGCATTTTTGTATTGTCGAATAAGTGAGGGTAACGCAATATCCTTACAAATATTTTCATTGTCATGCTCCTAGGCACTCTTTCGTTAAGAAAATTAGGATTATTCGACCAATATAATCTCATACTTGGCAATATATGTACACCAACGAGAATTAACAGCATCTACGCTTAAATCGATTCCTTTCTGGGATGCATATAGATTGCTTTGGTCGACAATCAATTGAATTATATTATCATCAAAGAATAATTGAAATGTAGACAACACATTATCTGTAGCAATATCCTCTTTTGCGCCGAAAGGTTGGTCAAATGTAAAATCTTTAAAACTTAAATCTGGGAGTGGTTTTGTGTTTGTCCAATTTATTTTTTTTTCTACGTTCCTTTTTGTAAGTGGTTCATCAGTTACGTTGGTTGTGTTCGGTCTTTCTTTTTCTGAACTTTCTACATCTTCCCGTATAATATTATCTTCACTTTCTGCGTCGAATTCGTTGTCAGAAAAGTAAGTAGTGAACGTTATTCTCCGACTTACAGAAATTTCATCTTCTGGAACGTAATCCGGATCTACGTGGTCAGAAGAAAAATCACCTCCATCTGTTTTGTTTACATTAATTGTTACTGGCTAAATACTCACTAGAGCATTCAGCCCGTAAAGGCAATTTGTGCCACGGCATAACTCAGTGGTGAGGACGGGGCTTTACTAAAAGATGCAAAAGGGCACTCGTAGCAACTCCAAAATCGTAAACATTGGGTAAAAACGTCAAAAAGGCGCCGCCTGTTAATAAATTTATAGCGGAAAAACGTCATGAACGATGTTTTATTGGTCTAACAGAAAACTAAAACGTTCACTCAGATAGCTACTATTCTACTATTAAAAATTCTACTACAAAAATCCTTACGCTAAGTTCACCTAAATTCCCATGAAATTATAAGCTTTATATAAAAGCCGCAAAATTGCGACAATAAAACTCAAAACTCATTAAACATTTCGGTATACCTAGGTCAAAAATTATTAGCTCAACTAACCCAAAAATAACTGGTCAACACGTTAGTTTAGTTATTCAATTCAAAACGAAAAATACGTCACCACAAAACTAAACAAACGCGATCAAAAATCTATGAAATCCTAAAATTATCAAACATGGATATCAGTATGTAATACCTAAATTCATCGGAAAATACAGTTCATCTTCAAACCAATAACAAACTGCTTAGCTTTGGCAAATCGGCGATGTCTGCAATCGGTAGGTCGGTAGCTATAAAGATACTTCAAAAGAGGGCGACTATTCGCGATACCCTTGCATGCCAGATCAATCAGTGTTCGGTCAGCGACCGACTCACTTCTAAAATCTCTTTTAAAAAGATTTGTTGCTTAACAAAAAAAACTTACTTAAATAACATTGACCACAATCTAAATGAACGATACATGGAGATTGTCACTGCAAAATTAACTCGATACTTCTTTTAAGGTGAATCAATTACTAAAAATTTCCAAACATATTTAACCTTTCTATTGACTACGTCGGCACAGAGGATGAAGTTGCAGTAGTTTCCAATCTCTTAATAAAACAGTTGTAAAAAATTCGCAATTCCAAAACAAGAGATCTAAAGAAATAATGATCAAATTTCATCAGCGTTTGAAAGGTCTATTAAGGTCAGTTGCCATACGTTATCAACAAACACCTTTCATTAAATAAAATGGAAGTAATACAAAATTTCGGTAATATAAACTTCCAATACACCAAATTTACACAAATAAAAATTCAGGATATGCACAGTAAATTGTGAGGATGGATACGCTTTTTAAAATTGCGCGAAGGAGTTTTATACGATAATTTACACGAAATCAAGTGAACGCACCCTCCACATAAGCACAAAAAAAAAATAAAAAAACACTTTATTATTGTCACAAAAAAATAAACGTTTACCTTACATAACACCAACAGTGAAATATTATTCTCTCTCTGGACTACGATAATCGCTCTCCATATAAAAATTTCACACACGATGAAATCCTATTCATATTTACTCGAACTTAATGACAATGACTTTAATCAAAAGCACACTAATAACTAATTTTCTATCTGAGTCATCGCACACATATTTAAGCATACTTTGTGTATTGAGTTGTTTACAAAGCATTCCTTCGTGTTATTAACACTAATTTAAAATACCAAACGAACGAAAAGCTTTTTACTTAAAGCAGTTTGTATTATTTGTTCGAAGTCGGCAATATACATACAAGTTACTTTTTAATCCAGGAACTTGTTACTTTAATTCGCGCAATCAACTTGCGAGACAGCAGGTCCATAGAACATGGCTAAGCACTTAAAAAAAACGAAAACTCGTATTTCCATGTCCAAAAATGTCATCATGACAAACGATACACAATACAAAAAAACTTAAAGATGTGGTGAACCAATATATTATCCGAATCAGCGAGAGCGGAACATTCTCCAACGGTAGTTGGATACACCCCAGCATGCGTAACTCCTTCCAACCCCTACTTAACTCCCCTTTTTCGGATATTGCGTTGACTGCAAACAAATAAACGTACCCCAGCATCCTGGTATAGACCAATTTCAACCTTTACGTCACCCACGGCAAAAAATTCAAGGTATTAAGTTTCATATACCGAAAATATGCTATTTCCACGAACTGATTAGACTACGGCTTAATTAAAATGGAAACTAATTGGGCAATCAAACTTCATAAAGAACAAAATTATGCCAAACGGTTTGATAAACTTTAAAAAAGATTTGCACAACTATTTAACCCAATGTACCTTTAGTTTTCTTCTTACCAAACAAATAATTTTATACTCACATTCACTAAAATTTAGAAATTTCATTTTCGTTTAAAGTCAAGAAGGAATATGCTTCGTTTTTAATCCAACGAACTACATTTAATACTACTCAAAGTAACTAGGAATGTAATTTAAAAAACTTTACTAAGGCAATGAAACATAAAGAAAATACCTATTTGAACCTCCCAAAATTAGAATACTAGCGGTACTCTAGCAATGTACAGGTCGTAAGTTCAAATCCTACTCAAAGTAAACTGTTTATTTATGTATTTAATAAAATTAATAATAGTCTTAATTACATATTTACCTTTGAACTTATTCGTTGATAACAAAACTTATATTAAATATCTACCTTAGCATTTGCATGTAAGGCAACATAATATCAAATTCAGTATCTTTGATGATTTAATACTTACTACTGAACTGCGACTCATCTATCTGCTGCTATTCGAAGTTTGTTTACAGGTCGTCATCGGCATCAGAGCCTCCCCCAATATCTGAATACTGTAACGTGCCAATTCTTGTCTATCGTTACCTTAATTTAAGTTTTGAATTTGTACTATTATTGCTAAATATATTTACATTACATTGGTATCTTCTTTCTTTCAATAATTAATTTTTTTTTATATTTCCATGTTTTCACTTTAGTCTACATAGTTACGAGTACCTCTGTACATAGTGTATTATGGTCCAAGTTTTGTGCGCAAGTGTATACTGAACACGCTTGAGTCACTTCCTTTCCGTCTCTTCCGCCATACCGTTCATTACATTACGTTTAAGTTTTGATTTACTTTCATAAGGTATGTAAGGCTTCTAATTATATTTTTCTATATATTATATTTATTAGAGAACAAAGAAGGGTGCAAGAGTAAACCTTACATTAAAGAAACTGCTGGGCTTAGAAATTTTTGTTGTTGTGAAAGCGTGCTGCCTGAAGTCACGAAAGGATTCATAAAATGGCGTACATGACCAGGATGGTATGCAATTTTTGTCTTGAATAATTAAAAATGGGGATACCTTTATATCATTACTGCTTTCTGATAGTACGTCTGCTGTTAGTTGTCTGCGTTTGTAGTTTTTCCATTACTTATAAATGATAAGTGTAATACCTTACCTTACGTTTATATTATGGAAATTACGTTACCTAACCTATATGGTCTACAGTTTGTTTATTTGTAAGTTATTGGCAAATGGAAATTATCGTATGTGCATCTTATGGATGGGAAATGAATTTCTCATTCTATAGTGCATTTTAAGGCTTAGTTATATATAATTTGAGTACGTGTAAGTAATACGTTTCCTTTTGTGCAAAGTACGTTTTAAGCAAGTAAACAAACCAGTTATAGTGTTATTTTGATACGGTTATAAAGGAACAGCGGTTTTCTGTTCCTCAGATAAAACAATTGGGTTCATAACCTACATTAACCGTAATATCTGTTGACATAGGTCAGCATACGTATTAGTCTTAAACACAGTGTTGATCATGTTAAATTTTGAATTTTAAGTAAATATAGATTATAAGCTTATGTAGTTATGTTGAATTTAGTAATTATAGAATCGTAAATTTTTACGAGAAATATCGTTTTAGTTATTTTAATAAGACATTTGGCTTTATTAAATGTACATATAAATACATTTGTTTAGTGTTTATTCAGATTACCTATGTTAATAAGATGCAACTTTCTCAATTTTTGTTGTATTTTAATTATAGAACCTATACATTGAGTGGCGTCCAACAAAAAAATGCATTACTGGTTATCCCTACGGATATCTCTCTGCATCCCCCACACCTGAAAATCAATGAGTTCTCAATTACAGTAAGTTTTGTAAGCAATGTACCTTTTGAACTGGACCGTGGTACAACTTACCTTTTAGTATAACAATTATTTCATAATAAATTAATGACGCTAGTTATACCACTGAGTTTGCGTCGTCCCATTTCTGTAAAGAAATGCGAATACGTTATAATTACAAATAGATTTATGACAGTCCCTTCGGGCATGCTAGGCCACTGTGTAAAGATGCCAATATCTTCGTAGCCGAAGTACTAATTTTAAATTATTGTCAACGATTTCACGGTAAAACAATAGAAGTCCGTGGTAAAACTTGAAGTAATTACACCGGAAGAGTAAAAATGGCTTTCAAATTTTAGAAAAAATTCTAACCTCAAAGCTTTCTCAACTAAAACACATTATTTAAGATATTTATTTAATTAATTTGGCGTATCAAATATATTAACACAACACAAAATTCAATTATATTATTATACGTAATACGTACTTACTGATTATTTTACTTTTTACCGGTGTTTTAAGCACTTTTTTTTATCTCAAATTCACCCTCCTTACAAAAACTCTAGTATACAGTATCCCTTGGTAAATATATACACCATTTAAGTATCTTAGATCCGTTGCCGTACACAATGCAAACTCACGCGATACCCATATCTACACAGAGTCGACGCGAAGACCATAAAACACATTTAAAGTATGTACAAAAATGTCAGTTTACATAAAGAATAATTAGATTTTAGTCTTTACAGCAAGTGGCAACATACTCTACCAAGAACCTATAAAAGGTTAACGTGAATTTAAATTTTCAGCGGTTGAATCAAAACACAATTTCAATAATCTACCTACCTTCTGTTATATTATTCTCTTAGATCTAGAACAAAGATTGTCCCGTTACGTTTAATAATGCAAAACTAAAAAAGTACATAAAAGTTTTAATACTGTACCATTTTCCTGAAAATTATAGTTGAGTCGTAACTTGCTAAAGTGCTTCATAAAGCAAACAACCTGGTAACATCAAGTAAACGTGTTTATCCTCGATATCTCCCTGGGCTAAGTAACCAACACTGAATTGTTGTATCAGTTAGAGAAAGTGTTTCTCTTTTGTATTAAATGGATTAGAATACCACTGAAAGGGTAGGTGACAAAACTAGTATCCCTTTATTACTCGATTATCCTACCGTTTACAAATGTTTGCTAGGTTACCGGTCGTTTAAGTGATTTTCACCAATTTAACGTAGTTTACTCTTGTAGTTAATCTACAATTCAACTAAATTAGTTGCTATAAATCTTGAATTTTCTGATCAGTTCTGTAAGTTGTTACGTAAGTTGTTTCAATCACATTTATAAAGTACCTACGACTATTAGGTGTATTTGTGTTGTTGTTAACTAACCTTAAAGGGATGGGTATCCAATTACCTAAAACACTTTAATTTGCCTTTTTTAATTTCCGCTAATATTTATTATTTTTTTAACAGTTTTTGTGAGATTAGAGATTCTTTAATGAAACGCAATCGGCAATTATGATACCTACTCGAATTATCTCGTAGTTAGAAAATTGCCGAAATTACTGGGGAATCTTAACAAAAATCAAGTTGTCATAATTACGTGATCTGTTAAACAAGTGCATAGCATTTTGCTATAGTTTTGATAATATAAGGTTTTGTTATAGTCGGGCCGGCGAGAGGTGCCTTATGACCCATCTTTTAATAAAGCATGGTTTCAGATTTTAAAAACGTATGTCGTTATTGATTCATATAGTTAGTAATTTTGAATACCAACAAAACATCGTCAATGTTTCTGGGTTATTTTCAAATTTAAGCCGCTCTGTCAAATTTAAATAAAATTATTGTTCGAATATCTCAGGATTTAGCATCCTAAAGGTCTTAAAAATCCCCATCCACTCGTATAAATAAAGTCGAATTTCGTTTAAGGTCTGTTCGCACTTATTCTGGCATGTAAAATCCACCGAGTGTGGGTTGACATACGCTAAAAATATATTGTATAACTGTAAACTATTATCAGAATTGAAACCGGGTTAACAAAGTTTAGTTTTGGGTCTGTTTTATAAATTAATTATATCAATAATTTTCAATAAGAAACGAATTAGCTAGCAGTAGGCAGTGCCCGAATGAAGTTCGAAAAGTTTGGTTAATCGAGGAGGATCGTTTTTAGCCGACAGATCTCACTGCTCCAAAAGAATCAAAACTGTGATTTGGTTATCGGAGCCACTTATAAATAACTGATTTTTTCATAAACAAATACGCTGTATTGGATGTTAAAAATGAGATTTATTATTAGTTAATAATATAACCGATTTTAAAAATCTCAGTTTACAGTTTGTCAATATATATATATATATATATATATATATATATATATATATATATATATATATATATATACACGCACCAATAATAACAGATCCAACAACATATCTGGAGAAGACCACAAGGACGAAGATTATGGACAGCGAGATACCAAAGGACACACAAACACAAATAATACCGAGAGAAAAATCATCGAAATGTCCACAATTCTACGGACTCCCAAAAATCCACAAGGAAGGCGTGCCACTTCGACCAATTGTGAGCTCCATGGGATCTCCGTTACAACAATTGGCAAGATACTTGGCGAAACAACTACAGCCACACGTCGAGAAAGCCGAATCTAACATCAAGAACGCGAACCAATTCATCGCGGTGCTAAAGAAATATGTAGTGGAACCTACGGATCTACTGGTCAGTTTTGATGTGGTTTAATTGTTCACAAACGTTCCAGTTAACGAAACATTGCAAATCATCAGGAAAAAGTGCCAACCTTCAAATGACATTTTTAATCTAATAGAACACTGTCTGAAGAACACATGCTTCACCTATGAAGACCAGTGATAGCGACAAACAGAAGGAGCACCGATAGGATCACCTCTATCACCAGTGATTGCCAATATATTCATGGAAGGTTTCGAGATCAAAGCACTACAATCAACACCTCACAAACTAAAACTATGGCTGCGTTATGTGGATGACACATTTGTGATTTGGACACATGGAAGGGAAAAACTAACCGCATTCCTGGAACATCTCAACACCATCCATCACAACATCGCGTTCACCATGGAGGTGGAAAAGTATAACAAACTGCCATTCCTAGATGTACTAGTGTATAAAAAGGATAATGGAACATTCGGTCATACTGTATACCGGAAGAGCACACATACCAACCGATACCTGAATGCCAAATCGCACAATCACCCAGCAGAACTACAATCAGTGGTTAGAACACTGATCACAAGATAGAAACGGCAAACAGATAAGAACAACATGCATCAAGAAACAGTTAACATCAGAACGGCGTTACTACAAAATGGATTCTCCAAGACAAACATAAATAGAGCAGAAAACAAACACAACGGAAGGATAGCGACACAAACATACCAGTAGCCAAATCCTGTCTACCATATGTACAAGGCACGACAGACAGAATCGGAAAAATCCTTCAAAGTCATAACGTCGAAACCATGTTCACGGCCAACAAAAGTTATCGAATACGCTGCAAACCCCGAAAACTAAAATAGCACTCGAAGATCAAGGAGTGTACGAGATTCCATGCTGGGATTGTTCACGAACATAAATAGGCCAAACAAACAGACGCATTAATGTAAGAAGAGAGGAACATCGTAATGCAGTAGAAAAGACCAGTAAACGTCTTCACTGGCCCAACATGTAAAGGAGACCTCACACACGATGGATTTTGACAACACAAGGATAACAGCAAACATACGGTATCTATCACAACGGATTATCAGAGAAGCTATCGAAACCGAAAACGACGATAATTTGAATTCACGAGACGACACTCAAAGATTACCATCGACCTCAAAGCCTATTCTCAGGAAACATCCAGTCACGAACGAAAGGGAAAGGAGAAATCGGTTAGAGAAAGGAGGAGAAAAGGAGAAAATGAAAGTGAAAGTGAAGTATCATCACAACAACCAATAACCAGGGCATCGACCAAGAAAGTCAGCATACAAATACCGCCGACCATCAGGAGGACCTCAGTTCAGTTCGAGTTACCAGGCGCAGAACACGAAAACTTGAAAATGGCAGATGAGATTATGCCGAAACGTCGTCATTTCAACATCTACGCGAGACCAAGCCCGGAAGAACATCAACTTCATATATATATATATATATATATATATATATATATATATATATATATATATATATATATATATATATATATATGAAACGAATGTAAACCTAAGTAAGCTACAGAGGTATATGTTATAAAATAACTAAGATTCTAATTTTTGCTTTACATTTAAATATTGCACATCTTATAATTAAATGTCATCACCTTCACTTTCACCATCATCTTCACTCGACCCTCAGACATTGATTACTAGAGGTTTTATCATCTCCTCTGCTCTTTTTGAACGTCCCACCACTGGCTCATTTCCTTTTCACCATATAAAGTACACTTTTGCCACAGTTCTGCAGTTACTTGGTTTAATGGATCCTTCGATAGCAATAAAACATTAATAATAAAATAATAATAATAATAATAATAATAATTTTTATTCATGCAGAGTATCTACTGATATTTACACATGTCGAAGGAATAGTAAAAATATACAACAATTTTGCATACACATTTCAAGTAACATTAACATTTAAAACTCCTTTAAGTTGTACATTGGATTTTCAATCAGAAACATCTTAATTACTTTTTAAAACTTGCAATGGGTAAATTCCTAACATTCTGAGGTAACGCGTTAAAATACCTAATGGACCAGAAATTAACGCCATTGAACGATTTTGATAATCTAAAAAAGGAGTGTTTAGTTGATCTTTATGACGAGTATCATGAGAGTGTGTCTCATTTCTTGTGTCATAGCAGGAGTAGTTAAGTTTAACGTAACATAAACAGAGCTATACATACAATGAGTAAAAAGACATTAAACGAAGATCCTTAAACGCCTGCTTGCAATCAGCTTTATATGGTAGACTGGATAAAATGCGCATAGCTCTCCAACCCAAAGACTTTACTGCTGCACGGTACATGACCCCATGTGATGATGCCATATAAAATATGTGTTTGAAATAGAGAAAATAGGCAATCCTCAAAACATTAGAAGAAACAGAATTTGCTAAATTGCGCAAAGCATAAATATTAATTGATAGTTTGCGAGTCAGGTGGTCAATGTGAACATTAAGATCTAGTTTAGTGTCCATACGAATACCTAAAATTTACCAACATTAGAGTAGTTATCAAAGTCGTTAAGTGGCCTTAAGGTATATATGCAGTTTTGAGTTTTATCTCTATTCAAAACCATATCATTGGAGTTAAACCATACTTCTGCTTGATTAACAAGTTCATTACACGAACTAACGGCAGTATTTACTTCAACGTGGGAGCCAGTAAGCGTCGTGTCGTCAGCGAACAAAACTGATATAGAATTATTTCCATTTCTTAAGTAATCAGGTAAATCATTTATGTAAACTAGAAACAGTAACGGACCCAGGATAGATCCCTGAGGTACACCACGTTCTAGATGGAGAAAAGTAGAGATATCGTTACCAATTCTGACTGCCTGGGTCCTGTTTGTTAGATATGGTTTAATGAGACTGATACTAGTGTTATCTAGCCCATACTTTTCTAGTTTTGATAATAGAACGTTGTGACTAACACAGTCAAATGCCTTACTAATATCACAGAAAGCAGAGGCAGAGAATTTACCTTCTTCAAAACAAGTAATAGTATAATAATAAACGTCATGAGAGCTTCGCCAGTCCCTTACTGGTTCTAAAACCAAATTGGTTCTTGAAGAAAGGTTCATTTGTTTCAAAGTACCTTCTAAGGCGAGTTTCAATGATACGTTCAATGACCTTCGAGAAAGTCAGGAGAATTGAAATAGGCCGATAATTCAACATGGCACCTACATCGCCGTTCTTATAAAATGGAGTGACTAGGGCAATTTTCAGGGTGTCAGGAACACGCCAGTTATCGTCACGTAATTATCGTCCCTGAAGCCCTGTCTTCCAACGTTGTTGTTGTAATACTGTTTAAAATTTGCCCATACTAACTCGATAGAGTTGAATTGGCAGTGATACGGAGGTAAACGTAAAATTTGATGTCCCCACTGATGAGCGATTTCATCAATTGCATATATTTTTGGAACTTGTAAAACCTTGGCAATTTGTAATAATTCCACTTTCAGCATATCATTCAAATGAGGAATGTTGTGTTGTCTTAAAAATTGAAGATTTTCTTTCTTCCAACTACTTGATGGTAATTTTTCTACTAATGTAGAATAATAACTGGCATTGTCAAGAATTATCAAACTTGGTTTTTCTAAATTTGGTAAAAGCTGTTCTTGAAACCATTTTTGAAATAAATCAGCGTTCATATTATCGTGGTAGTCTGCTGTCTTACTTTTACTGTAAAATACCAATGATGAATTAGGTATAAAACCATCCTTGTTGCCAGCACTCAGTACGATAAAACTAAAATTTGTTCGGTTAAAAATATTTTAGTTATATTTTAATTACAGTCTCCTAGCGGGTTGTTTTTGTGATTTTCAAATCATTATCATGCCATGATTTTCGAACGCTTCCTCGACTAAAAACCCACGTCTCATCCAAAAAGACAGGATCGTAACTAATTTCACAACTTTTATTAGAAAAATATTTTCGCAAAAATGTTGCTCGAGCACCAGCAATATGAACCTGCACCATTAAACGCCTTCTTCCATCGTCAACTTTGATTTCAAAACCAATTTTGTGTAACAATTGTTTCAAACTCGTTTTACTGAAGGTAACTATTTATTTTATCTTCTTTAAGTTCAGTTTGGGGTTTTTCAATGGTAATATGTGAGCCTAAAATTAAAGAGTGATTAACTCCATATCAACAATAATTTCTGAATTATATACAAGTTGCATGCATGGTGTAAATTTTTTGTCTCAAAACGTCTTTCATGTATTCGTCGACATACTCTGACTTCGATTTCACACGCAGCCTATGCTTATGCGGTGAATCCGGCGACGACTTCCCAGATTGTAAAGAGAGAGCCGTTCTCGCCTTTGTTCGAGTTACGGTTTTCTCGGAAATGCTGCATGCGAGAGCAATTTGCTGCAACATAATGTTACATAAATATAAATTTAAATAGTGAAAATTATTAGCGTACGTGGATAATGGAAGTTAAAGGTAAACTTGGTCCCCGTTATCGCGTTCCATCTCGAAATAATGCAGTATATTCATTAACACTACTTGAGTTTGGCTTTTCAAAGATTTACCTTTTAATGACACCCTTATTTGCTGCAAAATAAATAAATGCATTCAATCAATTGGAAACACATTTTGCATTATAAACTTACCTCATAATAGTGAATATTAATAATAATAGTTTTGAAAAAAAGTGTTATTTACAAATGCAATGGAAACTAATAAATTACGAAGCGAAAGACAAATTATTATAACTACAAAACACGATGCGACTATACGAAACGAAACACGAAAAATAATTTGAGGTTAAATAGCCAAGCAGACATCACTAACAGCGTCATGCGCTTTGACTTTAGAATCGATATACGTTTTTAAGTCCTGTATTTAAAATATATAGCAGACGTATATTATATAACGCGTCTTTCTTTAAGTGGGAACTTCGCACTAAGATAAAGGGAAACAGATGCATTTCACAGTAATAATTGTATCTCCATTTTCGAGTCCACTATGAGACACCTCTCCCCGGCGCTACTATAAACCACACCATTTCTTAGAATAGTTTCAAGTCCAAAAATATGTGGTAGGAAAACACACATAACCTTCAATCTACAAAGCGAAAATAAAAATCGATATTTTATTAGAATAATTATACTTCCTTTGCAATAAATTTAAAATAAAATTTTGCAACGTCGTCTAAACAACAATGATTTATATGAAAATGTAAACTTTCACCATTAATACTCATAATAAAATACTTATCTTTTTGGGATTTTTAATGGTGTACTTTAAATTATACAATCTAAACGTTTCGATAACACTTATAGTTATCTTCGTCAGTAGTAATGTTTGTTAAAAATTGTTAAAGATGTAGTAAACAATTTTGTCAAATTTGAAAAATTCAAACATAAACATAAGCCTGCTATTAATATAACAGTCTGAGAAACGTATAAGCCAACCATAAAATTGTAGTAAAGAATAAATAACTAGGTCATTAAAATTAAATATTGTTAAACTGCCTCAAAGATGCCAAACCAGAGTGTTCTGGTTTATTAGCCATAAAATGCAATACTTGGAAAACAATTTTGACAATTCGTTAAAAAACCAGTAATTTTTTTATGAACAGTTTCATACCATTAACATGACTTTTCTCTTTGCATTTATATTTTCTGTGAATTTTTAAAAGTTACACTGTTGATGCTTTAGTTGCATTTCGCAACCAAGCTAGGCTACCATAATAAACTCCTACTGAGTACAAGGTATCGACGGTTTGTTATATTGTATTGATTTTCCCCACGACTTCACTGAACTCTGTATGGAGGAGACTACACTATGCATGCCCGCCAGACCCTCCGAATAATTTTTTTGTGGAAACACCCGCCTTCGCTATTGACCTCACCTGTTTGCCTCCAACGGAAAATGATGCAGCATTCCACGCCTACCGAACTTACCACCAAGTTCAGATGTGGTTGGGGGTGGAAAAAGATGCCACTCAATGAAGAAGGCAGACCAGGTGCTCATTCAAATAAAAGTAATACACGAAGAGGCACCCCCTCTCTTCTGAAATTTGTATCACGCCGGTGCAAGGAAGGGTTTTCCTTTCAAACCACCCTCAAACCGTCGTGAGAACTCAATAGAGCAAATTTGCGAGAAATGCAGTTTTCGCATTTTTTTCTACTTATTAGCGTTGTGAGGAAGCTATCGGGCCTACAGACGTCGCTTTGTGTTGAAATTAAAACTAATCACATTCGCTACAACTCACTCTATGACCTTAACCCGTAAAATGAGTATTTTTCCCGATTTTTTGGAAGGAATTGTCAATTTTTGGAGGGCTGGGCCTTGGAAACTATTGTTCCTGCACAGCTGGTGCTGGTTTCAAATTTTAGCAGATGTAATTTACTTTATAGACGTAAATAACACGCTTTATTAACAACGCATAGTGTAGGAGTTATCGTGAAAAAACAAAAAAAAATGCGAAAATTGCTCGGTTCTTCGAGTGTTACGAAGTTAAGACAGATCTTTCGAAGCTGAAAACTTGGATATACACTATTGGTAGTGGTCTTAGCAACACATTAAAAATCGTCCTTAAAAAATGCTACCCCGAGCTAGTAACTTTATTATCTAAACTCGATTTCATTGTCATCTGGAGAGCTTCCCTCATCGTGGAAGTTGGCAAATGTCCAACTTATTCCTGAAAAGGGCAACAAAATCGATCCCTCAAACTATCGACCACCCGCTATCACTTCCATTTTCTCGAAAATCATGGAAAAAGCCATCAACCACCAACTACTTTCGTCCTCGAGTCCAATAAACTTCTATACGACCACAAGTATAGGTTCAGACAGAATCGTAGTAGCTTTAGATACTTCAAATGGTTTTGACCAGGTTTTGCACTACTTACCAAGCTCACTTTGTTCGGTATATCCGACACGCTCATCAATTGGATATCCAGCTCTCTTGACATAAGACGTATACGCGTTGTCGTCGATAACTTCCTTTCGAAAAAAATACTACCAACGCGGGCGTACACCAAGGATCAGTGATAGCTCCCACACTTTTCCTACTATACATAAATGACCGCTTTTCCTCATCAACTAACCCGATCCATTGCTTTGGAGACGACAGCACCCTATTTCTTCTTGGTTTTCTCAATACAATAAGTCTGGTCAGGACGTTAAGGTAAAAATGGTAGCCTCGATCAACAGTGACTTAGAACGGGTCCTTGAATAGGGAAAGAATAATCTACTCACGTTCAACGCCGACAAAACCCAGTGTTGCCTTGGATCCGCCAAGAACGACCGATCACTTCCTGCTGTAAATATGAATGGCTTAGATCTCAAGTTTTCAAACTCTATTTCTATGTTAGGGATGTCCGTATCATCGAACCTTTCATGGGTTGACCACCTTTTGTCAGCCAGTAAAGCAGTTGCCCCTAAACTGGACTTTCCATAGATCTAAACAGTACCTCACATGGCAATAACTCCTTTTACTGTATAAGGCTCAAATTCGACTTCAGCGGGAGTACAATTCCCACCTCTGGGTAAGTGTTCTCCAATACGCGCTTGATATGGAAAATCGCATCCAAAAAAGAGCTATAAAGCTTATAAACGGCACGTCTTTGACATCTGATCTAGAGTCTCTTGAGAATAGAAGAATAATTTAGGTTCTTTCCTTGTTCCATCGCTATTACCATAGCAAGTGTACCTCCGAAATACTGTCCTTAATACTTTCGCATGTCATGTTTGCTAGGAATACTCGGTTTGCCCATTCACACCATAATTATGTACTCAAAATTCCATCTTGTCACAATAAACTCGCGCAATCTACATTTTTCACACGGTGGCCAGATTGTGGAATGGACTACCCAGTTCCTCTTTTCTTCCAAACTTTGACTTAAGTCAAATTAAGGTAGCCATTCATAAACATTTCTCGGTAGCCTAACAATATCCCTAAACCAACCCAGCGTTCCTGAGTGCTTTAGTACGTTAAGCAAGTCTTAGCCTGTCCTAACTAAACAATAAAATAATTTTCTACACCTAAAAATAAGTTGAACAGGTAAACATAAACGAATAAAACCATAAATTCAAATTAAACGTCCGAAATGCTGACCACGCTTAGCTAAACATTTTGCAAGTCGATTAAACGAAAGATTCACTCGCAATAACATTAGAGATGAAATGTATTGAAACGCAATTCTAATTCTATTTTTCATATTTTGGATTGTGCTGGGAGGATTTTGGTAAACTTTTCTTTAACGTAGCCCCAAAGGAAGAAATCAAGGACCGTAAGATCCGGTGATCTGGCTGGCCAGTTTGGCACACCACCTCGTCCTATCCACCTCATCGTATAATTTATATCGAGATATTGCCTAACGTTGATTGCATATTGTGGAGGGACGCCATCCAGTTGAACCACATCGTACAAATATTATCTACCTCGATGTTTTCCAAAAGCTCGGGTAAATCAATATCCAAAAACTGTAAATATCTTTCTTCAGTAAGACTCCAATCAAAGAAAAAAGGACCAACCACATTATAATCGATTATACCACCCCACACATTAACTGAACATCAGTGCTGGTGATCAATAACTCTTAAGATCTGTGGATTATTATCTGAATAGTTATGTGTATTAATATTGCCATTATTGTGTAGGGTTGCCTCATCCGTAAACAGAATGTTATTAACAGAATTGGATTTTTCATTGACTTTGTAGTTACCCATTGGCAGAAAGATTCACGATTTTGAAAATCCATTTCGCTTAAAACTTGATGTTATTCGATATGATAAGGATGCAATTTGTTTTTCTTTCAATAAAGCTGCGAACTGTATTTTTATTTAGGTCAAGGTGTGTACTTAGCTCTCTGGTACTAATTTGCGGATTTCCTATAAGAGATCCCACAACTTGAAATTCAATTTCTTCATTTGGGCTTGTTTTTGCGCGCTTGGGATAACACACACTTCCAAAATTTATAAATCTCTCAGCTACATTAATAAACGATTGTTTTCACGGTTATCTTCCCTCTGGGTATCGTTCACAGTACAAACGGGTAGGCAGCAAAGCATATCTTTGAGCTTCGCGGTAAATGAAGATCATATGGACCATTTCTTCTTTGGAAAAAATTCATTTTATGCAAAAATTGATGCCTTACTCAAACTGACCATTCATTTGCATTGCCACAGTAATAACACCAAAAATTACAAGTTAAATATACTATAACTTTATATTCGAGTAAAAACAGTTACTAAATTTATCAGCAACAAACAGGTAATGAAAAAAATATGCTTACAACAAATGTTCAAGGTGACCTCCATTTTCATGTGTACAAAGATTAATACGCTGTAAAAAACTAAATTGTACTCTCTGGAGCATTTCGCTATCATTTCTCAAAGCGTCAATGCTAATTTGAATACGTCTTCTTAATTGATCTTCTATGTGTACTGGCGTAGAATACTCAATAGTTTTCGCCACAAGAAGGAATCTATCAGGGTCATGTCAAGCGATCCAGCTGGCCAATTTTCGGGTGCATCATTACCTCTACCTATCCATCTATTTGGATTCTGGTCGTTCCAATAATTACGTACGTTTAACGTAAAATGTGGAGGCGCGCCGTCGTGCATAAACCACATTCCCCTTCGAAGTTGCAACGGTAGGGGATCTAATATGTCTGTTAATTCGTTTTGTAGATATTCCATATAATTTGTGCCATTTAGTCGAGGTGGTAAAATGATATGACCAGTTATGAGAGTGTCAACGATTCCTGTCCACACATTGACCTTAAACTCATGCTTAGTTGCATGAAGATTTTCTTCAGCATAGACATGTTCATTGTGCAAGTTAGTTATGCCACTCCTCGAGAAAGTGGCTTCATCTTCATCATCGTGTAAAGTTCCTATCTTGACTACTTTGTTTTTGGATAAACCGGCAGAAACCTAGGCATGCTTCACAATCATGGGCTAAAAGATCGTGTACCCGTTGAACATGAAATGGATGCAGTAATCTTTCTCTGGTTACCCTATTAACAGTATCTTTGCTTACCCCTAGTTGTAACCCCAACCTTCTGTTGCTGAGTTTTGAATTTTATTCAATCCGATTTACAATATCTTCCTCATCCTCTGGAGTTCTTACCGTACGTGCACGACCATAATTACCAGAAACACGCGCAAACCTGCACGTTTTACGAAAACGTCTTTTAACTGCCACGAAGGTTTTATGGTTTGATAATCTTCGATTGGGAAGTATTTCACTGCATACCCTGCAAGACTCTAAACCATTTTATTCGCAATATCCAAAAACCAATAACGTATTCGATGCAAGCTTGTATTCTTCTTAGCAAATGGAACCTACCACGCTTAAAAATTTGTGGCATAGCCCTAATCTCATCGCAAGCCTTCTGTATGTGATTCCAAAGTTGCTCTCGATTATCAATTTGAACAGAATAGACACGATTTTCAGATACCCCCACACAAAGGAATCCAATGGGTTTAAATCTGGCGATCGTGCCGGACACAGTACTTCACTACCACGTCCAATCCAGCGTCCAGGGAACCATACATTTAAAAATTCTCTGACGTTTCGTGTAGAATGTGGTGGTGCACCATCATGCATGAAATACATGTTCATTCTAACATCTAAGGGTACGTCGTCAAACAACTCTGGCAAATCTTCTCTCAAAAAATTTAAACAGAATTCGCCAGTAAGTCTTTGAGGAAAACGGATAGGTCCGTCCGATTAGGTGATCGTCTAGTGTACCTATCCAAATATTTTCGCTAAATCTATGTTGCTGAGCTGTAACTACAGTTGGATGCTGATTTTCATCTAACCATTTGTGGGAATTATGCAAGTTTATTATTCCATTTCGGGAAAAAATACACTCATCAGTGGTCAATAAGTTTCTAACAAATTGTACATCTTCAGCATTTTTATTTAAAAACCAATCGCAAAAATTCATTCGACGAGGATGGTCAGCAGGCAATAATGCATGCACCTTTTGTAGGTGAAAGGGATGTAAATTTTGTTCTCGTAAAACTTTCAAAGACTTGCTATGCGACACACCAAATTCTTAAACCTGACACGCGCGTACTTATTGATGAATTATAATAAACTCTATCTAAAATGTGTTCCTCAATTTCAACTGGTTCACGAGCATTTCGTCCGGAATTTTTCTTTCTTTTTAAACTTCCATACTCTAACAAGTTACGATGAACGGTTCTAAACGTAGTATGATGTGGATGTCTTCTATTTGGAAACGTTTGTTCATAAAGTCGACCAGCTGCACGAGCATTGAAATTAGTATTACCATAACATAAATGCATATCGACCAGTTCTCGTTTGGAATAATTCATTTTTCACAGTAATTACACACAAACAATGAATTACAAAACACTCGTAAATGGAACTATTTTAGCAAACATAAAATACGTAACTGTTAAATGCAAAGCAATCTCTGATTTATTTAATTTGGTTATTACTGAATAATGTAGTCGTTTATGTTAATGCAAAATATTGCAGAAACGGGTGCCGAATTGAAAAAATACTAAGTATCATTTTATTTGCAGAACCAAATAATGAATTTATCAAAAAAAGCAGAGATGTGCGTTTTTTTTTTTACTTAAAGTGACTAACTTAACATATTCTACGCCACTGGATGGAGCCAGTTGACTCAAACTCACCTGATTAATTGTACTTAATTAGACATTTGGGTGTACCAAATCAACCTGTATCTCGGTTAGGAAGCATTTTCGGAAAAGCGTTTATGATAATTTTTGTATTATTTTGAATCATAGAATCTCCAGTTTTCGTTTGTCGGTGATTTTAAAATACACCCTGTATATATATATATATATATATATATATATATATATATATATATATATATATATATATATATATATATATATATATATATATATATATATAGTGTGTCCCCGGATAGGTGAAACGACTCTTGTAAAAGATAAAAAATTTTCGATATAAAATTTCATTGTTTGGGGTTCAGCCCTGCTTAGTTAAAGACTAATTTCTGGCATAATTTTAGTTTTCTAAAATCATGTATGCCTTGGATCTTTTCAAAAATTTGATTTTTGGTTCTAGTAAACTGCCTTTGTTAGTGAAGATATAACAAAATTTGATTAACAAAAGTTGTTTAGAATCATGAAAGAGTCCTACTTCTAGAATTTCAAGCACCTAGGCCAACGTTGATGTTTTGGCAATTTACAATAATTTTTATCTGATAGTTTAATATTGTTTATCCCCGGATAGGTGATATGACTCTTGAAAAGCAAAAAAATTTTAAATAAACAAAATAAATAAAAGAATTTCTTTAACACAGTTTATTACTATGAATATTAAAAGATAACACTTAAATTATTAGCTATTACAAGTTACTGGCTTAACACTGATAAGTTATAATGAAATAGTGAGTTAATATTCAGATTAAAAATAAGGCTCTATTAAGCCTCCTCCTAAATTTGCGCAGTTTTCAATACGATTCCGGAATTCTCCAAAAGCTGCCTGTATTTGTTCTCTAGGAATTGATCGAACTGCAACTGTTATTCTGCGTTTTAATATTTCAGCGTCATTCGGAATCTGTTTTTTGTAAACTATTTGTTTTACCCATCCCCATACAAAAAAAATCCATTATCGATAGGTCTGGAGATCTAGCCGGCCAAGATGTCACGCTCATTCTCCCGAACCATCTTTCAACAAACTGATTATTAAGCCAATCAGTAATCATTTTTGTGGAATGGGCAGGGCAGCCATCTTGTTGAAAGTAATGCGAACGTCGAATATTTAATGGAAGTTCATCAACAAAACTTTGCAGAATTTGTAAGTAAGTTTGCTGATTTAATCTTTCTTCAATAAAAAAAGGGTCCAATAATTCCTAACTCGTATGAGACGGCACACCAAACATTTAGTTTTCAAAAATACTGCCTTCTTGAGTTAACTACGTAATGGTGATTGACTCTGCTCCAATATCGACAGTTTTGCGAAGATGGAACACCATTTGTTGTGAAAGTACATTCGTCAGAAAAAAATATTAGTTTATGGAAATTTCTGTTTTCTAAAATTAACTCCCCTAAAGACAAACAGAACTGCAATCGCCTTGCTTCATCACCTTCTTCCAAAGTGTGGCAAAACTTGGCTTTATATGGATAAATTTTGTTAGTTTTATAAATTCTCTGTAAATGTGTTTTAGTTATGTTTGTATTTACGCTTCGATTTCTTAGGGACATTTTAGGATATGCATCTACGGAATTTAAAGCAACTAAAGTACCTGCATCAGTTTCATCGTAAGCTTTTTTCTCTCTCTTCTTATAGTCAACGCTTCCTGTTGTGAGAAATCTCTTGATTAAACGCCAAGCAGTAACCTTGTTAATTGCAGTATTTGGGTATTTTTCATTAAATAAAGCAATAACCATATTTATCGATCATTCACCGATTCCGTAACACTGAATCAAGTAAACTTTTTCATCTAATGTTAACATTGTCTTTAAAAATATGTTTCAATTTAATACAGAAGTGTTTGATTGATAAGATTGACAAATAAGTTTTGTTATGGAGACAATTTGTTTTTCCATAGCAATCTTTGTTACAAATACATTTCTTTAGTATAGGAATCGACATAACAGAAGATATGAGAGATTTTGATTCAAAAAAACTGTACTCTGCAGAAAAATATTTGTTAGTAGTACAGAAAGGAATACGATTAATGAAAGTTATTCAGAATCATAAAAAAGTCCTATTTCCAAAATTGTAACGACCTACACCGACTTTGATGTGTTGATAATTATTAATATTATTTTTATTTGATAGTTTAATTTTCTTACACATATTGTTTTATTTGACAAAGATTGCATAAACCAAGTATTTGAGCTGATTTCAAAGAAATGCAGATGAAAATATGTTAAAAATTGCCAAAACATCAACGTTGGCCTAGGTGCTTTAAATTCTAGAAGTAGGACTCTTTCATGATTCTAAACAACTTTTGTTAATCAAATTTTGTTATATCTTCACTAACAAAGGCAGTTTACTAGAGCCAAAAATCAAATTTTTGAAAAGATCCAAGGCATACATGATTTTAGAAAACTAAAATTATGCCAGAAATTAGTCTTTAACTAAGCAGGGCTGAACCCCAAACAATGAAATTTTGTAAGAAAATTTTTTATCTTTTACAAGAGTCGTTTCGCCTATTCGGGGACACACTATATATATATATATATATATATATATATATATATATATATATATATATATATATATATTTGGGGTTGAGCTGTAAAACTGATTGGCCATGGTTCCTAATGAGCGGGAGACGAGAGATTTTAAGGGTTCACTGGTACCCCATTCTATTTACTCTCCCCGAAAATAATAAAATTAGTTGTTCTTAAATATAACTTAAAAAAATAAAAAATACAAATAGGTTCCATTGCATGGTTTGAAATTCTCGGGGTGTGATTTTGTGGAGTGGGGGATATAGGAGGGTGTACCAGTGAGTCCTGAAAACAGGGCTTCCGTCAATCGATGGTTGAGGTGTTTTACAGTTTTGTCATCGGTAGCTAACTATGACGGTTGTTCTGTATGAGTAGTTTTGTTTGGGACACTATTTACTCGAACGGTAATAGTTGGCATAATTCAATGCAAAATTTACCAATTTTTAACAGTTGAAATAACATTATTACCCTTATTTCAAAAGAGTGACTTTTTAAATCGCATTTCGGGTTCGCTTCTTTGAGGTTAACACGCCCCGTTCTGATCTAACGTGATCGAAGTGAAGAAATATAGCTTACGAATATTAAACGGATAAAAGTATGTGATTCACAGTCCAGTCGCGTTAGGATTTTCCTGCGGAATTTGGAGTACTGAGCTGAATTTTTGCATAGACCTTATTTTGTCATTATAAAGTTGGGTAGAAACCCCAGCCAAAAAAATCACTGGAACATATAGAGATATCAGAGGTCAAAGGTCACGATTTTGAGTTTTAAGGTCTGTGCAAAAATTCAGCTCAGTACTCCAATTTCCCCAATTTCGACTTACTTAGATCTAATATGACTGGACTATTTAAAAATTAATTGAGTAACTTTTACACCAAATCCATAGTTTTAATCAACTCTTAATAGATTTAATTTTGGGTGATTATTTGTTTCGATTCTTAGAGGTACACAGTGTAACCGAAAGTTTTAACCCGAAGTAGGTATATTCGCCCTTGGGTTTCATTTAGTAATCCTAACGCAATTTAGATTAAGAAACAAGTGTCTTAATTTTGAACTACATAGTAACTGGTTACGTTTATTAATCAAAATTGTACTTTATTAAATTCATTTTTTAGTGATACCACGGTAAGTTAGTACCGTTTAGAAACCAGTGATGTTGTTAATATAACAGTGATAATTTTTTTATTGGAATGATCTGATTGTGAATAGTTAAAAGCCGTTTGGTAAAATCGGAAAATTATTACTTGATTGTCTAAAATGTGCGGCTGTACGTTGAAGTGCAATATTTTCTTGGACAAAATATGTTTTCTGTGTGAATGGCGAATTGGTAATTGAAGAACGGAAATGTAAGTTATTGGTAAATATGGTAGTGGAGGACTTAAAGCTTAAGAAGTGATTATCGATGATGGACTAGATATATTCATCGATAAAAGGTATTCATATTTTATTCTATATTTCTTGTGAAGGATTCAAAGGTTGCATCCTGAAAAAGTAATTATAATTTTTGGTTTATTCTGATAAGTTAAGCATACAGTAATTAAACCGAAGCAGAACTCAACGATTGGATACACTTATGTGTATAGGTTAAGTTAGATTAGGTTAGGTTAGGTTCCTGGGGAGTGAACTCCCTACCAGGCGCGTCCCCAGGTGGCGGATAGGGGAATGACCTTGCGGATGGTCGTAAGAGACGCAAGTACAATGCCGAATAAATGCTCGCGGTTTGAAAAACAGTCGCTCGTAGCACGCCAAAATAATGCGTCGCGGACCAGTTCACTGGGGAGTGATTCTCTACCAAGCGGCCTCTACCTGGCAAGTGGGGGATGATCTATTCATGGGATATCTAGATCAATACCAAAATAAGGTACTCGGTGTTCGTAAAACGGCTGCTAGTAGCACCAAGCAAATGTGGTATCGCAAACCAACCTGCATCGGACCCAACTTCTTGTTGGGAAAAGGTTAGCAACCTTGCGTAATCCTAAGCTGTGTGGATCTTTTGCTTAAACTAGACTAGAGGACCACACCTTATTTCTCTTCCTGTCGGAGCTCTCTTGCTCCGGCGCTCTCCTTACAGCAAGTGACGGGGCTATCTAATTTTTTCCTTATCCTTAAGTGCAGAGCTTGTTCAAGCCGTTCAGTACACAATGTTGCTAGACACTCTATTGGCAATCAAGACCTTGGGTTTCTCTGCCCCGGATCTAGACTGGATGTCGATAATATCCTTCCCGTTTGGCTATCGTCTTGTGGCCAAAAGCATTGCACGAGAATTAACGGTTCCATTGTTACCTATGTTTTGGCAAGATAGCGACGATAAACAGCTCTCCGCTTTTGCGGTACCGGGGTTTCTGGTTTGCCTGAACCAAGAAGAGTAAACCCCAATAAAAATCCCAAACCCCACGGTGGTGACCAAGCCAAAGGGGTGCGTGGCTGGATGGAAGACCAGTTAAACTGTCAAACGTGGGACCTTGCTACTTGCGAGGACAGGGCTAGCACCCCTGCGTTTCTCTAGCTGGAAGTCCACTTTATTTCAACTAGTCTTGAGTGGCTTCCCCTATCTCCCCCCTTTTCTATCGGTGAATTCTAGCTCCAACTCTTGTTCTCTTCAGGCTCACAGCGACTGCTGAGATACCCTTTCGCTTTCTTCTACTCGTTCCAGGACGTGCACCGTTAAAAGCGTATAGGGGTATGGCAATCTCGGGATGTCCCTGCTGGGGACGATTGAGCGCTAGTCGTTTCGTAATCCCGTAATCAACGCATACACTTCAACGACTCCAGCAGGGCGTGGCTAGAGAATGTTGTGTATGCGGAGACCGGGATTCTTGGCTTAATTGCCTGGACTGCGAGGATGGTAAACTCTATAAATGGTCTCCCAATGCTAAGGTCGTTTGGCAGTTTTGGTGCCGATGGGATTGCGCAAGGGGATGCCTAAACGTGGCCAGGGGGAAACGTGGTCGATAGCGTAAAACGCCTGGATGGATTTATTTAAAATTAACAAAGAGAAAGCGCAGGCGTCGCTGGTAGGAAACCAGATCTCATCGCATATAAAATATACCGGAAGGCCAGGAAGGGACTCCACCGGGTCGGCAGACCTATGCTCCCTGAATCTAAGGGAAGGCATCACAGAGAAGAAAGTGAGTGGGTATCGCCATCAAAGGCATTACTCGCTGGATTATATCAGAAAGCGTAAAGTAAATGACCCGTCACTAGAAGATGAAACGTTCAAGGAGGTACACAAAAAAAGGGATATGGACGACTTTAGAAATAGGATGGACATAACAACGAAGAGAGAAAATCCGATCGTAATAGAGCTAATTGATGCTCTAGAAATGGTAAAAAAGTTTACTAGAGACCTCGAAAGGCAGATAGATGCAAACGCTAACACAAAGAAAGAGATTAAAGAAATCTCTGTCAAGCTTAGGAGAAATGTAGACGTATTCAATCGACAGACTGTACAAAACTGGTTACACGAAAATAAATACGAAATAGTAGACATCCCAACTTATGATTTCGATACACAGTGCGACCTCGGCGATGCAAACGTTGGGAAAAGCCTTAAAGTATCATTCAGCACTCAAACCGGTGAAAACGAGAGGTTCTAGTACCTAGATATATACAAAAATCCTAAGGAGTTCAGAGTTTGAAAAAATCGTAAACAAAGTCTGGACAACAGGGATCTATAACAAAACAACCGTTACAGATGTTTCTCCTACGCATAAGTCGAGAGAGGGGTGGGATTTGGTGTTTTATGCAGATACCGATCAGGAGATGGCGCAGCACTTATGCGTGCAAGTAAAAAATTTCGTTCCGTTACTGGGGGAGCTTAAATACGAAACTGTAGAGACTGGCATCACACACTATTACACTAATATAGTAAACATGCCGTCGCTAAAAAAACAAAAGACTATATATATATATATATATATATATATATATATATATATATATATATATATATATATATATATATATATATATATATATATATATATATATATATATATATATATATATATATATTATATATATATATATATATATGCAAATCCTTCATTAGCCACGGCAGCGAAGACAACCGAAAGACGCTATGACAAGACTTTATAACATATTGAACGATAATAAAAGAACAAAAATAGTAATTGCTCTGTGTCATACAAAAATGAAAGAGTATATCAGGAAGTGCGCAGAATACCTTTTCGCAGATACCAACATAGAGGTGGAAATGTCAATTCCATTAAAGGGCCTAAAAAACTCAGAACAAAAAGAAAACAATATCGAAACAACCAAAGTGATTACAATCAAATCGTCAACAGGCAACACTAAAGATACCGTAACCCTAGTTAAAGCAATACAAAAACAAATAGATTTAAAAAAGAAAGAAGTCAAACTCAAAAAGTCAGGTAAAACTAAGGACGCCTCGATTAAGCTGAGACTTGGACTTGGAAACCACACCTTCTTACTCTCCCTGTCGGAGCTCCCTTGCACCACACCCTTCACTTGTCTTCGGCATTCCGCTTACGACAGGTGTCGATGTTGCCTATCTCTATCTCTTACCCTTAAGTGCACTGAATGCCTAGAGCTATCTCGAAAGCTATTTAATACACAGGGTTATCAGATGCGTACTGACAATGCAGACCTGGGCTCTCTCTGCCCCAGATCTAGACTGGATGTCGATAATATCCTCCCCGCTTGGCTGTCGTGCCGTGGCTAAAAGCACTGCACGAGAATTAATGGCGCCGTCGTTACCTATCTCTCGGCAAGATAGCGACGACAAACCGCGTACCGCTTCGCGGTACGGGGTGTTCTAGTTTACCTGAACCAAGAAGAGTAAACTTCAATAAAAATCCCAAACCCCACGGTGGTGACCAAGCCAAAGGGGTGCGTGGCTGGGTGGAAGACCAGTCAAAGTGTCAGACGTAGGGTCCCGCTGCTTGCGAGGTCAGGGCATCTCTGAGTCTTCTAGTTGGAAGCCAACTGGGTTTCAACTTGTCTTTAGTGGCTTCCCTTATCTTTATTCATTTCTATCGGGGCACTCCTGCTCCAACTCTTGTTCTTTTCAGGCTCAAAGCGATTACTTTCACTTTCTTCTACTCGTCCCAAGGCGTACGCCGCAAAAGCGTACACGAGTGTGGCAAACCCGGGATGTCCGTGCTGGGAACGACTGAGCGCTATTCGTCATCTTATCCCGTAATCGACGTGTACACCTCAGCGATTCTAACAGGGCGTGGAGTTAAACCCAAACACTAAAAGAGAAATTAAGGATGTAGCCGTTAGGCCACGACGAAGTGTAGATGTCTTACAAAAACAATCAATCAAAAACTGGTTGCAGGAAAACAAGTTCGAAAAGATAGTCATTCCTACCTACGACGCATACATACAATGCGACTATTTACATGTCTCGGAATTAGAAGAGGCGAGTAAGCGCCCAAAAAACTATAGTGTTTTTAAAAGGATTGCCAAAAAAGAATGGAGACCTGGAACCTACAAGAAAACTAACATCACGCACAGCTCTAAACAAGAATGGGATCTGGCATTTTATGTAACCCAGGATCATGAAATGGAAAAAGACCTCAGTGCGCTCGCCAAAGGGAGCTATCCACTTCTAGGAGAGCTAAAGCAAGACGATACAAGCACCGGGGACACTCTGTACTACAGTAATACTATAAAAGTGCCATCCCTAAACAAGGCAGTAGAAATATGTATATGTAGGTCGGTCATCAGTAAGAAAAACACGGATGAAGAAAAAAGTATATATACTGCCATGGACGCACTGCACAACATAATTGTAGGAAACCGGAGAGAAGGAGTACTAGAAATTAAGGAGGCACTATCAGGAAGTATTATAACTTGGGAGCCTAAAAAAACACAAATGGGGAAAGTATACTACACGTATGGGTAGAATAAAAATAGGTCTAGGTGTAGAGTAGACAATTACGTGACACCCGACAAGTGCTATAAATGCCAGGAGTACGGACACGTAGCAAGGGAATGTGAAAGAACGCAAGACATAGGTCCAAGAAAATGCATTAGGTGCGGAGACATAACGCACGTAGCCAAAGAGTGCAAGAGCTACGTAAAATGATATGTGTGCGAAGGAAAGCATAGAGCCGATTTTTTTATGGCCTGTGAATTTTACAGAGCCGCGGTACGGAAGTGCCAAGAGAAAACTATAAAAAACAACTAACTTACTCATTCATGGACAAAAGAATTTTACAAGCAAACGTTCAACGAAAATATGCCCAATGCTATAGCCGCAAAAATGGATTGCCACATGCTCTGTTTGCAAGAGCCGAACATTAAGTCCATGAGAATACCTAGCCGCTACCAATATACAACTAAGGAGCCCGAATATAACGCTGTGATATGGAACAAGTCTAGTCAAAATGTGGTATTTTCAACGTACGCTAGTCAGCTTTCCGTGTTTGTAAAATGTAAAAATGTTTGTATATACTCTACAAGATTACAAGGCAATAAGCGAGTTCGGAACTCACTTAGACGCACTGATGGTGCACGTTCAAGGTACAATAAGCACCAGCAAACTTCCAGTAGTGTTGTGCGGTGACTTCAATTCCTAGCACACTCTGTGGGGAGGAAAGGTAACAAACGAAAGAGAAAAACTACTGTATAGGGCTGTTATAGCTCTTGGGTTAATACCACTGAACGATGGCAGACATCCTACTCTAGTGAGACACAATGGAAGCTCGTATATAGATCTGACATTTGTCAGCGAAGATATTATTAAACGGGCAGTGTACTGGAGAGTACTGAAAGAGCAAGAGTCGCTAAGTGATCACCTTTTTATAATAATAGTTATCGAAAGAGATACCCCACGCACTGCTAAGGAATCCTTCGTAAAAAAAATTAACGAGGAACTCCTACTAAAGAGAATTAATACAAAAATTCACAAGGTTTGCCCAACGAACATTGATGGAGCAGTACAAAACGTACAAAAGATGTACAGGTCCATGCAGCACACGGTAAGGCTTAATAAGAACGGAACCTTACCATATTGGTGGAAAGATAGATTCCTAGTCGATATTAGGGACGTAAAGAGGAGACGCAGGGCGTACTTAAGAGAAACGAGGAACGGGAACCGACGCAGTGATCTCAAAAAGAATACAAAACGGCCGCAGTAAAAGTGGCCAAAACAATTAAAGGAGTGAAAAAGCAAAAGTGGAGAGAGTTGTGCAACAAACTGGATAATCACATATTTGGGGATGCCTATAAGATTATTAAAGCTCAGCTAAAGTTTCCGGGCCCCAAGATAAGTTTAACAACGAAAGCCAAAGAAGAAATATGTTCCGAGTTGTTCGTAACAGGTACTCAACGACCTCCGTTAATCTTGGTAGGGGGATACAATCGAGATATCCCAGAAGTGACGAAAGAGGAAGCCAATAATACTGCAGAACGCCTAGGAAGTGGCAAATCACCTAAAAATTATAGTGGCGCAGCAAGAAAAATTTTTTCCGCGACTGTTCACAGAATGCCTGAAAACAAGCTACTTTCCTTTAGCATAGAAGAAAGCTAATACTGGATTTGATACCAATACCGGAAAAAAGCGGACGAGGATAATAAGAAATTTCGCCCGATCTGCTTGTTGGACACAATGGGTAAACTACTGGAAGTGGTAATAAACGAAAGATTAAAGCAGGAACTGGAGAAAAACGGTGATCTGAACCAAAATCAGTACGGTTTCCGTAAAGGTCCGTCAACGGTGGATGCCATTAAAAAAGTACTGTCTGAAGTCGGTGAAAAGAAGGGAAGCATTGTCAGCATGGTCCTGATCGATATCAAAAATGCCTTTAACATCGCAAGCTGGCCGATAATAATCGAAAAATTAAATTGGTTCAAGATTAGCGCATATCTTATAGAAATAACAAAATCCTATTTTAGTGGACGCACAGTGCTGTATGAAGGCGGAAAGGGAATCAAGGTAGATGCTGGTGTACCACAGGGTTCCATACTGGGGTCCACACTGTGGAACGTCATGTACGACGACATAATGGATTTGCCAAAGGATGACGATCTACAATTAGTGTGTTACGCGGATGACCTGGCTATAATCATCCGAGCCAAAAACGTAAAAGATACGATGCGGAAAGGAAACGCAATCGTACATAAGGTCGAAGAATGGTTAAAAAGAAATGGCCTATGTATTGCGCCAGAGAAAACAGCGGCAATAGTGTTTAGCAACAGCTACGTGCATAGGCGAGATATACACTTCCAATTAGGAGGACACAAAATAACACCTATGAAACACGTACCGTGGATCAAACAACAGCAAGGAGTCTGACATACCACATTACGCAGTTTTTATCGGGACATGGATGTTTTAATAAATACTTATGCCGTTTTAAAAAAGAGAGACAGAAGAATGTCGATACTAGGACAGCCCCTACGACGATGCGGAACATACACTGTTACAATGTGAATGGTTCGTGCAGGTACGAAGACGTGCCGAAAACAGAAAGAAATTAAACATGGACAATCTAATTGATATCATGCTGCAGGGACAGAATTTGTGGGACATTCTGGCAGAAATTATGACAGAAATTGTAAAAATAAAAGAACAGGAGGAACGGGTACCCCTATAAGTTGTCCGGACGGCGTCGCTCAGAAGAGATGCTACTGCAGTACCAGAGCGACAATGATGACCGTCAAGTGGAAAGGGTGTTTAGTGGGTAGGGGTCATACGAGATCTATAAAGCGAGTCCCACACTACCCGGTGTACGCAACAGTATTCAAATAAACCACAAAAAAAAGGTTAGATTAGGTTAGGTTAGGTTGGGTTAGGTTAGGTTACGTTAGGTTAGGTTAGGTTAGGATAGGATAGGTTAGGTTAGGTTAGGTTAGGTTAGGTTAGGTTAGGTTAGGTTATGTTATGTTATAAACATCAATGTAATGAAAGTTTCGCGTTCGCGTTAAAAACAGCATATGAACATAAGTGCGACATCGTAGTCTTTTCGGAAGTGGGAAGGAACAAGTGTGAGGGCCTACTGAAAGACAAAGACGACAAGGTGGGCATACCAGTGTTAGATAAAAACATAGGTGTTAAAAAAACCGGTGCAGGACATGGCTTCGTGTGGGTAGAAGTAGAAAAAGCAATAGTCTTTAGTATTTATGTATCACCTAATGTTAATGAAGTAGAATATAGGTTAGTATTAAGTAACCTAGATAAATTGACAAAATACTTTATGGCAAACGATGTGATTTTGGCTGGGGATTTTAATGCGCCCTCGTCTACTTAGGGAATGAAAAAGACAAATAAAAGGGGACAGTTTGTAGAGGAATGGTTGGCTGAACACGACTTGGTGGTAATGAACAAAGGCAGTTCGCCAACGTTCAAACGAGGAAGAACAGCGACGATTATTGATCTGACGGTAGCAGCAGTAGCTACAAGTGTTGTGGAGTGGGAAGTACTGAATGAAGAATCGTTAAGTGACCATAACTACATCAAATGGAGGTGGACCAATAAGGGCCAAAAGAAAGTACATGTGATAGCCCAAAACAAATGGAATGTTAGGAAACTAAATCAAAATAAGCTAATTAGGTTTGTTAAAAATATTAAAAACGAAGAAATTGAGGACGCTAAGACGTTAGAGTCAATGCTCAGTGGATGCTGTGATGCGTCGATGCCAAAATCCACACAAGGCTGACGAGTGGAGTACTGGCGGAACGAGGAGATAGCGGCCCAGCGAAAACGATGCGTGACCAGTAGACGAAAACTGCAACACAAAAGAAGGAAATCAGAAGAGGATGAATCAGAATTAGCTGTACTCAAGCTAAAAAGAAAAAGCTTGACCAAAATGATCAAACAAAGCAAAAGAAGGTGTTGGTTGGAATTATGCCAGGATCTAGATAGGGATGTATGGGGAAAGGGCTACAAAATAGCTACAAAGGAAATGTAGAGGGTACTGCCAGCAATAGGGTTAAACGATGAAAATATTGTAGAGATGATTAAACAACTCTTTCCAGTACCTCCGGAGCTGGAAAGGCTGAGTTGGCAGGCTAAGATGGAAGATGTAGCGGCTTTAGCTATGGAAGTAACCGAAGGAGAAATTAGAGAAGCTATTAGCAGCACCGGAAACGGCAAGTCACCAGGACCTGATGAGGTTCCACCGGAGGTGGTAAAACTTACTGCTGGGGAGAATTTAAATATTTACAAAAAAATATACTACAAGTACCTTCCAGAAAGGACTTTCCCGGAAGAGTGGAAAACTTCAAAGGTGGTGCTACTTCCAAAAAGCACCCAAGGAGTCTATAGACCGATTTGTCTTGTAAACGTAGTAGGAAAAGTTTACGAAAAGGTGATAAATGCAAGGTTATCGGACAGCCTAAAACACGTGCTTTTTTCTTACCAGTACGGCTTTAGGAAAGGCAGATCTGTAATAGGAGCATTACGTAGAATAGTTAAGGAAGTAAGAGAAGCAAATTCCGACACTTGGATGACTAGGGAATTCTGTATTGCAATTTCACTGGATGTTAAAAACGCGTTCAATGCTGTATCGAGGATTGCAATACTAGGGGCAATGGAAAGATTGCAAATTCCTAGGTACTTAACACAGATCGTTAGTGGCTACCTCAGAGACAGAACTGCCATAATTATTAAACCAAGTGGCAATAGTGAGACTTTTAAAGTTACAGCTGGTGTTCCCCAAGGGTCAGTCATTGGTCCAACTCTATGGAACATAGTGTACGGCGAAATAGTCGCGTTGAATGTCCCAAAGCACATTACGATTACAGCATTTGCAGACGACGTTACAATTGTCGCCACGGGCAGAATGCTAAGGCAACTGGTTGCAGGTATCTATGAAACATACAACAGAATTAAATACCGTGCAAAGAGACTCAAGCTAGACCTGGTTCCGGAGAAAACTAAAGTAGCGCTACTGACAGGAAGAAACCGGTTCAAAGTTGTAGACCTTGAAATTCTTGGACAAAAGATTGTAACGGATAAATCTTTGAAAATACTTGGAGTCCTTATAGATAAGGAACTGTCATTCGTTAAAGAAGTAGTAGAAAAATCACAAAAAACTTCAAATGCGTTAGCGGTTATATTACCAAATGTAGGGGGTGCAAGCGCATCTAGTCGTTTGGTAATTACCAAGGCCGTGTGCAATATAATTTTATATGGTGCATGAAGCGGTCAAGTACGGAACGGTAAGGCAATCAATTGGCAAAATCCAAAGGCAGATGGCTATTAGAATTTGTAGCGCCTATAAAACGGCGTCAAGAGAGGACGTCTCAGTAGTGGCAGGTATACTTCCACTAAGCATACAAATCCAACAAGGAGGAAAAAAATGGACGGAGAAAAGAGCCATCAATTAATGGCAACTGTTATGGCAACGAAGAGATAGTTGGAAAAAAAGGCTATTACTTGATATAGGTCAATGGGTAGAAAAAAAGCATGGAGATGTTCACTATTTTTGACCCAACTGGTGACAGGAGAGTGAAAACGGAGAGTACTTGAGTAAGATAGGTAAAAGAAGGGACAATGGGTGTGCGGATTGCAAAGAGAGAGACGACAAAGAACACGCCTTTTTTCATTACCCAAGATGGGACAATGATAGAAACACGCTAGAAAACACAATAGGAAGCAATATAAAACCGGAAACGTTTCAAAACAACATCTTAAGGAGCGAGTATAACTGCAAAATGATAGACAACTACTGAACAAAGGTAAATAAGTCTAGGGAAGAAGAAGGAAGGAGAACGAATAAAGGAAAAGCCCTAGGAGGCTGATAGGTTACCAGTTTTTGGAAGATATACGCAAGTGGTTCCCAAAAATTGCTAATCTGGAGACGAGAGTGGGGGAGAGGAAAGGGTTTTAGTGAGTATACCCTCATTAAAGAAGAGAGTCCACACACCCCCCGGCATTGAACTTTGCTGGGGTAGCCTTTAAAGGTTTCCCAAACATCTCCCGGAAACAAAAACGTTATGTTATGTTAGGTTAGGTTAGGTTAGGTTAGCGTAGGTCCCAGTGTCGTGAAGACGTGTTTTAAGGTGATCCGTACGTAATTAGTAAAAGTGTACCGAAAAAGTGTCCAAACAATTTTTTTGGAAAGTGTATAGTGTGCGCGCTAAGAAAACACTCCTTTTAGTGCAAAAACTAAGAAAATCGGACTTAAAATAGCCGAATTATAGTGGTTATAGTTAGTAATTGTAAGCCGTTATTGTGTTAGAAACGTTTGTAAGAAAATAAAGAAGGGAAGGAGAGGGGATAAAGGTAAGATTTTTCTCTACTATTATTAAAAACAAAATTCCCTTTCCGTTGGTATATCTGGTTTTCAAATCGGAGAAAATTTGGCGTAGAAAAACATTAAAAAAATTTTCCAGAATTTTCTAAAAAATTTGAAAATTGAAAGCTTTATACCTACGTAAGGGTGCTTTGGATCAAAAGTAGATGTTTTGCGATAGATTCACCTTAATTTTATCTTTAATTTGACACTAAAATGAAAGGTATAGGACAATTTTAAAAAACCACACCCTGTTTTGGTGAATTACGCATATTTATTTTCGGAGTGTGACGTCACGTAAAGGTAAAATTTGTTTTTGATAGACGTTTTGATTTGTTTGACCTTGGAGATAGTGATAACGGGCATAAAGACCTTGCCTATAGGACCGCCATTTTTTCTAACCGGCCCAAATCAAGGTCAAAATAAATTTAATAAAGAAATAGTGTTATAATTAAAATTTTACCGAACGGGAAGAGATAAAATTTCGCTTATAATTTTAAATATTAGAGTAGGTCAAACAGAATATCTGTGCAAAATTTGGGTAAGCTAGCTCAAAAACTGTGGAAGTTATAATATTTAGAAATTTTCGCTTTTTTACCGTTGAAAGTAAATTACATACATGTATACGAGGGCTTCACAAAAAAAAAATCTTTCAGAGCCCATAACTTGGGAACCACAAGACCTAGACAGACGAAATAAGCTGTAGGAGATTGCTTTTGACAAGTAGTAATAGAAGACTGGAGGTGTTACCCCCTAAAAACACAACTTACCAACGGGTAGACGTATCAGGTTCGCGTTTTGAGTTCCGACATGCCTACAGGCTTTGCGGAGTAGCTGTCAAAGTTTTCACAAAAAAAGTGGGCCCCCCCCCCTTTTTTTACACAATAACAATAATATACCCCTGTAAAAGTGCGTAAATGGATAGGCAAGGTGCCGAGGGAGTAAGGAAGGAAATAAGCGACGATGAAAATGAGGATGAAATTATAAGTGCGGATGACTTAGAAGAGAGGTTGGAGAAAATGTTGAAAGAAGAAAGAGATCTTTTTGGGAAAAGTGCTTCTATTAGCAGAACTCCACCGGGAGTAGACGTCATAGCTGAAGGACGGCAAGGAAGCGGAAAAACGATTGCAGAAAGCACAGTACAGGCGCAATAAAAAAAAAGGAAGACCAAACAAAGCCCTGAAATACAAACACAGGCAGTCGTAGAAGAAGCAAATCAAGTGCTGAAGGAAATTAAAAAGAAAATAGAAGATCTAGTGAATTTTGGAAAAAGTAACAAAAATGTGGGCGAAGAAGTGAAGGGAATAGGAGATCCACTGTTGTACAAAAAAAAAACGTCAGCGATAAAATGGAAACAAACAGGGCGACAGTAGAAAACACCAGCGTCGGAGAAGCTGTAAATGTAAAAATCAGTAGAAGCACACAAACAAAAGCAGCTGAAACTGCCAAAGAAATAGCTACACAGACAGAAGAAAGAGGGGAAAACAGATCTAATGAAAATAAAGTTATAGAGATGATAAAACATGGGGAAAAACCCTACAAAGCTTTATCGAAATAACGGAGATGTAATGGCCAAAACAAGCGTATATAAGTATCCGGATGACAGCAGATCGTCCGCTGTACAAAGACAGCACGTGGGATATAGCTGTTTATGCCGGCAAAGATAAAAAAATGGAAAAAGGACTGGCAAAAGGCATCAAAAACAAATTACCAGAACTACGAAACGTAACAGAGACTGAGGAGGAGGACGATAATGTAGAATACTATGTATAAAGTACAAGTGTACCAAAAAAAGACATGGTTACAAAAAGATATTTCTATCGCCTGACGATAACTAAGGATAGAGATACCAAAATCGAAATCAACAACAACATGATGAACCAGTTAAAAGAAATTTGCGAAAACGATGAAAGAATAAAGCTGCAAATTGCTTTATGCAACACAAAACACGAAATTATATTCAATTAAGTTAATGAACTTGTTTAAGTGTATATTTTGAAAATATAATAATAGTGCGTGGAACAAGCGAAAATAATGTAAAAATATTTCACTTCCGGACAGCAGCACCAAACTTTGGGGATTGATTAAATACATATAAAAGACTATAAATGGACCGGGACCCAAGTTTGAAAATGATTATGTCACGGGTAGCGACGTCATCAGTGTGGCCGCTCGGACAAATCAATAAAGTCGTATATCTCAGAAACTACTTATCTGATTTGAATAATGATAGAGCAAATGATTCTCTAAAAGAAATGTTATTATGTATGTAGCCGTATAAGTAACCTATTTTGAGTAATGATGCGATTATTAATCTTTCATGCATTTTTATTACTAAATGATGAATAAAATTATGTATTGATGTGGTAATTTATTTGTACCAAGCGCTTTAGGCCAAAGACCATCCTCAGGGCAATCGTTATTTATTTATTTATTTATTGTTTATTGGTGTTATTGCAAGAAGCTTACACACGTCAATATTAATATAAATTAACAATAATAATAATACAATTAATTACATTATTAATAATAAATTACAATATTAATAATACATTACAATATTACAGTAAATTACACTAAACAGACAAAAGAACACTAACAAGAAGACAAACTTATATTACATTTTTATCATGTAAGTATTCACGGTAATTGTAGTACGCTTTCTGTATTAATAAATTTTTTATTGCTGCTTTAAATTCCCTCAATTTTAGATTTCGTGTAACTACACTTAGTATATTAAAAAAAGTTGGACCGTAATAATTTAAAGAAAATCTGCTTTTATTCAGTTTATTCCTAGATAACTCGATATTATTTTTATTTCTAGTATTGATGAAATTTCGCAAGAAAATAAAGTTCTTAAGCAGATTATAGAACAAAAGGACAATCAGATTGAGGCATTATCTACTCGAATTAGTAAACTCGAACAGCACAAAAAAAGGAAGTGTGTTGAAATACATGGCGTAGAGCGTGGTACTGAAAACGCACCTGAAGATAAGTTGAAAGCTGTATTAGAAAAAATTGGGTTGCCTAATGTGGAATATAAGTATGTAAACCAAATAACTTTAAAAAGCTCAAATCTTCTAGTAGTGAAACTAAAAAATGAAGAGGGTAAGTTTGAACTGTTAAATAAGGGGCGTGCATGGTCGCGAAGTTTATCGGAGGATCAAAAACTATCTAATCCAAGATTGTACTTTAATGAGTCGCTCACTGTGCAAAACAGATTGTTATTCCGCGAAGCGAGAAAGAAAGCATACGAGTTAAAATATAAATTCGTATGGGTTAAAAACGGGCGCATATTAATTAAAAAAGACGTAAACGAAAGATCTATAAGTGTTAATTGTTTAAGTGACTTAAACGATCTCAAACAATAAACATTTCCTCTGTTCTTTATTATTATTACTTTAGAATTTTTCTTTTAAGTTACACGGAATTTCACTTTTATTTTTATATGCAAATCGAATTTGCGTAAATATAAACATTACGATTACTGTACGCTGAACTCACAAACAGCAACAAATGCTTATTATCTAAGCGATATTAAACATTTAATAATTCACAAATATAAAATTTATAACTTATGTAAATATCTACTTACTCTACTTTTTAATTAAGCATGGAATTAGAAACAATTACTGAAAAAAATCACTTAGTGAAATACAAAAATTGTGCTAATATAACTGAATGGAAACAGTTTATTAAAACGGACGAACAAACATCAAACTCACTAAATATTTTTCATTTAAATGTTAGATCGTTAAAAAAATATTTTGAAGAATTGTTGATTATATTTAATGTGTGCCAGTTTGATTTAATATTACTATCAGAATTAAATATAACTGAAAATGTTGCGGACTACTACAACATTGAGAATTACGAATGCCACATGAAATTAAGACAAAACAAAACGGGTGGAGGGTTAGCATTGTACGTAAGAAGTAATATTTCGTTTAACTACGTAAACATAAGTACAAATGAATTTGAATGTATCAAAGGTGTCATAAATCACATTGACAACAAAAACCCTATTGAAATACTGTTCCTATATAGACCACCAGATAAAAATGTTAAAAATTTTGTAAAAGAACTAGAAGATGTAATAACAAAAAGTGCTAATCGAAACCTGGTTGTAATTGGTGATGCAAATTTAGATCTACTAAATAAAAGCGACCCAAACGTGTTTGAGTATGAAAATCAATTGTTTGGTCAAGGATTAATAGGTGTGATCGAGGACGCAACAAGAGAAGAGATTAGAGCAGACAAACTGAAAAGATCTCTAATCGATCACGTCTTCATACGCTGTTACTCAAAGAAAGTAAAGTCAGCAGTGTTAACACAGAAAATATCCGACCATTATCCAGTATGTGCAAATATCGATATAGAAACGATAAGATTATCAAGCATTACGACCAATATAAATACAAAAAAATACAGAGAGTACGCTTTACAAAGGAAATTATCACGCACTGATTGGAATTTTGCAGAAAACCAAAATGTTAATAAATACGTTAAAAGTATAAATACACTGTTTAACAAGATCTACAGTCAATACAAAGTGGAAGAAACAATCCCTGTTCGTAATAAAAGAAGCAATGGAAAGGAATGGATGACGAACAAAATACTAGACAAAATAAATCAAAGGGACTCTTTATTTAAAAAATGGAAGTCCAATCCGCGAAATGAAACTTACAGGCAACTATACAAAACGCTCCGAAATTCTATCAATAATGATATAAAAAACGCGAAAAACAATTATTTACAGACTAGATTTAAAGATAAAATGCGAAACACAAAAGCAATGTGGGATGAAATTAATTATCTTTTAACAAAAAAGAAGAATAAAAATGTGGATAGGAAAATCGAACACAGTATGGGACAAAAGTATAGTAAGAGGGAGATCGTTACAACGTTTGCTGAAACTTTTCATAAAGAAATACAAGACTTAACACAAACTTGTAATCACAATGTAACTGTAAGGATAGATAATTGCAATAACACATGTAATCTTTACATTCCGATACTTAATGAAAGCACAATAGAAAACATAATCAAAAGTTTAAGCATAAAAAAATCTCCGGGAGTGGATAATATAAGAGCCGTCGACATAAAAAATAACATTAGAATTTTTAAATCAGTTCTTACAAAAATCCTCAACACTTCAATAAAAAGCGGAATTTTCCCAGAAATTCTGAAAAAGTCCATAATAAGACCGGTGTACAAAAAAGGTGATGCAACACATTTCAGTAACTACAGACCTATAAGCATTCTACCGACTTTTGGAAAATAATTGAGATGTATGTAGTTAAACACTTAAATAACTTCTTACACGAAAACAATATACTACATAAAAATCAATATGGTTACCAACAAGCAAAAGGTACAGAGCAGTTATTAGTGCAAGTTACAAATCATATAAATAGCCAACTTGACAAAAGCAAATACACCGTAGCGGTGTTTATTGATTTATCCAAAGCGTTCGACACCGTAAATCACGAAATCTTAATAAAATGCATGGAAGGAATAGGAATAACGGGTAAACAACTGGCGTGGTTTAAAGACTATCTAAGAAATAGAAAATACATAGTAAAGGTCCAAGATGAAATTAGCATGGAAAAAGAATTAAAAGTGGAGTTCCTCAAGGAAGCATTTTAGGCCCAATTCTGTTCTTGATATATATCAATGGTATATTCCACAGCGTAAAGAATAGTGAGCTTTACATGTATGCCGATGACGCTGTCCTAATGTATTCTCATCACGATATAAAGACATGTGAAAGCAAAATACAAGAAGATCTAAACAATATATGCAATTGGATGCATGGAAGGAGTCTTTTTACAAACTCGGAGAAAACTGTTACAATGATTTTCTCAACGCCACACATGCAAAAGGTACAACAAGCGCATAAGTGCACGTGTTTAACGAATGAAAGCCCTTGCGATTGTAATATACTGAAGAACGTAACTGAAACGTTATACTTGGGATTGGTCATTGATTCACACCTAAAATGCCACAAACACACGAACTACATTCATACGAGATTAAAAAAAGTCTCTGGATGCATACATGTATTAAATAGATACACGAACAAAAAAACAATGTTAATAGTATATAAAGCAATGATAGAGGCTATAATAAGATATGCCATTAGAGTATGGGGAAGCGCTGAAACTACTCACCTAAAGAAAATTGAGTCGCTGCAAATAAGAATACTCAAGAAGATCCATAGGAACCTGCATAACAGAAAATTACTAGAATTAAGTGATACATTAACACCAAAAGGGTTTTATAAGTATTTAAGTATACTCACATACCGCGGAGAAAATGTGTACAAAGTTCCACTAAAACACAACTATAATACTAGAAAAACAATGTATAAAGTTCCTTATTACTATAATAAGTATGGTGAAAGATCTCTTAAGTGCGCAATACCTAAACTGTTTAATCTGTTACCTGATCATATTCAGAACACCAAAAGAGTCAGTATCTTTAAAAGTAAGGTTAAGAAATGGGTAATAAACTCAAGTTAACTCTATCGTAATTTGATTTTTATTAAAAATATTATATATTGTGTTATTTTGTAAACATTATTTGCCATCATAATCTTATAATTAAGTTAGAATTTTTACTTAAAAAAGAAATTGATGCTATGTATATTTAACTCTTTCTGATAATTTTTTATTGTTGTTATTATTATCTTATGTCTTGTTTTCTTGTTTTTATTTTTACTTAAGAATTGATGCTTATGTTTTTAGCTTTCCAAATTATAATTTTTTTGTGACAATTGTACGTCATCATAAAAATGTTATTGAGTTTTTCAGTAGAATGAATAAAATGTGTGATTTAATTTTAAAGGCAGTAGATTAGGATTTTTTCTTTTTTTTTGCAATATCTTATTCTTAAAATAATACTTTTTTTTTCTCCTGCTTTACTAAAGGAATAAATGCTTATATGTTTAATTTTTATTTATTTCTTTTGATTGTTTTTTTTTTATTTGTTTTTGTTCTGTATATATAGTAGAGTCAGATGAAATATAATCTTTGTATATAAAACTAATGGTTTAAGAAACAAACTGTATTTTAGTTATTCAGATACAAATTTTACGGAATCAGCCGACAAGTTTTTTCAACTTGGTTGGTCCAATACCTTGTATATATTTTTTGAATAAATGTTTCTATTCTATTCTATTATTCTATTATACATATGTACATCAGAATGTAAAATATATTGCTCAATATTATCAAACTGTAATATATATATATATATATATATATATATATATATATATATATATATATATATATATATATATATATATATATATATATATATATATATATATATAAACATGGTGCTGTCATTATTGATAAATTTACAAAATGAGAACGGACATCTGCTCTGTAATGAAGATTCAATATTGCTCGTATTGCTCTCCTTTGAATGGCAAAAACTCTTTGTAAGTGAGTAGAATGTCCCCATGATAAAATTGAGTACGTAAATACATTTTGAAATGTGCCGTAATAAGCTATCTTGAGTTTTTAGATCTACAATATTTTGTAAATTTCTTAACAAGTATATAGATTTAGATAATTTGGTAGTCAAGCAATCTACATGTCTATTCCAGGTCAAGGTGGAATCTAGAAGGACACCTAAAATTTCACATCGTCTTCAAACTCCGATTTATTTTTAAGGAAAATATCATATTCTGAGTTTTATCTGAATTCAAACATAGATTGTTAGCGGTAAACCATTGTGTAGCCCTTGATTGCGTGCTCAACATTAGTTCTTGCGCACCATTAGTGTCATGATTTGTGTTTATCAATGTAGTATCGTCGGCAAATACAATAAATGAAGCATTTTTGTCAGCATTTTAGTCACATATCATTAACGTAGATGATCAATTAAAAGGTCCTAACACAGACCCTTGCGGTACACCAATTACAACATTTAGTTGTTGAATATGCGTTTCTATAACATACAGATTTGCCCTTGTGGTAAACCATATTGAGCAACAATAGCGTCCTTGGAGCGATACCATGTTGAATTTATGCGTTTCTATGAACATACAATTTGCCTACGTTGTGTAAGATATTGATTAGTATTAACTATAGCGTCATTGGAGCGATTACCATAGCACATCTTGATTTATATAGAAACCGTACTTTCATGTGACATATTATTTATCAAAGTTTGTACATTTTATTTTGATAATGGTCTCAAAAATTTTTGAAAACACAGGCACCAAGGAAATCGGACGGTAATTTGAAACTAAATTTCCATCTCCCTTTTTAAATAGAGGAATCACTTTTGAAATTTTAAGGCAAGCCGGAAATGTATTTTTTTTGATACAAAGGTTAACTAATTTAGTAAAGGGGATATTTATTAAATCTTTGATGTATTTAACTATATTCTTACTTATACCATAAATATCACAGCTAGAATTTGATTTAAGTTTGCTTAAGATTTCCCTCATTTCAACAAAAGTTACTTCTTCCAAAGTAAAGGACAATTCAGTTTCAATCGAGTTATTTAAGTATTTTTTGTAAGTATCCGAATTATTATTTAACTGTGACACAATTTGTAAAGGAGTATTAACAAAATATTCATTAAACTCAATTGGATCAATTTCAGCAACTTCCTTAGAATGTGCGTTTTTTTTGTATTTATTAAACACCACATTTTTTTAAGATTATAATTGTTGGTACTTAGATAGTTTACATATGCTTTTTTTTTTTGTTTCAATCAGTTTTAATTTGTATTTTTTTCTATAAGAACGATATTCGTTAATATTTGCGATTATCGGATATAATTTTGTTGCATCCCTTAAAAAATCTACTTTGTTTCTCATTACTTTTAATTCGTTATTAAACCAATAGATGTTTTTATGAGATAAATCGCGTAATAACGTTTTTTCAGAAAATGACATATTGATTGCGTTCATAATAATATTTATAAATAAACTAAATTTGGTCTCAATATCTAAGTCATTATTTATAAAACTCCAATCTTGGATTTGCAATATGTTATACAAATTATGCAGACCTATTTTGGTTATTGGACGAATCGTACGAGTGTTTCTATTATCAATTTTATTAGAGGTGTAACAAATTGGTATAGAACAGTAAACGGCTTTATGATCAGATAATCCTACATCATGTACTGAGAATAGTCCCATGTTTATATCTATATCACTTAAAATGTTGTCAATACAACTTTCTAATCGTGTATTTTCTTGAATTCTGTGTTTAAAGTTAAAGGAACCAAACAGATCCCTAAATGTTTGCATTTTTGTACATTTCTTATCTTGAAAATGAATATTAAAATCACCGCCTATTAAAATAGCTTGTTTTAAGTTTAGATTTCTGAAAATATTTTCAAAAACATTTAAAAACGAACAAAAATCGCCTTGTGGCGAACGGTATACACTAATTATGACAGTATTTGATTTTACAATTTTAATAGAACATAATTCACAATCCAGCTCCACACTTAAACAGTTTATATTTTGCATTATTTCAAACTCAATAGTTTTCCGGACAAGTATACATACTCCTCCGTGTTTGTACTTATCTCGACAAAAAGATGTAGCTACTACATAACCACATAAGGTAAAAATGTCAAAAAAACGGTAATCTTGCCAGTGCTCACTTAAGCAGATTGCATCGTAATGATTATTTAAATACAGAAAATGTTCAAGTTCCTGAATTTTGTTATTAATTGACTGAATGTTCAAATACATAACCGTGAGTTTATCAGTGGCGTCATTAAGTAATTTATTACTAACTATCTTACTGCACGATTTCTTCGATAGGTTTCCGAAAAAACACATAATCTTTAATTAACACTCCTTCGGGCCACTTATCAGCGTCAAACAGTAGGTTTTTGTTTTGGGAACTTACTCCTATCTTGAAACTACTGTTATTACCCTTGTTCACAAGTTTTTTAATTTGTAATTGTAAATTGGGCCAATTTTCGTTTAAAAATTCTGTTAACGTTTCTTCTTTTACTTCACCTTTGATATGGCCAACATAGATGTAGGCAATTTTTTCAACACCTTGTATTTTTTTCGAATTAACATTTGTACCTTTAATCAATTTTGTACTTGATTTTGTAATAATTGATTGTTTACCTCCAACAGCACTTGCTCGGGCAACCGGTATTTCCTTAAACTTCGCGCTATCAGTTGGAACCTTGAGGTTTACTATCATTATCAACAGGTAATTTCTTTAAAACATTTTTCTTTAAGTCGCTGTTTATATTTGTAGATGTCGACGTTGGTATAGAATGTTTTGAAAATTGTAATTTTAGCAAATTATTAATTTCCACTTGATCACTTACTCTTTTTTCTAGATGAAAGTTAAGATGCTTTAGGGAGGAATTTTCACGTTTAAGAAAACTGTTTTCACTTTTTACATGAACACACTTTAGATTTTCACAATCAAACACAACCACATCATTGTTGCAATTGTGATCGTCATCAATATTTGAACCGTTTTGTATGTTATTACTTGAAAAATTCAGTCCGATAAATTCGTTTATTATTATATTGTTACTAAGACTCGGTGGTAGTTACTAAGATATCAATTAAGTCACTCTTTTTTAGATGATTTAATTCGGAATTTAGAAGTGGGTTTACACCAGTCGCCATCTTAAATGAAGATTGCCCTGAGGATGGCCTTTGACCGAAAGAGTATGGCATAAATATACACTTCAGATCTTAGTTTTATTCATTATTCTATGCGCAATTCACTTTGATTAGATATTATATAATCGTAGTTAATTGTTATCCAAACTTAGTAGTGGATTCTGGATAAAAACAACTTTTATATATTTGTTGACAATATGCTGAAGAGAGCTATACATAATAGAAACCAAAAAATGTTATAGTTAATAAATAAATAGCATGTAGATATCAATTTAACTTTATTTCTTAATTATTATTTAAATAAACTAAAACTGACATAACACTTTGGTATAATAAACAAATAAAACATAAAAACGGAATCGAGTAGTTAGTCATCTGTTCTTGAGCAATGTCCTTCACAAGCACATAAAAGAGTACATCGAAGTCCAATTTTAACACAGCGGCATCGAGTACATCGTTCCTTACACTTACAGGAAACCAGTTCTTGACTGTCCTTGCTTACATCCGGAATTGTTGTCCAAAGAGGTTTGAACGTGGAACCATCATTTGTTTTCCAACCCCAGTCACATGGATCGTTAGCTAGAGGTCGATTAGTTAGGCAGTTTCTCCAAACGTTACACTGGAACATAGCACGTTTTAAGTGCTGTAATAGAGCATCCGCTGTTGGTGGAATATTTTCTATGTTCCTATTCATCTGAGTAAAAAGTATTCTGCGTGCGTGGTTTACACGTTACATGTGGTTTGGTACATCAATATCACAAAACGCTCAAGTAAAGCAAACGCAACGCTGTCGCTCGTAACGGTTGTTACAGAAACAGTAGAAAACTCTTTGAATGCTAAATCAACATCACGAAATGTCATCCATGTTTTCCAAGCACTTTTTTTGCCAATACTACAAAACGACGACACCGTATCGCACCCAGTGAATGAATGAAAAAATGGTATCAGCTCGGATATACCTGGTGGAAGCTTTGAATGTAAAGCATGAATCGGTAAATACTGTAAATTCTTCCCTGATCCATACTCAATCCACAGTTCTTCGGCCTGTGCAATGCGGGGAAATGCAAATAAAGCTATGAAAATCAGGTCAGAATCCACTGTTTTAATCATCAATTTGCGGTGTCCGTGCATAGCAGCATTAAATGCATGTAAAAGAAGCCGGGCATCTGCTTCCTCGTAAGAAGATGGAGAAATTGATACCGCACCCTCTTCTCCGGTTGATGATAAAACCTTGTCCTTTAAAGTGCAAAATATTGTTTTATTAGCGTTTTCTATTGCAACAATATTGACTGCCAACATACTGTCCTTCCTTGTTGCTGTCTACAGATAAAAATTGTTTAAAATTTCGTGGCATTTTTACTCCAGGTTTTACGGCTATCCGCGAACCACAACCTCTAGACTACTGTGTTTGAGATTTTAAACTTCCTTTGTTGTACTGGTCAAACACTATGTCCACTCAATTAACAGTTTCTAACCTTTGTTTTATATAAGGTATTACAGCACTGTAACTGTATTCCTGAAATGTAATTCCTGCTCGAAGTATCAACATATGAATAAGGGAAGCTCCATCGATTATAAGGGAAGATGCAGTTGGTGGTAGGTCAGGTACAGTAGCTTCATTTAGTAGACTGCAAGTCTGTTTAATGCATGATACAATATCGGATTTACTTTAGGGGAGACGTAGTTCTCCGAACTCGGAAATAGACGGAGGATACATACTATTTTCATGACGAAAGAACTCCTCTACATTACCAAGTCTAGCTTGACTTGCAACGTAAAGCCGACAACATACGTTAGCATCCTTTCTCAAATGTACCACCTGATTTTTATCTTTAGATTTAAGAGAAATGTTTTTCTGAGCGAATAGTAGAAGGTTGTTTCGTTTAATTACATCGTTGATCGAATTTTGTCCAAAAACTATTCGATTACTGACATAGGTGGAATATTGTTCTTGTCCTTTGATGTGAGCTTCAAAAACAGATTTTTCTTCTGCCTCATTCATGACTAGTTTACTGTTGTTAACGGTTGTAAGATTTTTCTCCTCATATGGATTACCATGCTCCTCGTATATTTTTACTAAATCACAAACATTTTTCTGAAAGCGAACCTCATACGATTTGTTATCTTCGTGGTGTTTAGGTTTATCAGAAGCAGCTTATTGATCCAAGTTGAAGATTTATTCAAAATCACTGTTCATCCGAACAATTTCAGGACCAGCAGTCATCCACTTTAGTAATGAATCCATGTTGCTTAGTAGGGAGAGTTTTTTAGAATCAAGTTTCACAAGTTTGTTGTTTTGTTCATGAATTTGATCGTGAGATATACATGAGAAGTTCCGTAGCGTTTTAGAGCATACGAAGTTCCCTTTCAAAAATTCTTTAAACAACGTGGGATGACGCTCGGGTAAATTTCTGAGGCTGTGTATAAAAATAGGTAACCATCTTGCATAGTTTATATGATCAAGTGCAAACATCCAGGTACATATATTTTCAAGTACTGTAATAAACTCTTATAAGTTTCCCTGTCGCACAATCCGAACAAAAACTAAAAGAAAACCTTCCAATTGTATAGTGGTCAGCCAATATTTAAATTTAGCAGACTCTTGTTGCATCCTGTTACACCACTCTGTTATAATTTCTGTTGATTGGTCCTTAGTGTTGTCGAAGGCATTCTGTAAAAGAATGTTAAGGGATGCGTAGCTCACTTCATGAGCGTAGCGACTTTTTTTTACAGGAGAGACGTTGAGAGTGCCCTAAGGTCTTCCTGGAGTTGTAACGCAAGACTCCACGAGGTTTTCTGTCCACCCAGAGTCTTTTAACCATGAACCAATCACAGACATTATAGCCATCTCAATGTGAAGTCTTCCCAACATCAAAAACATTTTGTCTTCTCCATACAATTCTGGATACCGCCATTGAAGTTGCTTTGCAATTGCATATACTGGTTGGTCTGCTGTGATAACTGGGATTTGATTCGGATTTATATTTTTTAATAAGGTTGCTATAATGTCCATGGAATGGCGGACTATGGTCCGCCATTTGGTGAGTTAATATCCTCTTTCAGCAGAGGAAGGAGAACTGAACTAGTTTTCAACATTTTTATTTCGATTTTTTCTTCTTTACGATCCAAGGAAGTACGTCTTCTTCGACAGTACTCTGTACACATCTCACCCATTCTTCTGTTTCTTCATATATGTTAAAATTTGAATTACTATGATATGTGTCATTAACTAAAGGCAACGGGTTGTTACAGTTACGTTTAGTTGATGGTGGAACTGCCGTATACCACTGAGGTAGAGAGATTTTGGTGCTATGTACATTATGATTAAAAATTCTCATAAAGTTGCTATTGCTATCGTCTGGGGGATATTGTATTAGTGATACACTAGTACCATGAAATGAATCGACAGATTGATTCGAGGAGGTGTTATGGTCTATGTTATCAATCGCTGCACATGTAAATACATTCTGTATAATATTTGGTGGCACCACAGCATCCTTTTCTTGATTGTAATAGTCACATACACTAGCCTCAACAGTTTCCTCTATTTGTTGAACTCTTATAAGACACACTTAGTCCAAGATGGTACAATTTGTTAATTATCTTTTCTCCCCCTGTATGGTTGTGAAGCATCAGTCCTAAATATAAAGGTAGAGGAGTTTCTTGGTCTGTATTGTGACGTCTAAAATTAGCAGTGGGTTTTCTTTTTCTCTTTAAGCTATTAAATCTAACCAACTGCGCAATAGTCAAGGCTGCAACAGGTATTTTATCGTGTTCTGCAAAGGATGCTTCCTCTGTAGTTATTGGTTTTCCAGTAGATACTCCTTCCAATACCACACGAAAGAACATGATTAACTTTTTAGATACACAGTTTACGCTAGTGAATGATTCTTTAAAAGAACCATTAAACGTAGTATAATCAGCAAACATGTTGTAACAACCTTTTTTGTGGTTGTATTAAAAAGTACATTAATTTAAGAATCGTTCATTTATTTGGCGTAATATTAGAAAAGTTTTTAATTATTAATATGTAGAATTGAGAATGGCAATTTAATTGGCATTTCCTAGAACAAATCTTTTGGGTGTAATGTTACATAAATAGTTTTAGTTCCCTTTCTTAAAAAATTGGATTTATATTATTGTATTCACGCAAGCGTGAAGACTTTTAGGGGAAATACACTTGAGTTATTCTGAAAGCTTTTTTTAATTCACTTAATGCTGAATGTTACAGCAATAAGCATGATTTTACCTAATTTTTTATATTTTGTGCCATCATTGATGGTAAGTTATTTTTTTTCTCATTATATTTAAAACTAAAGCCTTTGTTTTTTTTAGGCACTTTTTAAGTACGCACTTTTTAAGTACTCACTTTTAAGTACCCACTTTTACTTATATTTTACTCATTTTAATGCATACTTTTATATGGCATTTTTATAATAATTATCTTTAATGGCACGTATAAGTCAATATTTTACTATACTATTATTTTAAATGGCAATTTTTACTTGAATTACATTTACAACGCAAGTTCTACATACTTTTATAAATAAATTTGGCGAATTAAACTTCAAAGAAATTCAATAAAGTTATGGATACAATATTTAAAGGGAAATAAGCAAGGATTGGCCTCACCAAATGAACCATTATGCTTCATAGTTACCAGTTACAGTGTATGTACAGAACCGTTAAAAGGTAATGTTTTTTTATATAATTTAGTATAGTTTATGACTTCTGATTTTTTTACGTTTTCAATCATATATTAAATAAACTTATGTATAACTTGTTATTTTATTTTCATTTGTGTTAATTTGTTTATTAGTATTCATTAACTAGGTTTTGTTGTTCCTATATAGATATATAAAAAAAAAGACAACATGGCGCTCGAGAATTTATCATTTTTTTCATAATTTTTTGATAACATTTTTGGAATTAAGTGAAAATAATTAAGCAGAAAAGAAGCAACTAGCATTTCAGGTAGGTTAATTAAACTCTAAATTAGAACCCTCCCATATTCATCTACCGATGAGCCGACGGCAGTAGCGATTGATATTTAATAATTTTTTTATTAATTACAATTATTCGATCAATTACAATCAATTTATTAATTTATTACTTCATCGCTTTTTTATTATAATGGTATAATGTCTTCACGAAGAATATTAGCAGCACGTGAAAGACACATTCCATCACTTAACGAATTGTAACTGCAGGCATCCTGTATAGCATTATGTACGTCTCCTTCAAATGTAAGAAATATTTCTCTACCTACTTTTTCCTCGCGAAGACCCGGAACAAATGCAATGAGTTGTACTTTTAAACGTGTGCGATTCACAACAAAGTCTGGAAATCCCAGTTGTTGTAGTCGTTCATTAACCAGCTTCACAAGATTTACCAACCGAAAAATAGGAGCTATGTCTTTGTAAATGTACATATCTTGAATATAAGTCACTAGATCACTTACAACTGAGCCATATGCCGTTTTTGAAGGATCATTGTGTACATTAGGTTGAAACTCCGCACTTTATTTAGAAATTTTCTGTAACATGACTTGTGCTATTTTGTCTCTAAAGCAACGAAATCTGTAGAATACAACTTTGAAAGGAGTTGTTGGTCTTTAATGTGTTGTGCATATGCAAATATATTTGGTCCAATTTCAAGGGTTGATACAGATACAAGTTTTTCCATATTATCTCCAACTTCACAAAATATACAGGTGGACTTCATATCAACTTGAGTGCGACTTGATAGTGTAAATGAGGTGCTAGCTTCAAGTATCTCATTGTCAGAATTTGACTGGGATAGATCCTCTTCTAATTTTAAATCCAGACGGGGTTTTTTCCTCAGCCGATCAATCTTAAGAGTGCTATATCTATTTCTACACGTCTTGTGATATTTAACACTGTTTTCAACAAGTGTCTGATGAAGATTTTCTAACTTTAAGTGTAATGGAAGAGGTTCATATTCAGCATACTCAATTAAATTGTCACTTAAAGAACTATATCCATTTTCTGTTGGTACAATTAGGGGGTGCTTGTTTTCAGTTTGACAAAGAATACACTTCTCCCATGATACAATTGGTGTGCTGAGACTGGCGTCCATCAATACTAAATTTCGCATTTATTTAGCCATATCGCTTCTGGTCAGTTATATCTGAAACAAAATATCCGAGTTATTACCAGGTTTAAAAACGGTTTATTTTGTAACTAGAAAGAGAAATATGAAATTTGGTATACTAGTGATCAAAGGTATTTTACAACGTTATTTTACGAAGAACGACACATAAATGCTTCTAGTTCAATAGGTGTGACGTCGATCACCAAACGTTCTAAAATAACTCTGATCAATAATTTGTATAGTAGTGAATATTATTTCAACCAATAAATTTTTATAAACATAATCACATTGCGTTCAGGCCATTGAAACATAAATCTGAAAACAAAAGGATCCCATTACTGAAAAACGGTTACATATAGGGCTAAATACATAATAACATTTCTTTTAGAGAATCATTTGCTCTTTAAAATGAAATGTCATATATTCAAATCGGATAAGTAGTTTCTGAGATATACGACTTTATTGATTTGTCCGAGCCATATTGATGACGTCACTACTCGTGACATAATCATTTTAAAACTTGGGTCCCGGTCATTTATAGTCTTTTATATGTATTAAATCAATCCCCAAAGTTTTGTGCTAGTCTCCGGAAGTGAAATATTTTTACGCTGGTTCCACGCACTATAAAGAGTTAGTTATACTCTATTAACCTTACTATAATTAATTAACTAAATAATTTGAACAAAAATAAACAATTTCAATCCTAAATAAAACATTAAAGGATTTTAAGAAATGGGTAAAAATCTGTTTCAAGCTAAATATATAAGCTTATCATATCGAAAACGAGGTAAAGCTCCCCGAGTTAAAATAAATATGAAAGAAAATAAAACAAAAAAAAAAATAATAACAAATATTATTCTTATAAACAAAGTTCTTGAATATTCAGCCATAAAAAGTAAAGCAAATCCCTCTCTTCCATATTCAATATTAAATCCAGAAACTAATTCTGATTCCCCTTCAGCAAAATCAAAAGGAGTACGATTAGTAGGACTAGGATTTGTATGCACCTAAAATGCCAAATATCATGATTAAACTATAAAATGCTGAAATATGCAAAATATACTAAAATTGAAATATTTATTTATGCAATATTTTATAGAAAATATGCGTTTTGCAGTTCGGAAAAAGAAATCAAAAAATGAAAATAATCACATTAATTTATTTTATTTATAAAAGATAATACAACTTTACAAAATAAATATAGCCTATATCTTAAATGAATTACTATTTACAATTATATACATTTTTAAATTATCAAAAGTAAAACTCGATTGTCTGTAAAAATATTTTTATACTTGGAAAAACTTTCAACATCGTAAGATGTAACTGGAGCGTATTTATAATTGTTCAATTCGACTGTACTATATTCTTTCAGTTCATCTGCGATAGTAGTAGTAGTAGACCAATTGTTGCGTCATCTATTTTTCTAATTAAGGCAAAACCTACATTTTTCTCTAAAACATATTTAATTTTTTTATGTACTGTAAGGCCCTTTGGATCTTTAAGTTTAACAAGAGAGGTACTAATATTATGTACCAGATTAATATTTTCTGAAATTGAGCAACCTTGTCTTTCGAGTAAAGTAATTGTTTTTGACAAACAAACAAAATTTGAAACAGCAGTTCTTCTTTAATTCCTTTCGCATTAACTGCGTCTTGTGCATTTTGTATACAATGTGCATCATCTTTGTTAAATATATTTACAATTTCTTTAACTGTATCAAAGTAATTTGAATAATATTCTGCTGCAGACAGCCAGGTACCCCATCTTGTTATTACAGGCAGTGGTATTTGGTGTGCTATTTCCTTAAATGCCTGTATACGATGTGGAGCTTTACGAAAGACTTTCTTAACGTTTGAAATTAAATTATTCACTTTTGGATGTACTTCCCGTACTTTTTCCGCGACTGTGTAATCCATGTGCCAGGCAGGTGAGATGAATCATCTTCCAGTATAAGACTTGAAGGCCTGCTCGAGCCTTGAGCATGTAAGGTGCTGCATCAGTAACAAAAAGGAGCACCTTCTCGTACTGAATACCCTGGGGCCACAAAAGAGCCATGGAATCATTAAACAGTGTTGCAATTGCCGAATTATTTGTATTTTCAGGAACATCCATGGTTAAAAGATATGAGCTGGTATTCGCCTCTTCAGTTAAAATGCCTATTATAACGTTAGAAACGTATCTGAAAATAAATTTTTACTAGAATAAATCTTTAGTTGCAACAACAAACTTAAATCATTATTTAAATAACAATACATTTTAAAAACGAGTATAGTTGAAATTCGACAAAGAAATATTCTTGATTTCGTAAAACCTTCGTATTAGTACATCAGCCATTTAATCTAACAAAACTATAATTAAGTTTCTACACGTCTTGTGATATTTAACACTGTTTTCAACAAGTGTCTGATGAAGATTTTCTAACTTTAAGTGTAATGGAAGAGGTTCATATTCAGCATACTCAATTAAATTGTCACTTAAAGAACTATATCCATTTTCTGTTGGTACAATTAGGGGGTGCTTGTTTTCAGTTTGACAAAGAATACACTTCTCCCATGATACAATTGGTGTGCTGAGACTGGCGTCCATCAATACTAAATTTCGCATTTATTTAGCCATATCGCTTCTGGTCAGTTATATCTGAAACAAAATATCCGAGTTATTACCAGGTTTAAAAACGGTTTATTTTGTAACTAGAAAGAGAAATATGAAATTTGGTATACTAGTGATCAAAGGTATTTTACAACGTTATTTTACGAAGAACGATACATAAATGCTTCTAGTTCAATAGGTGTGACGTCGATCACTAAACGTTCTAAAATAACTTTGATCAATAATTTGTATAGTAGTGAATATTATTTCAACCAATAAATTTTTATAAACATAATCACGTTGCGTTGAGGCCATTGAAACATAAATCTGAAAACAAAAGAATCCCATTACTGAAAAACGGTTACATATAGGGCTAAATACATAATAACATTTCTTTTAGAGAATCATTTGCTCTTTAAAATGAAATGTCATATATTCAAATCGGATAAGTAGTTTCTGAGATATACGACTTTATTGATTTGCCCGAGCGGCCATATTGATGACGTCACTACTCGTGACATAATCATTTTAAAACTTGGGTCCCGGGTCATTTATAGTCTTTTATATGTATTTAATCAATCCCCAAAGTTTTGTGCTAGTGTCCGGAAGTAAAATATTTTTACGCTGGTTCCACGCACTATAAAGAGTTAGTTATACTCTATTAACTTTACTATAATTAATTAACTAAATAATTTGAACAAAAATAAACAATTTCAATCCTAAATAAAACATTAAAAGATTTTAAGAAATGGATAAAAATCTTTTTCAAGCTAAATATATAAGCTTATCATATCGAAAACGAGGTAAAGCTCCCCGAGTTAAAATAAATATGAAAGAAATGAACAAAACAAAAAAATAAAACAAATATTATTCTTATAAACAAAGTTCTTGAATATTCAGCCATAAAAAGTAAAGCAAATCCCTCTCTTCCATATTCAATATTAAATCCAGAAACTAATTCTGATTCTCCTTCAGCAAAATCAAAAGGAGTACGATTAGTTTCTGCTAACCTAGAAGAAAATCAAATTAAACATAAAGGAAAAGAAATAAACAAAAATCAAATATTTAATTGATATAAACTAATTCAAAAATTTAATTTCCAATTATAACTAAAAAGAAAGTAAAATCAAATTAACTCCATAAAAATTCACTTTAATTAATTGATGGTATCATAATAAGTTAGGTAATTAATTATTGGTTTAGTGATTCATCAGGCATGGTTTTGAAATTTCTTTAAAAATTTAAATCTGTGTTACTCTAAATGGAATTTCAGCCACTAAAGGTCACAGTTTCATTAAATTCTGCCATTTTAACAGTTTTCGTAATTATTAAGACATCCGGTTACTTAGACTGATTTTTAGTTTTAAACCACACTTTTGGTGTTTTAATTTTACAAGTGTATTGAACGTTGCATGACTTTATCCTCAAATTAATAATATCTAATTTCGGTCGTAAAAACCTCAATTCGGGAACATAAATATTGAGAAAAGGATGTTTTCTTTTCCAACTTAGGACACAAAGTTCAAACGCATTTGTAAATTTTATAACAAGTACAAAGTTACAGGCAGGTAGGATGATTGAAAACTTAAAGCTGTCTTTTTGACAGTTACAATCCTCCAGTTATTACAATAGGACAATAGCAAGTTAATACTCAGAGGATAATAATCTGTAATACTTCGACTGTAAAATAAATCCTCTTGGTAATTCAATTAGAATAAACACAATAAATTTTAGAAGATTTTTAAGTCATTTTAATCATATGCAAATAACTGTAAATCGCAAAAGTGTGCAAAATAGCACTAACATTAAAATATTAAATTTTGCATATTTAGAAATTTTCAAATATGCATTTATATGCACTTTCAAATTCACATTGGGTGCATTAATAAAACAGTTTATACTTCACAATTGGTTTAATTAGAGACAAAATACTTTTGAAGATCACTTATTTCTAGCCTATCGATTAGCCCAAACTTTTAAGAAGGCAAATTAAACATACATTCGAGTAACTAAATAAGCCAATGGTAGCATTTGGTATATTTCCAGCTCTAATGCGGTCTTGGTGTTTCCTACACGAAGGTAATCCACGCTGTAATCCCATCCATAAACTGAATGCAATGACAGCAATGGCCTGCAACATATAAAAAAAATTCCTAATTTTGCAGTCTACAGTTCTGGAACATGCAGGAACATACAACCGTTTCCATGATTACAGTACTCTCTCGCCTGCTATGTCCCTTGTAGGTGGTGGATACCAGTGTACCACTAGCCTAATCCTCTATCTTCCTGAAGGTTTATATTTGAATCAACTAAGCGAACAACTCTTCCTTGTTTGCAGTCATTTTTCAAAAACTTTCCAGCTGCGAATTTTCATGTTGAGCTACACGTTTACGGGCTTACCTATCTTCCCGGTGGCTCTTTTAAATGTCAAAGGTAAATGTCCAACCGAAGTCAATCAAACTGACATCATTCTTCCTGAAGGTTATTATTTGATGCCATAAACAACTTTTGTTAGGTCTTCCTCAATAATGTCACATGGCTGGAATCATTTTTTAGCATCAACTGTAGGACGCCTTGAACTTCACTTCGGGACACGCTCTTCTAGGCAATTACTAAATCCGATTTGACACACGTCCGCAGCTCCTCGTTATTTGATATGAAAGGTGCAAACGGGTTGTTTTCGTGCTTGAAAAATGCATCCAAATCGCCAGATCGGTGTTCACTTGTGGGGATGTACATTCTGATAGACATGTTCAGATCAGTCTTCATTCCTGATATTTTACCTTTCGTCTTGTCCTTTCCAGTCCGAATAGTTGTATTGAACAGGAGCAACTTGTTTAATTTAATTGGTTCCATTAACGTTTTAGTGCCCTTGTGAATTCTCTCATCGAACCTTGTACTGATTTTTTCCGATCTTCTCGATGTTCATGACAGTCTTCGTGACTTCAGGTGAGACAACGATCTTTGAGTCTATGTTATATAGATCCAACGATTCTTCCAAGAACGGATTCCCAAGTTCAGCAAGAGCTCCAGTCAGGTTCTTCACGTTGTTCAAAAACCTTCTATGCGCAGCAGGTGTTTCGTCGTGATATCGGGAAGGGTCTTCATCGTCCAAGAATAGAACGTCTCGCTTAAAACTTCCCACAATTGCTGCAAGCTCTGCAATCGTCCACCTTGTAAGAGACTCTGACTTCTCAGTAAGGCCTATGATACCTACAAAGAACAGCATTGCTTAGAACCAATAATTGATACTCAGAACAAATGAAAAGTGCAAAAATTACTCCCGTCTCCTTTAAGGATAGCATTAAGCTGCATATGGGCTTGGTCAAGTGCCAAGCATGAGAAAGGCCGTTTACTCTTCTTTGCAGTAAACAGCCCTCTTTCAAATTCCATGGCCAAGTCTGGATTCATTTTGGGCAAGCTGGCCAGATCTCGTATGTGCACTGATGACCACCTTGCATAATTCACCAGATCCAGGGCAAAGAACCACGGCACAAGTTTTCTCAAAGCCTTCCCGTATTTATCGAAGTTTGCTGTGCGGATTGATCTTACGAACTGAAGCAGAAGTACTTCCAATTTCAATACGGTATTCCAGTAATTGAATTGAGGAACTTTCTCGCACTTCTGACATCGCCACTGATCGAACTCCATCGATATTACGTCATCAGTCCCATCACATAGTCAGTAACCTAATGTCTGAAGCTTAAACAAAGAAGCTGCAGTCACCTGTTAACGGAAAATTTGAATTAAAAGCATTTGTTTGAATGTACCACAGAAACGATACCTGATGTGCGTACCGTGTTCTTGTCACATGGGAAGCAGAAATTAACGAATCAGCCCGTCCTTTTGTAACATTGAAATAAGGGCTTCTACCCACCACTTCCGTTGAGGAATTGGCAATCATACGCAAAGTATCCATTTCAAAATGTAACCAAATCATCACGAAAATTCACCTCACCATGCGTCGTGGAAATTCGAACTGGATCTGCTTTAGCAGAGCATACAGTGGTTGGTCGGCCACTATGAGGGCGTCTGCTGTGGATTCAGATGTTTGATGGCTTTGTTCACTACTTACGTATGCAGCATCATGCAGCGGAATGCGCTTGCTCGGTAAAAAGAGGCAGCAGTGCTTTCTTTGTTTGATGATCGCCTCCGAAAGTTTCCTTTGCGTGATGAGACCCCCAGGGAATGCATGTTATCTTCGCACATTTTTCTAGCCAGGTGTGCTCATCGGATAATCGTGGTTCATTAGCTTCCACTTCAAGCGTGCACGTTTCAGATCTTGGGCACTTAGCTGTTTTGAAATTTTCAAAACACGGCTGTACAGCTGTGTAGTGTAAGGGAAGATGTTTTACTTTCCTCAGCTGTCGATCATGTTAGTCTAAACGAGACATTTGTCGAGGTTCGCCTACAAAAAGGACCCAATATTACTTTAAATGCCCTAATTAGAGATCCATAGAAGTGAGAGCAGAATTTGCTTACCTGATTGACTAGGCAGGAAATGTTGCATAATCGAAATTGCCGTTCCGTGGAATGCCGTTGACGCCGTCGTCGATGAGGTGTTGTGATCAAGATTGTCCACCGCTGCTGTGGTGAAAACGCCACGAACTAGCTGAATGGACGAACAACTCCTTCTTTCCCGTAATTTCGTTGCCCTTCTGTGTGAGTATTGTGTCCTAGCTGAGAAGTTAAGTCCACGAGCTTTTTCTTACGGGTCTCCCCGTATAACTTCATAGCCAGGTAAACTGGCATTGGCATTTCCTGCTTTTGGGAGTGTCGCATGGATGTTCCTTTCCGATGTTTCACAGCATGAAAAGACAGAAGCTGAGCTATGAATTCGGCTACCTTACTGCTATCTCCCTTGACGTCTTCACAACTCTTACAAGGACCATCAATGATCATTTTATCTAGCTTGAGGATAGATGCCGCGGTTGGTTTTGCAGTTTCGAAAGGTTCATCGTTGTCTCGGCACTTAAATATGTCTGACCGAACCACCTCAGCTGCTTCACACAAACACCTACTTTCAACGTCGTAGTCCCGCTTACATTCTTTTCGAACGACGAAGTCGACGTCCGAGCGAAACATTAAAAGTGATTCCTGACCCGGTTTGTCACAAGCTTGTAAATGTGGACATTCTTCAAGTATTCTCTCCTTCAAACGCGTAGAATGGCTGCCGTACTCGAATCCAAGCTCCCTCATACCGTCTACATAGATTTCTGTCAGCTGGTTCATCTTCAACACGGGAAGTGGATCTTCGTCTCTGCATTCGTTGATATAAGCGACAAGGCCTGCAAAAGCGAGCGCTTCGATTTGACTTTTGGGAGGTTCCGAGTTTGTCTTCGCTTCATTATCTCTGACCCTATTTCGGAAGCGCGTGTAACAATTTTTGTGGTACTCCGCTTCTAGGGACCTTAGAACACAACGTTCCGAAACTTTACCTAATATCGCACTATCTTTGAGGACTTTGGCTTTCTCTATAATGAATCTATCACAATGTTCAATCTGCACTTTTCTTAGAGGGTCGCTTCTTGTTTCTCTCAAAGCGCAAAACAGGCGTGTTTGAGGCTTATACTCTGTATCACAAATTCGTCTAGTTTTGATGAGTGACAATGCTGTCTGCTGATCTGTCGGGTTTTGTCTTCTATATTTTGCTTCGGCTCGACTAAGTTTAGTATAATTACATTTCAAATAGTAAGATTTGTGCCATGAAGCTTTGTTTTTTGACAAAGCGTTTCTCAAACCCGCACCATCATCCCAAGCGGAGATATCAAGAGAGACGGGAAGGGCGCCGATTGCGTAAAATTTCACAAAATTTGTTGAGAGCATTACATAGCCATCGCCGGCTCCTCTTGGATTAAGGGTCGGTTTCACCAACTTTTCATCTGTCTTTGTTTGACAAAGGAAGCAAAAAGTCCAGTCAATGGGGATAGGTTCTTTGGTTGTAGGTGAGGAAACATTTACCACCCCAAACATGTTGGAATTTCCACACAACAGTATAAAGAGCACCTGAAATGACAACAGAAAAGCTCATGCTAAAAAACAAAAAAAATTCATTTCAAATAAGAAAAACAACAATGCAACCCCAGTGTTACCGGTAATACAAAAGTTGAAATAAACTATATTCGTCCCTCATCTACACTATTATATCACACGCCAACCAGAATTTAAGTTGTTTCTCATAGAATTTTAGAATAATGATAGATAGATAGAGACGGATAAATAAATCACACTGTAAGGTTGCGTTGACGCACCCTGTATGTAGGATGTTATAATGACGTGTATTACGTGTTTTGAGTACGGTGTATTGAGTTTGAACGAAAAAAATTTTTTTGTGTATATGCATAATGTATGTGGGTGGGTGATACGCCACTGGAAATTTAGGAGAAATATCATTCAGTATGTAAATACGTGTATTTGAATGTTATAGAGACATTGGTGTTGGAATAAATACTCAGAACAAAAAGTGCAGAAATTACCTCCGTCTCCTTTGAGGATAGCATTAAGTGCTCATGGGCTTGGTCAACTGCACATGAGAAAGGCCATTTACTCTTCTTTGCAGTAAACAACCCTCTTTCAAATTCCATGGCCAAGTCTGGATTCATTTTGGGCAAGCTGGCCAGATCTCGTACGTGCACTGATGACCACCTTGCATAATTCACCAGATCAAGGGCAAGAACCACGGCACAAGTTTTCTCAAAGCCTTCCCGTATTTATCGAAGTTTGCTGTGCGGATTGATCTTACGAACTGAAGCAGAAGTACTTCCAATTTCAATACGGTATTCCAGTAATTGAATTGAGGAACTTTCTCGCACTTCTGACATCGCCACTGATCGAACTCCATCGATATTACGTCATCAGTCCCATCACAATAGTCAGAGTAAGCTAATGTCTGAAGCTTAAACAAAGAAGCTTCAGTCACCTGTTAACGGGAAAATTTGAATTAAAAGCAGGTTCGCATTTACCGTGTTCTTGTCACATGGGAAGCAGAAATTAACGAATCAGCCCGTCCTTTTGCTGAAATAAGGGCTTCTACCCAACCACTTCCGTTGAGGAATTGGACAATCATACGCAAAGTAGCCATTTCAAAATGTAACAAATCATCACGAAAAATTCACCCTCACCATGCGTCGTGGGAAATTTGAACTGGATCTGCTTTAGCAGAGCATACAGTGGTTGGTCGGCCACTATGACGGGCGTCTGCTGTGGATTCAGATGTTTGATGGCTTTGTTCGCTACTTCCACAGCGGAATGCGCTTGCTCGGTAAAAGAGGCAGTAGTGCTGTCTTTGTTTGATGATCGCCTCCGAAAGTTTCCTTTGCGTGATGAGACCCCCAGGGAATGCATGTTGCCTCTGTCGCACATTTTTCTAGCCAGGTGTGCTCTTCGGAGAATCGTGGTCCATTAGCTTCCACTTCAAGCGTGCACGTTTCAGATCTTGGGCACTTAGCTGTTTTGAAATTTTCAAAACACGGCTATACAGCTGTGTAGTGTAAGGGAAGATGTTTTACTTTCCTCAGCTGTCGATCATGTTAGTCTAAACGAGACATTTGTCGAGTTTCGCCTGCAAAAAGGACCCAATATTACTTTAAATGCCCTAATTAGAGATCCATAGAAGTGAGAGCAGAATTTGCCTACCTGATTGACTAGGCAGGAAATGTTGCATAATCGAAATTGCCGTTCCGTGGAATGCCGTTGACGCCGTCGTCGATGAGGTGTTGTGATCAAGATTGTCCACCGCTGCTGTGGTGAAAACGCCACGAACTAGTTGAGGTGGACAAACAACTCCTTCTTTCCCGTAATTTCGTTACCCTTCTGTGTGACTATTGTGTTTAGCCTCTCATACGAAGTACTGAGTCCTAGCTGAGAAGTTAAGTCCACGAGCTTTTTCTTACGGGTCTCCCCGTATAACTTCATAGCCAGGTAAACTGGCATTGGCATTTCCTGCTTTTGGGAGTGTCGCATGGATATTCCTTTCCGATGTTTCACAGCATCAAAAGACAGAATCTGAGCTATGAATTCGGCTACCTTACTGCTACCTCCCTTGACGTCTTCATAACTCTTACAAGGACCATCAATGATCATTTTAACTAGCTTGAGGATAGATGCCGCGGTTGGTTCTGCAGTTTCGAAAGGTTCATCGTTGTCTCGGCACTTAAATATGTCTGACCGAACCACCTCAGCTGCTTCACACAAACTCCTACTTTCAACGTCGTAGTCCCGCTTACATTCTTTTCGAACGACGAAGTCGACGTCCGAGCGAAACATTAAAAGTGATTCCTGGCCCGGTTTGTCACAAGCTTGTAAATGTGGACATTCTTCAAGTATTCTCTCCTTCTAACGCGTAGAATGGCTGCCGTACTCGAATCCAAGCTCCCTCGTACCGTCTACATAGATTTCTGTCAGCTGGTTCATCTTCAACACGGGAAGTGGATCTTCGTCTCTGCATTCGTTGATATAAGTGACAAGGCCTGCAAAAGCGAGCGCTTCGATTTGACTTTTGGGAGGTTCCGAGTTTGTCTTCGCTTCATTATCTCTCACCCTATTTCGGAAGCGCGTGTAACAATTTTTGTGGTACTCCGCTTCTAGGGACCTTAGAACACAACGTTCCGAAACTTTACCTAATATCGCACTATCTTTGAGGACTTTGGCTTTCTCTATAATGAATCTATCACAATGTTCAATCTGCACTTTTCTTAGAGGGTCGCTTCTTGTTTCTCTCAAAGCGCAAAACAGTGCGATGTTTGAGGCTTATACTCTGATATCCACAAATTCAAGTCTAGTTTAAAATGATGGTGACAATGCTGTCTGCTGATCTGTCGGGTTTTGTCTTCTATATTTTGCTTCGGCTCGACTAAGTTTAGTATAATTACATTTCAAATAGTAAGATTTGTGCCATGAAGCTTTGTTTTTGACAAAGCGTTTCTCAAACCTACCATCATCCCAAGCGGAGATATCAAGAGAGACGGAAGGCGCCGATTGCGTAAAATTTCACAAAATTTGTTGAGAGCATTACATAGCCATCGCCGGCTCCTCTTGGATTAAGGGTCGGTTTCACCAACTTTTCATCTGTCTTTGTTTGACAAAGGAAGCAAAAAGTCCAGTCAATGGGGATAGGTTCTTTGGTTGTAGGTGAGGAAACATTTACCACCCCAAACATGTTGGAATTTCCACACAACAGTATAAAGAGCACCTGAAATGACAACAGAAAAGCTCATGCTAAAAAAAACAAAAAAAAATTCATTTCAAATAAGAAAAAACAACAATGCAACCCCAGTGTTACCGGTAATACAAAAGTTGGAAATAAACTATATTCGTCCCTCCCATCTACACTATTATATCACACCCCGCCAACCAGAATTTAAGTTGTTTCTCATAGAATTTTAGAATAATGATAGATAGATAGAGACGGATAAATAAATACACACTGTAAGGTTGCGTTGACGCACCCTGTATGTAGGATGTTATAATGACGTGTATTACGTGTTTTGAGTACGGGTGTATTGAGTTTGAACGAAAAAAAAATTTTTTTTTGTGTATATGCATAATGTATGTGGGTGGGTGATACGCCACTGGAAATTTAGGAGAAATATCATTCAGTATGTAAATACGTGTATTTGAATGTTATAGAGACATTGGTGTTGGAATAAATAGATTCTGACGAATGTAAATGTGAAGAGAAATTTGTCGATAGGACGATAATGGTTGCTACTGTTGACTACTTGATAAGGAATGGAATGTTGGAAGATAAAGGAGTAATCTTGGCCGGAAGATGTGAGTGTATAAGTGTAGAATGTTTTAGAAAATATGTAGCGAAAGATTTGGTATGTTTAATTGTTAATTATAGAAAGTTCTCGTAATGTTGTGCAATCAGTTTTGAGAATACGTGTACGTATATGGGATTTGAGACCTTAAACTGTACTTATTTTTGCAAATGTTGCGGAAGGAGGACGAGCGCAGGTGAGAGATAAACGTTGAAAGTTGCGTAATGGTCCAGAGTGACCACTGAATGAATGTGATGACGAGAAATGGCTTCTCCATAAAGTAATTGTAAAATTTGCAAGTAAAAACAAACATGGCGATGTATGGTAGTTATAAGCGTGTTTGTCCAGAGGGTAGCATCTGTCGGCACTAAGAAAGTTTGAATGAATACCATTGGTGAATATAGCGGTAAGTCGGACATGTTTAAACTGGATGGCCAGGTAAAATGGCATTGGCATTCACAGATTTTGGGAGTGTCGCATGGATATTCCTTTCCGATGTTTAGCATCGAAAGACAGAATCTGAGCTATGAATTCGGCTACCTGAATCAGAATGGGTTGACGTCTGGATAACTCTTACAAGGACCATCAAGGATCATTTTAATAGCTAGGATAGATGCCGAGTTGGATTCTGCAGTATTAGAAGTTCATCGTTGTAGCAATTAAAAATGTGACCGAACCACCTCAGCTTTTTCACAAAACTATTCAACGAGTAGTAACTAAATCTTTTCGAACGATAAGTCGACGTCCGGCGCGGAAGCATTAAAGTGATTCCAGGACAGTTTGTATGGGCCTTTAAATGTGAACAATTTTCGTATATAATTACCAACGCGTAGAATGGCTCGTACTCGAATCCAAAGTCTTATTGTGTAGATTTCTGTCAGCTGGTTCATCTTCAAACTTAAGGGATCTTCGAACTGCATTCGTTATTACGTTATTGACAAGGCCTGCAAAAGCGAGCGCTTAGATTTGACTTTTGAAGGTTCAGTTTGTCTTGCTTCATTATCTTGTTATGTCTTCAGGCAATGTAACAATTTTATGGTACTACAAATTTAGGTTCCTAGAACACAACGTTCGAAACTTACCTAATATCGCACTATCTTTGAGGACTTTGAATTATCTTAATGAATTTATCAATGTTCAGTCTGCACTTTTCTTAGAGGGTCTTTTTGTTTCTCTTGTAACCATAACCGCTTAATTAATCAATTCAATGCAATACGCTAATTCTCGAATTATTCCACTGAACACAGTTGACTAAATGAACACAGTTTCAAAACAAATTAATAGTTCTTGAAACAACTCAGAACACATCAAGCTATCGCACTGTCTAGCTATTGTTAGTGACAAACAAGATTAACAAAACTTACGAACATTGCATTTAAACAGAACTACCAACATTTGTGACGTTTTAATGTCGAACAACGATTTTAAAGTTTTCATAATAAATTATTTTATATATTAAAACTTAAGTGTACGTATATAAAACATTATACATTACCATTATAAATGTTTCATGGTTTATAATTAACGAAATACAGTTGTCACATGAGATAGCTGTAGTATCAGGCGGCTTCTCGGTTTTAGAACCAATTTGCGTAATGTTTGAATATATAGCAGTAGTTTTGAGATTCAATACTGAAGTTCGAAATCTATGTGACGTATACGTAGAAGTTATCTAAACACGCAATCGAATCGATTTTATAACCTCTTACGTTTCATTAAATAAATTTCAATATTATTCATTGTATTGTTCCGTAATAAATTTCTACCCCTCAAATTACGAAATTTGGTATTTTATTTGAAGTTATAATGTATTTTCATAATTCAGAAAGTAAGTACGTAAACACGCAGTTTGCAAATTTGATCTTAGTTAAACGTCGATTTGACAAACGTTGATAAAAGTTTCCGTTAACCTGGGTCAACTTCAGGTTATTTCGTAGTCAATGGTACCAGCAACTTATAAACAAACGCTGCTTGCATCAAAAATGAAGGTAGTCAATATATGACACTTAACAACGGATATATAAACTCGAACCTTGAAAATTTAGTAGAGCACGACTATCTTTTTGGTTATTTTATTTGCGTATTGTTGTGTAAATTTGATATTAATTAATTAGTGTTGAAGGAAAAAGGTAATCGATCTCGAGTTATGTTGTATTGGCTGTTTGAGTAGTAAGAATCTTTACAGAAACGCAAATTTGTATTGACAGTGGTTTTTCAACCACGCTGTTTTGTGTATGTAAACCTTTGTTTATTATTTGTGCAGGACAATATATATTTATCGTTAACTTTTATTTTGTTGTTTATTTAGCCAGTTATGAGATACATTTGTGACGTTCACTTAATTGGTGACCTAGTTTTCGACAACTTAAATGTAAACTGCATACTTTGGTTTTAAGATTAATGAACAACCTGAAAGGTTATATTTGCCAAGTTGATTGCAAAAATTTTCATGTTAGTTTCATTAACGCAGTACACTAATGACGGATCAGCTGTAGTATAACTAAGAGGTGGAGTTTTAAGAACTTAAATATTTACGAATGTCACATACGATTCAGAGGCATCATAAAGGAACAATTATTAAGCCGATGACATTGCTTTTATTTTGGTTAGGAATTTTAAAAATTAATTATCGATCATTAATTGAAGAACTATTTATTCATTAATAAGTAGAAATTTAATTTTATATGTATACGAGGGATACGTAGAAAATATTCAGTTAACGTGTTATAACTTTGGTATTCTGGATGTACAGGGTACATTCAGGAAGTTTGTGACGACCCGTGTATTTCAGTTTTTATGTATAACTATTGGTTACGTGAATGCAGTTAAATTTGAGTGATACATTTTGTTGTGGAAATTTTGGTATACGAGGTGTATTCAAAAAGTTTCTAGTAACCTGGGTAGTGCTAAACATATTTGAGTTTGAGTTGAATTGTTTGGGATGAGTGGTTGTTTTAGAACCTCGTGTGAGAGTTTACTGAGTAAGCACAATCCTACTTTTCACAATCAAGTAGGGTTAATTAACACCCAGCTTAAGACAATTATTTTAGCAAAGTTTCGATTGTGCTGGCGCCTAGAGACATATTTTCCCGGACTGAGCTGTTTGAGTATAGGTGTAAGGTGTTTGAGCGTATTAATAATTTATTTTACTTCTTATTTCGACCACGCCCATCTCCCTGTTAGCTGGCTTGGCAACCCGCTTACATTAGTAAGCATACACGACGCCTAGTGCGGTTTGGACGTGTAATAACACATTAAACCATGCTTCCATGAAACACTTTTCCCAAACACTGGTCATAACTTTACTGAATTATTTATGTGGATTTATTTTTTCAAAAGGTAACCTGCCTCCTAAATTATAATTTTGAAATCAGTCAACAGAGAGATACAAACTCCCCAGAATTATGTAATTGTAAAAATAAATCGTTAAAGAGACGTTTAGATGTAATCTAGCATTTTTGCCACAAATGCAATGATTATTTATATAAAAGTTATCAAATTCCGATTCTAAAGTTGATATTTATATGGGAAAACTCCGCTGTATGTCTAATGATAGCACTAATAATATTTGTTTGTAAAATACTTTCTTCTTCATAACTCCTATTGTAATGTTCGTGTAACAATGTCATAGACCAAACCATCGAAATTACCAAAACACTGAGATTGTTCATAAAATTTAAAATCAGCGTTTTAAGGTTTTTAAACCATAACCGCTTACCTGAATGCAATTCACTTCAATACGCTGTTTTCGTTGAATTATTCCACTGAACACAGTTGACTAAAATGAACACAGTTTCACAAACAAATAAAATAGTTCTTGAAACAACTCAGAACACATCCAACAGCTATCGCCCTGCGCGCCAAGCTGAACGTTAGTGACAAACAACGGACCAAACAAAACACTACGCAACAATGCAGGCAAAACAGAACTACCAACATAAAATTTTTAATGTATCAAAACAACGATTTTAAAGTTTTCTTATAATAAATTATTTTATACATATTAAAACTATGTAGTGTCGTATATAAAACATTATACATTACCATTATATGTGTTTCGTGGTTTATAATAACGAAATACAGTTGTCACTTACAGTATAGGTTGCCACTACAGGCGGCTTCTCGGCTGGAGATTCCGCGCGCATTTTGCGTAATGTTTGAATATATAGCTGTAGTTTTGAGATTTCGTATACGGAAGTTCGAAATCTATGTGACGTATACGTCACATAGTTATCGTAAAGCACGCAATCGAATCGTTTTTAGTTACCTCTTACGTTTCTTTTAACATACCTTTCAATACTTTATTTCATCTCGCTGTATTGTTCCGTTCAACTAAATTTCTACCCCTCAAATTACGAAATTTTATAGTTTTATTGTTGTGAAGTCGTATATATTCTATTTTCATAATTCAGAAAGATAAAGCTAGTCAAAACACGCAGTTTGCAAAAAAGAGTCTCTCTAAGTTAAACCGATACCGATTTATGACCGAAAAACTTTGAGGGTAGGCAACCCGTTGTACACGGCCCCTGCACGACCTTTCCGAGGCTTATTTCGTAGTCAATGGTACCAGCAACTTATAAACAAAGCGGCTTGCTTGCATCAAAAAATGCAAGGTGGGTCATATATATGACACTTAACAACCGGACTATATAAACTCTCAAACTTGAAATACAAAAAAAATAATAAAAAACTAAAAGAAAAATGTAAAAAAAAGCTTATAAAAGGTAAACATAATCACAAAATTAATGAAAAAAAAACAAATTTAATACAGGAGAAAAATAATAAGATCTATAATTAGACATTAAAGGGCTAATTTGCTCTTTTGAAAATAATTTAATTGAATCTCTAAATGGTTGAACAATTCCAGTAAAACCCACTTTATTTAGTCCCTTACGAATTTGAATATAACCTAAAATCTTTCGTTCAAATAAAGTTAAAAATGCAACTCCAACTAAAATACAAATTAATAAAACAAAAAATCTAATAAATAAACAAAATAAATCATTTATAAACAAATATTACCTATATAAAATATATTTAAAGATTCTAAATCAATTGCATTAATCTGACAAAGTAACAATATTCAAATATAAATAATATATTAAATATTTGGTCCTTTCGTTCTAAAATATTTTATTAACCTTCATCGAACCAAGGGGGGGTGCAGCTGCACCCCAGAAGTCGTTTTTTTGTCATACTAAAGTATTTTATTTTCTTAGTTTTGATACTCTCAGACTTTGTTAATTAAAGCTTTCTCAAAACGTGGTGTCACTTAGTAATTGTTAAATTAAATCGCATAAACACCAAAAGAAAAATAAGCATTGGGGTGCGCTTGCACCCCGTTACTAGAGCCACAACTTAAGAAAATTACAATTTTTATTAGTTTTACTATTCATTGGCAGAGGGCGTTACAAATTAATTTCTAAAGTGATGTGAGTTCGCGTTGACAACAGATATTTCTAATTATCATTTGAAAACGTTATAAAAATTGTTTTTGTCGGCTTTTAGGTAAGAAATATTTTGAATTGCTGTAAGTTATTGCGTTATTGGCTCAATCTATAGGGTTAATTAACACCCAGCTTAAGACAATTATTTTAGCAAAGTTTCGATTGTGCTGGCGCCTAGAGACATATTTTCCCGGACTGAGCTGTTTGAGTATAGGTGTAAGGTGTTTGAGCGTATTAATAATTTATTTTACTTCTTATTTCGACCACGCCCATCTCCCTGTTAGCTGGCTTGGCAACCCGCTTACATTAGTAAGCATACACGACGCCTAGTGCGGTTTGGACGTGTAATAACACATTAAACCATGCTTCCCGTATGACCCAACACCTTTTCCCCAAACACTGGTCATAACTTTACTGAATTATTTATGTGGATTTATTTTTTTCAAAAGGTAACCTGCCTCCTAAATTATAATTTTGAAATCAGTCAACAGAGAGATACAAACTCCCCAGAATTATGTAATTGTAAAAATAAATCGTTAAAGAGACGTTTAGATGTAATCTAGCATTTTTGCCACAAATGCAATGATTATTTATATAAAAGTTATCAAATTCCGATTCTAAAGTTGATATTTATATGGGAAAACCCGCGGGTGTATGTCTAATGATACACTAATAATATTGTGTGTAAAATACTTCTCTTTTCGAAACTCCTATGTAATGTTCGTGACCAATGTCATAACCATACCACGAAAACCAAAACGAAACATACAATAAAACAGCGTAAAAACCATAACCGCTTACCTGTATGCAATTCACTTCAATACGCTGTTTCCGTTGAATTATTCCACTGAACACAGTTGACTAAAATGAACATAGTTTCACAAACAAATAAAATAGTTCTTGAAATAACTCAGAACACATCCAACAGCTATCGCCTTGCGCGCCAAGCTGAACGTTAGTGACAAACAACGGATCAAACAAAACACTACCCATCAATGCAGGCAAAACAGAACTACCAACATAAAATTTCTAATGTATCAAAACAACGATTTTAAAGTTTTCTTATAATAAATTGTTTTAGACATATTAAAACTATACAGTGTCGTATATAAAACATTATACATTACCATTATATGTGTTTCGTGGTTTATAATAACAAAATACAGTTGTGTCACTTACAGTATAGGTTGCCACTACAGGCGGCTTTTCGGCTGGAGATTACGCGCGCATTTTGCGTAATGTTTGAATATATTGCTGTAGTTTTGAGATTTCGTATACGGAAGTTCGAAATTTATGTGACGTATACGTCACATAGTTGTCGTAAAGCACGCAATCGAATCGTTTTTAGTTACCTCTTACGTTTATTTTAACATACCTTTCAATACTTTATTTCATCTGGCTGTTTTCGTTCAACTAAATTTCTACCCTCAAATTAAAATTTTATAGTTTTTTGTTGTGAAGTCGTATATATTCTATTTTCATAATTTAGAAAGATAAAGTTAGTCAAAACGCAGTTTCAAAAAAGGTTCTCAAAGTCAAACCATACCTTCTACATCACGACATCGACTGTTCCACGCGGAAGAACAATTGAGATTCGAGCAAGGTATGATGATGAGAATTTTAGGTATTTAGACTCTGAAGACGATGATCAAGTTGAGGAAGAAGACGGAGAAAGTGATGAAATTTCAGCAAAGAATATGAAATTAAATACCAGCGATGAAGAAACTGTGGATGATCTTTGCAAGTTATATGGTTGCAAAATCTGGCATGAAATGTCTTAGCACTGAAAACATCGTAGACGACTTGCTAATATTTTGGAATAAGCTCGCTTGACGCAATATAGTACCAACATTTCGACTATCGAGTCAGCTTAATTGTTTTTACTGAAATGATTGATATCTACAGAAACAAATCGAAAAGCAAATTTGATGCACGAAATGGAATGAAAACATCCACTAAAATTACGTTACTAAACGACAAGCATCGAAATATACCCTTATATCGGTTTACTTTTTATCAAGGACTAACAATAAAGAATCAATTCGATCGCTGTAATCTAACGAATTATATTAGCCAATATTTCCTGCCACAATGTCAAGAAATCGGTTTCTTTGACTAGATTTTAAGATTCGATAATTTTCAAAAAAACAGAACAGATCAACTGATAAATTAGCTGCAATAAGAATATTTCAGATATGTTTGTTGATAAATAAAATTTATGGATCCATCTTCACACCTCTGCATAGACGAACAACTTGTTGTTTCGGAAATGCGCCATTCAGGTTATATGAAGTAAGCCCGATAAGTATGGCAAAACATTTTTGATACTGAAATTATGTACATGAATGTATTGAGAAATTGGACAACAGCCTGAAAAGGAACAAGTGAAAAGATTGTTCTTAATGTGAACCATTTGCCTAAAGGTCATGGGATAACAACAGACAACTTTTACTGGTTTGCCATTAAGACTGTTTGTCTGAAAAAACTCACTCTTTGCGGAACGTTACAGACAAACATTCCTCATCAATTACCAACGGCACAGAAAGAAAATTTTCAGTCAGTTTTGCTTCACAGATAAGCATACTTAGTTTCATGTGCCAGAAAAAGAAGAGCGCTCTTTATATGGAACACCATTGACAATAAAATAGCTGTCGAAAAGAACATAAAAGCCGGACTTATTTTACTACAATGCTACCAAAGGAGGTGTGACACGATTGATAAGATGGCAAGGAATATACAACCAAAAGGAACGTAACCGATGGCTATATTTGCAAACTTTGAACATTGGAGGCTTAAATGCGTTTGCATTATGGACAACTAAGTTTCAGACTGGCAGAAACAAAGATCAGATCAGAAAGATCTTTTGCTTGAATTAAAATCACTCATTATTTCTTATGTAAAAGGATAAACACTTTAATAAATAGTGAGTTATATGACAATGTTGGTTCAGATTTAGAGCAAAAGAAAACCGCTACTGCAATTGAAGATTTAGAGCGCAAGCGAATGCTTCGCTTGTGTACGTAAACGAGACGAAAAGTTCGTACCACTTGCAGCATATCAAAAAATGTCTGTACAGAACATAGCACCCTATTACAAAGAAAATAAACCCATGTAAAACAATAAAAACAATCACAATATCATTCATTAGTTTTTTATAAAAAAGTTATTTTATTTCTATTTTATGCAAACATTAAATTGTTTTAAGTATTCACTGTCTTTACTAACAACAGATAACATTATGCCAATTTTCCAAATTTGTTAACGAAATTGTTTTTATAATGATTGGTCTTTTTCTACTAACAAATGATTGGTTAATTAAATTAAAGACAGAAACCAACCTGGCTCACATCGGTTTAAACTCAGATCATGTAAAATTTTAAAAATCGAACAGCTTCTATACCAAAAATTAATTTTAATCCAACATCGAGGTCGCAAACTTTTCTTTCAATAAGAACTTTAAAGAAAAATTACGCTGTTATCCCTAAGGTAATTTAATTTAAAATTTTAAAATAAAGATTCAAAATTCATAAATCAATGGTTAAAACTAAAAGAGTTTATTTAATCTTCTAATCACCCCAACTAAATTTACTATTTAAAATTTAATTCTAAATTAACTATAATAAATAAAACTCTATAGGGTCTTCTCGTTTAAAAACATTTAAGCTTTTTAACTTAAAAATTAAATTCAAAAACAATTCATAAAGAGACAGAAATTTTCTTGTCCAATCATTCATTCCAGGTTTCAATTAAAAAACTATTTATTATGCTACCTTTGCACAATTAAAATACTGCGCCTATTTAATTTTCACTGAGCAGACTAGACCTTAAATTATTTCCAAAAGGACATGTTTTAATAAACAGGCAGAAAATCAATTTGCCAAATTCCTTTTTATAAACTAAAAAATTTTTTACCTTTAAAAACAAATTTACTAATTTAATCATAATAACTAATAATAAAAAATGAAAAATAAATATTTAATAAAAATTTAAAATTAATATAAATTGATAATTAAATAATAAATAATTATTAAATTATTACCCTGATTAATAATTCAAATTATACAAAATATAAATATATTAAAATTTTTAAAATTTTAAATAAAAGCTCATCCCATTAAATATTAAATATTAAAACTTAAAAATTAAAATTAATTCTTAAATAAACAATAATAGAATTAAATTCTTTTCTTAAAAAACTAGATATATTTAAAAACGAATAAAATTTCATTTCAAATTAATTATTTCAAAATATTGTATCACAAATAAATAAATAATTAATTAGCCCTCTTAAATTCGAGAAAATCATTTAAATAATTTTAATTTAATCAACCCTGATACAAAAGGTACAAAAAATTAATTCTTCTTTAACAAATTTTTAAAATTTCACTCACATTAATAATAAACTATAATTAAAAAAATTTTCTTAATAATTAATAAAATAAAAATATTTTATTAAACAATAAAAATAATTTAATTAATTCAAACTAACTGTATTAAACAGCAATCTTTTTAATGTAAATAAAAAACTTATTTTAAGCTATAATTTGATAATTCTAGATACACTTTCCAGTACATCTACTATGTTACGACTTATCTCAATTTAAATGAGAGTGACGAACAATATGTTCATATTTTAGAGCATTTACCATATAAAATAAATTTTTTATATTACTATCAAATCCAATTTCAAATAAAAATTTAAAATTATTTTCCAAAAATAAAATTATTGTAACCCATCTCTACTTTTATATAAACTGCACCTTGATTTGAAATAATTCATTATAAATCTTGAAAATTTTAATTCTTAAAAATAATTCTAAACAACGATATACAAGCCCAATAAATAAAAGTGAAACTTACTGTGGAGTATCAATTATAGAACAGGTTCCTCTGAACTGACTAAAATACCGCCCAATTTTTTAATTTTCATAAACAACAAATACTAATCCGGTTTAATAATTTACAATTAGTATAATAGGGTATCTAATCCTAGCTTATATCTTAATTTTAATAAATTTAAAATTATTATAATAATTAATACTTAAATTTAAATTTCACCTAAAAATTTAAATATCAAATTTAATTAAATTAAATTCTAAAACCAAAAATATTCAATTAATCTATTTATGTAACGCAATTGCTGGCACAAATTTTATTAGATTTATTAAAATTTACTGAAACGTATATTAATAAATTTTCAATATTAAATACTGAAAAAAAACCTTTTAAATAAAGTTCTACATGTCAATTAATTGTAAAAGAAATAATAAAGCCAAAATTAAACTTTAATTTTTTTAAATATATAAAATCATTTATAAACATATGTAAATATTAAATTTTAAAATTATAAATGACTATTTTTATAAAATTTATTATTATTATTATAAAAAATAAATAAATTTAATCATTATCACTAATTTTAAACCTTTTAATTAAAAAAAATTGTAAATTGTCCAAAAAATATATATATATATATATATATATATATATATATATATATATATATATATATATATATAGTAGTCAAAAGTTTCAAATTATTATTTCTTTTAATTCTATATTTTACATGTAAAATTAAAACTATATTCCTTAATTGAAAAAATTATCAACTAGAAAAGAAATTTTAGTGAAGAAAGCTGGCACGTACGTGTTTACAGGCATCAAGGTAGAGGTTCAAATTACGACACTAAAAGAACGACTTGATACTGTCAACGATAGCAGTGTAAGAGACAGGCCGGCGGAAAGAGCCATAATAACAAAAACAGGGGAAAAATCCTACCAGGAAGTCTTAAAAAGTAAAGAGAAAAATAGACCCACAAAAGATTGGAATAAAAATAAAAAGCGTAAAGAAAACAATCAATGGTGACGTCCTACTTGGAGTCAGTGGTGGTGAAAAAGGGGCTAAGGTCTTGGAAGAAGAGTTTAAACGCCAGATGGAAAAGACCGCTATAATATCAAAGAAAAATACTGCGTTATTTGAAGTACTAGATATCGACATAGCGATAAACGAGGCCCAGCTGGAGGAAGGCATTTTAAAGCATTATAGCATTCGTAATGCCGAAGACGTGAAGGTTAAAATGATAAAAATGAATAATTTTGACACACAGTATGCGCTTGTTGATATATCCAAACACCGGTGTCGCGTATTATCGAGAGCTCACGAGTAAGGATCAGCTGGGGATGGCACCGCGTAAGGAAATGGGAGCCGGTATCCAGATGCTATAGGTGCCTAGAGACAGGACATCTTAGCACTTTCATAGGTGTTCCCTAAATACAGAGTGTTTCAAGTTATACGAATTTTTATGAAATTTTAGGGTTTTACGAACAATTAAATATCTCCTAATAAAATTATTTCCAACAAATTTACTTGTAGGTTTAAGTATAATACTGTTCCCTTAGTCTGTTTATTGACTGAATAGTAAACACCTCTTGACAGGGTGTTCATTTTTTCAGTTAAATTAGTAGAACATTCATACTGAAATATTTGCCTTATTTTAAATGGAACACCTTGTATTTTATAAACATCGGTTCTTCTTCTTCTTCTTCTTTCATATATGGAATCCAATATAGGTAGGCGGATGCCTGTTTTTTCTCCATTTAAGCCTCTTCTGATGTTAACGTCCAACATTCATGCCATCGTTTTGGAGGTCCTCCCTGTGGTCTTTTCCCGACGGGTTTATTAATTTTTGCACTTTTAGCTAATCTGTTATTCTCCACCCTGTCAACGTGTTTGTTCCCTTGTTTTCTTCTTTGTCGTACTAGTTCTGCTACATCCTGTATATTACTCATTTCTCTCAGGTCCTCACTTCTTATTCTATCGTGTATTATTTTGTCATGAATTGGCCTTATTACGCTCATCTCTACTGTCCAGTATCCACATCATTTGCTCTGGTTTCGGCCGCTTCGCTTTCGTTTCTAAGATGTTTGTTCCTCCATATTATTTCTTTCATACATACTGATATCCGGAAGGCTTCCATCGTTAACTTTTTTTACTTCTAGTTGTGTGTTGCTTTTACTTGTTATTTCTGAACCTACGTAATTAAACCTCATAATCTGCTCTAATTGGTTCTTTGGCTGTTACCATTTGTTGTGTCTTTTCCGTATTGATTATCATGTTCAGTCGTTTAGCTTTCTGGTTAAATGTATGCAACAGCCTTTCTAAATTGTCCTCTGAGTCGGCGATGGGTGCCGCGTCGTCCGCACACCATATAGTATGAAAGTAAGTATTTCCCATTTTATATCCTGCTTCTTTTTTATTCACATTTTCCTATTTTGCGTAAAAATAGCTATCAAAAATCTCTTTTATAACTTTGTGGTATTTTGAATATTAAAAAGATATAGCCGATTGAATATTTGGACTATTTTTAGTTATTTTCAGATATATTATCAACAATGTTGAATTTTCTTATCGGTATTTGAATCATCATGTAATTCTCCCAACTATGTATCCCTTATAATAACAAAGATAGCCATAGAACGTGGGTAGATTCTAGACACCCGGTATATATATATATATATATATATATATATATTGTTACGTGCCAATTCTTGTCTGACGTTACCTTAATTTAGAACGTACAGATGTAAACGAATCTACAGATGCTACAGTTACAGTTCATGATAATTCTTTAGTTTCGTTTAGTCCAAAACAAATTCCAGTGTATAAGTGGGGAATTAATTTTTAGAGAAAGTCGAAGACTTATGTGAATCTCGTCATGTTAGTCATTCAGTTTTTTTTGTGTCAGCACAAGATTTATTTTCTGGTATAGCTTTACAGTGGTTTAGAAATACAAAACATACAGTTAGTACTTGGTCAGATTTAGTTCAGTTACTTAAAAGAGATTTTTTACCGTTTGATTATTAGCATGATCTTTTGTTAGAAATCCAGCAACGTACTCCAGGTATAGAAGAGAATGTCATAACGTATATTATTGCAGTTCAGGCACTTTTTAAAAGATTACCTACCCCTAAGTCAGAAACAGAAATTGTTTCATACATTCAAAGAAATTTAAATCCATATTTTGCATCCCATATTGGTATTAAGAAATTCTCGTCCATTAATGAATTAAATGAAGTATGTAGAGCAGTTCAAGATTTAAAATTTCGTACAGCAAGTTATAAGTCACCTCCTAGAAAATGTGTTGGTCTTTTAGAACCTGATGTAGCTTGTTTATCTTTGAGTCAACCATCTACCTCTAATACAGTTACTGAAGTTCAAGTTATTTCGTCCAGTACATGTTGGAATTGTGATAGGAAAGGACACTCTCATCGTGAATGTTCTGAGCCTCGGCAAACTTTTTGTTTTAAGTGTGGTAGAAAAGGTAGTTACAGTAATTCTTGTGTTAGTTGCAATTCAAAAAACTTACGTTCCGTTTATTTCTCGTTCAGCTCCAAACCCTACAGGTGCGGTACCGAAAACCAATCTCCCAACTATGAGAACAAATCGAAAACCTACCGATTTAGATAAACAACTCTCAACCAACGACAAATAATTTCCTCGGTGAAGACCTTATTTAAACCAAAACGAGACAAATTTAAAAATATCGTACATTCTAGACATAAGTTTCAATTTTCAGTTAGTTCCTGTTGATGAGTGGAATAATTGGCTTTTAACAGTTAATTCTTTCATGTCTTCATGTAGAACTACAGTTGCTCCAGTATGCGCTTCCCTTCCGTTTGATAATAGACTTTATCTTACTGTTAAAATTTTTGGTCATTCGTTATCTTGTCTTATTGATAGTGGTGCAGCAGCGAAAGTTATAGGTAGCACAGGTTTACAATTTCTTCAGAACCATGGAATACAGTATAATATTAATCCTTGTAATGTGGCAGTAAGTACAGCTGATGATACTATGCAGGAATGTCTTGGTCAAATTTCATTACCGTTTACATTGAATAGTTCTACTCGATGGATAAATTGTTTAGTGGTGCCTTCTATAAGTCGAAGTATTATTTTAGGAATGAACTTCGGTTTTATGTTTGGAATTAAGTTAGATTTACGTTTGAAAGCTTATAGTACGTCTCTGTCAACCAGTGCTTCTTCACATGGCAGTGTTGAAAACATTTGTGTATCTTCCATTCAAAAGATTGAATCTTATGAATCCCTTACCTCTCGACAAAAACTTACCTTAGAGAAAACTATCTTAAAGTTTGACGAATTAGTTTCAGATAAACTCGGTCGTACTACATTAATGGAACATCGTATAGATACTGGTGATGCCTTACCTATAGAACAGCGACAATATTTATTATCTCCCGCAATGCAAAAAGTCTTACATCACGAAGTAGATAAAATGTTACAGTTAGGTGTAATTAAAGAGTCGAATAGCCCTTGGTCATCTCCTATGCTTTTAGTTAAGAAAAAGAATGGTGACTATAGAGCTTGTTATGATGCAAGAAAACTCAATAGTGTGACAAAAAAAGATTCGTATCCCTTACCTCGTACCGATTCTATATTAAATTCTCTTGGTTCGGCTAATTTCTTATCTTCCATTGATTTATCCAAAGCATTTTGGCAAATTAGTTTAGAAAAGGAGTCGTGTGCAAAAACTGCATTCACTATTCCCGGTAAAGGTCTTTTTGAGTATGTTGTGATGCCAATGGGTCTTACTAATAGTCCTCAGACATTACAAAGATGTATGGAAAGAATATTCAGTCCCTCTCTTTTAGGTGAACAAGTGTTCGTATATTTAGATGATATTATAGTTGCCTCTCCAGATTTTCAGTCACGTATCGATACATTAAATAAAGTTGCCCAACGAGTGAAGGAGGCTGGATTCACTATTAATCGTGAGAAATGCCAATTTTGTGGACCTTCTCTTTCATTTTTAGGTTTTGTTGTTGATCAACATGGTCTTCGTACTGATCCAGAAAAAGTTTCATCGATTGTTAACTTTCCTGTTCCTAGGAATACTACCGAAATAAAACGTGTTTGTGGTCTTATAAGTTATTACCGTAGACTTATTAAAGATTATGCCCAACTTTCAGCTCCTATAACTGCTCTTTTGAAAGGAAAAGCTAAAGGTCAAACTATTAAATGGACTAATGAAGCCGAATCCTCGTTTCAGGAAATTAAAAAGCGAATTACCTCTGCTCCCGTTCTTGTGTCTCCCGATTTCGATAAGAAATTTTACATTCAGACTGACGCCAGCGATTTAGCTGTCGGTGCAGTATTGTTTCAGGAACATGATGGTTCTGAACACCCAATTGCTTTTGCAAGTCGTACATTAACTGATGCTTAGAAGAAGTATGCAGCTACAGAAAGAGAACTTTTCGGAATTATTTTTGGTATTGAACACTTTCGTGGTTACGTTGAAAGTACAAATTTTACCGTTATTACCGATTGTGCGGCACTTAAGTGGCTTCATAACCTTCATGAGCCAACTGGTCGATTAGCTAGGTGGAGTTTGCGTTTGTCCCAATTTACGTTTGATGTTCAGCATCGTTCTGGTAAACAAAATATTGTTCCAGATGCCTTGTCTCGTGCAATATCTTCTCTTGATATGTCAACTTTTAGTCCCGATAAATGGTATAAAGAGATGATTGAGAAAGTACAGTCCAGTCCAGATCAGTATCCGAATTTTCGTGTACATGATAATTATTTACTTAAGTATCTTCCGTCTACGTTTCCCGTTGAGTCGAATATTTCTGATTGGAAGCTAGTTATACCTTTAGATAATCGTGATTCTGTATTAAAAGAATGTCATGATGATACTACTGCTTCACATTTTGGTGTTTCGAAAACTATGGCTCGAATAACTGAGAAATATTATTGGCCTAAGTCAAAGTTATCTATTAGTAGATACATTAAGTCTTGTAGTGTATGTGGTGCTCATAAAGCAGAAAATTTAGCAAGAGCCGGATTAATGGGTAGAGAGAAAGATGTCTGTTTTCCCTTCCAAATGGTTAGTATGGATATTATGGGTCCCTTCCCTCGAAGTAAAAATGGAAATACGTTTTTATTTGTTGTTACCGATTACTTTACAAAATTCGTTTTAGTTCAACCTCTTCGCAAGGCTACTACGAAACCAATTATACGTTTTCTGAAAGAACAAGTGTTCTCAATTTTTGGTGTCCCTCAAACAGTTTTGTTAGATAATGGATCGAAATTTGTTTCCAAAGAATTTCGTACATTTTTGAAATCTGGTAAGGTACAGAATTTGTGGTATAATGCTAGGTATCATCCCCAGGTTAACCCCACTGAAAGAGTTAATAGAGTCATTGGGACTGCTATTTCCTCGTACATTAAAGACAACCATCGCGAATGGGATGATCATATTTTTGAGATTACCCAAGCAATTCGTATGGCTCGTCATGAAGTAACTCAGGTCCCTCCAGCGTTTCTGATGTTTGGTCGTCATGTCCCTGTGACAGGAGATTTTTATGGCACTCCCGATCCCTTAAATAATGTGCAGTTAGCAAATCGTTTCTTTTGGTCTAAAGAAAATGCCTTTCTTCCCGAGTTATATGATGAAGTCAAGGAAAGATTACATAAAGCATATCTTCGTAATGAAAAACAATATAATTAGCGTAAGCGTCATTTAACTTTCAATGTTGGTGATATGGTATGGAAGCGAAATTTTACCTTGTCTGATGCGGGTGCTCAGTATTCTAAGAAGCTTGCTCCGAAATATGTTGCTTGTAAGGTTATTCAGAAACTATCTCCTCTCGTTTATGAACTCCAAGATTTGAATGGAAAGAATGTTGGTCAGTTCCATGTCATAGATTTGAAACCCAATTTTTCCAGTTTTGAATAAGTTTGTATATAGGCAAATATGGCTTATGATAGGTAGGTTAGGTTATACATTTTTATTTATAGTTAATTGTTCATTTTAGTTCAGTTCAGTTTCAATTGTCTCCTCCTGTTTAGTATTCTTTTTGGTTAATATTGTTACAGTTTGATTGTGAGTGTGTCTGTGGCAGCACATGTAGTAAGGTTGTTGTAGGTATGGGTGATAATAGTAATACAATCTGGATCGTAACTCTTCGAACAATTTCTGGCTTAGTTTAGGATTCCTCCGGGTCTTATTAATTTTTTTTTTGTTTTTTTTGTGACTGAGTGGCATGTCTAACGTGCCAATTCTTGTCTGACGTTACCATAATTTAAATTTAGAACTTTGCATTATTATCGATAAGTATATTTACATTACCTTAGTATTTTTAAGCATTTCTCTTTCCGTTCAATAATTAAATTTTTATATCACAATATTTTCTCTTCAGTCTACATAATTACGAACGTCCCTGTGTATATTTTAGACATTCAGTTTTAGTTCTATGCGCAGCGTAAGTTGAGCATACTTGATGCATTTCCGTATATCACGTCGTGCCTTTAAGACGTTATCTTTTTTTAAGTTTTGCTTCCCTTTTATAAGGTATGTAAAGGCGTTTAATTACATTTTCTATATATTATATTTAATAGGGAATAAGAATAGAGAAACAAGAATCAGAATACGGAATAAGAATACAGTATATCTTCAAGAAAAAGCTTTTATTTTGGTAAATTTACATATCATTGAGTGGCTTGGTTATGACGTCACGTACAGTTACTTTGTTAAAATGGCAGGTTAATGCAATGTCATCTTTATGAACATAAATGGAGATACCTTTGTTTTGCATCAATCACATATGCTGTTAGACATATTCTGCGTTCGTCGTTATAAACAGCTTTCGTCGTTCGAAGCTGCTTTCGTTATACGTTTATGTTTCGTTTATTTGTACGTTAACTACAAACAGAAATTAACTTTACATTATCGTATATTAGTCTTGGAATTGGAAATGAAAATTCTCAAGCTACAGTTCGTTTAAGACGAGATTAAAATATTTGTTTTGTACAAGTAAGTACTTATCCTTTTAGTGCAGTTAAGTAAATAACAAATCAGTTAGTGTTATTTTGATACGGTTAAGAAAAGGAACAGTAGAGTCCATAACCTATCACAACTGTAATTTGTTGACATTGGTCAATATACGTTTCATGATTGAATACCTACATGTTGAATAAATTGCATTTTGAATTCTAAGTATACATTGATTGTACGTTTATCTACTGTGTTTAATTTAGTGATTTTAAGATTGTAAGGTAGTACAAGAAATATCGTTTTAGTTATTTTATTCGGATATTAATCAGACATTTTGCTTTATTAAATGTACATATAAATACAGATGTTTAGTGCTTATTCAGATTACCTATTATGTTCTGAGATACAACCTTTCTCAATTTTTGTTGTATTTTATTAATTAAACCTAGAAATTGAGTGGTGCCCAATTAAACAAATGCTAATACTGATTATATCTATGAAAATATCTCTGCTTTCCTAACACCTGATGAACGAGTTCTCAATTTTAGTAAGTTTTATAAATTTGTACCTCACTGAGCTAGACCGTGGTGCGATTTACCTTTCTAATATAACAACACTTATTTTTTTATTTGTTATAATATATATATATATATATATATATATATATATATATATATATATATATATATATATATATATATATACATATTAAGTGTCGGTCGTTGCTTGGAATGTGAATAATAATGTAAATAAACATTTCAGTTTAACAGATCACTCACAAGTGTGATGAGTGTAAAAGTCTATTAGTGTTATCCTCAAATTAACATAGAAAATTTAGAAAATGTAAATATTAGAACTAGACGTATCAGCACATATTTCCAGAATTAATGAGAACAATAATACTGCGTATTTACTTCTACTAATTAACCTGTAACAAGCGATTATACCAATGCAATAAAAATAATCTACCGTGTTATTCTAAAACAGCAATACAACGTATTATGAATTTTAAATTGGAATTGTTTGCAAAAAATACATTGATTAAATTCAACAAAAAAAAGACATTAATTTCTTCACACAGCTTTGAGTCTGTCGGAAATATTTTGTTCCAAACGTGATTATTTATCCGCTTAACGATTTTGAAACAAACAACGAAAAGCACGAGCGAAAACTGCTAAACTAGGTAACTTACTTGAACGAAGTTGTACTTTAAGCTTAGTATTGATTAGTTGATTTTAACTTTAACTCTAGGAACAACATGTGATAATGCACTATCTTTACGTAACAACAAAATTTCTCTTAAAAACACAAAACCTCATTTAGTATACTTTCATAATATTATCATTTAATCTGTATAGTTTGTAAATGTAAATCGTGTGGATTTTGTGACAATGTAAACATTTTTATTTCCGCGGTCAACTTTAAAATATAAAAGGTGTTAAAATCCTTGTGCAAGTTTAATGAGCAACAGAGAACCACATTTTAGCTTGAACTTTCCTGAGGTTTGAGGTAAACATCATAATGGGCCATGAGCGTTGTAGAATTTATTATAGTCGTTTTACACCTCGACGAATAAGTTTATTATAGTCAAATTACTCTTATAATTGAGAATTTTCACACAAGTGTGCATTATTTATACATATACAGATGTAATCAACACTTTTATGTCACCATACCCTAATAATACGGCTTTAAACAAACAGGCGTAAGTAGAAAATATAAAATGAAATTTAAGTCAATAAACCCGAGTGCATTAATTAATTGTTGATGTTAATGTGGATTTAGAACGCTTCACTGTAATGTTTTTGGTACACCATCACTGGTTATAAATTACTTGCATTTCATAATATAAATCAATGATTTTATTTTGTCAACGCTCCTAAAATCGTTAAACATTCATTTCGTTATCCAAAAGTTGTTGAGTACACTGAACAAAGCTTTAGCGTACATACCTACTTGTGCATATCAATCGAAAAAACATCCTCATCAAAAACCTGTTTTGCGCGCACAAAAGTATCAATTAATGTAATAGATATAATTGTAAATCTATTAAACGTACCTAATAATAAATAGATAGTCCACTAGACAGTGTAGAGCCAGCGTGAACATAAAGTTTGTACCTAGCTGCTCCAAAACGTATACATTTCACATATAATGTAATGGTAAGATAGGGACGAAGACGATATAACCAGCTGTTACATAATCAAACCGCACTAGGCGTCGTGCAGGCTTACCAAGCTAAACAGGTTGCCAATCTAATAGTAGTGGAAATGGGCTGATTTGATATAAAACGTAAAATGATTGAAATTTAGTTTCAAAAATACCTTACAGTTGCCATAAAATAATAAATAACAACATTCAATCCGGGGAAAATTATCTCTAGGCGTGGCCACAATCTTAAATTTCTCTAAAAGAAATAGTATTAGGTAAGGTATTAAACTAATCCTACCTGACTGTGGAAGATAGAATTGCAGCCTACTCGATAAGATCATACACCATTCAATTTCAGTTAAGTCGTACAACATTCGTTCACTTCAAAAGAGCACATTTAATTCCGTCCCAGTAATCGTGATGACCTTTATGTTAAATTACCCTTAAAATAAATTCATCCAAAGCTTAACAGCATTTTGAAACACTCTTGTCGTAAACTTGTTGATTACATCCTGTATATTCATAAAATCAGAGTTATAAGGCGTTATCTGGAAACTTTCTGATCTACTCTCGTAAACAGATAACACCCAATTTGAAAAAATAATAATAACTCTGTCTATTAATGTTTAACCACTAATCCTTTATGTAGCTTTACACAAAAGAAAACAATTAAATCTAATAATATAACGTTGGTTCTCTTTTAACAGTTTAAATTTTAAGGAATAAACAAACAAAAAATAAGTCTTTCTGTGTTGTAAGTGTTTTGTATCTGTGGTTTGATATTAGTTGAAGTGATCGGCCTATTGCTATAGTGCGACGTTTCGAAAGCGGACTCTGCTTAGGACATCAGGATTAGTCAAGACTGTTTTAGCACTTGATTCGAATTCATCTGTTATGATTTTTTCCCAGCACGTGGCTACTGCTACATTCTAACTTTGGTCCCATTCATTTACAAGTCTGACACTTTTACCGCTGAGCCACTGAGTATTCCTGTAGATATTTTTAGAATATATACGCATGTAGCCACATGGTTGTATTATATATGTACGTACATATTAAAGGTGTATTGCGCCTAAGCTCTTGATAACTTTATAGTCCGTGTTCATTCACGCCTTTAAACACGTATTGAAGTTGGGCACTGTGCTTTACTACTTACTACTAACTGTCCAAAAAATTAATGTTTGTCACAGAATATTTTAACCACGTTTGATCATTAAATTGTTAATTGTCTATAATCGGTCGATTTAGAGTTGTAAACAATCGCACCTAAATTTGAATGCCTAATACTGTTTAATTTAATTCATAAAGCTTAATAAACCTTTATACAGTTACACAAAGAATCACTTCACGTTCCCTTTTAGACCGCGTGGGTTCGTTATACACAATACTTTTCAACTCAATGATTGCTGTTTATTACAAATCTGTTAAAACACTTCTTAGATTTTGGAAAAACTCAATAGTGGTTTCCAATTTTGAATGAATCATTTCATTTGTAAATATTTTAAACTTCATCCACAAAATGAGCTTGGATTTAACCAATATGCACCGCAACACTAATTATTTACAAATTGAAAACTCAGCGTAGATCGTTATGATGTACTATTGCGTGACTACAGTCTGGTAAGTCGAGTGTCTCTCGACTTACCATGTCACTCTCTCCCTTATACAGCAGCGCTCATATATTTTGCAAAACATATTCATCCCGCTCAAACCAAAACACCCTATCCCAGAGGATTTTATAAGATGTGCGAAAACCTTCCTTCCGCAAAATTTAGTCAATTCGACACCATTTGTCCTTGAGCAAGCATCAAACTTCTTTGTTGGGCAATATTATGACATTTGTACAAGCAAAAATATACATACATATTCTTCCTCTACAGTTTAACACAATTTTAACGTATCATAAATTCACATGCTACACATTTACAGCAATTATATACTCACGTTCCTTAAGATGCAGTAGCATTTATTCATTATCGTCTCAATAGGGGTATCACTAAAACATTGTTTCTCAATAATATTCTACAAGACAGCAATATTTGACATGAAAAACATAAAATAGTTTTACTTTTAATTCAGTACACAAAACTAATCAATATTAAGAAGAATATACTCAACCTTTGTAATGAACGACAAACTTACTTTCAACATTAGTGTATTGGGTCTAGAAACCTCCTCCTGTAAAACTCTTTTTTTTGTAAATGATCTTCAATTTACATTTAATAATAGTAATGATAACCTACATTCAAGTGGACAAACAAATTTAACAGTTACCTGAAGAATTCATTAAAACTAAAAATACAATCGTTAATTATAAAGACAGAGGCGACACTAAAATTTCTAATAGAATCAGGAAGATGACTTTACGATGGGATGCGAAGCAACGAGCATTAATTTTTTTTTTATTCTTCGATATTTTCTCGTAGTACTGCATACTAGCGATGCCGAAGTGCCATTATGCTTGTTTTGTGGTGATATTCAAGACTATCAAAATATTGCTCCTTTACAGCAATTACTCTTTCGCCAGTTTTATACTTCTTTCCCATAGGGAAAACTTTAAGCTTCGGGAACAAGTGAAACTCGCTAGGACCAAGATCAGACTAGTAACGTAAGTGCGAGATTAGCGGGAAGCAAATTTTCACAAACAATGCGACCAGTATGGGGAGGTGAACTATCATGAGAGAAGGGCACCCCTCCTTGAACCATTCCGGCCCTTTTTTAGCAACTATTCCTTTAAGATGGTCCAAAAGTGCAGCATAGTGTGCTCCGTTGATGGTTTGGCCCTTTGTGAGATGGTCGATGGGAAGTATCGCCTTCTGAATTCCAAAAAAAAAGCAGCCGTAACCGTCCTGGTTGACGAAAACAACTTCGTTTTTTTTTGGCAGAAGGCTACCATGATGTTTCCACCGTTGAGATTGGTAATATAGTGATGAATCCAACTTTCAACAACGGAAACAAAGCCTTATTGATAGTGATAACCCTAAATAAAAAAAATAAATCAAGCAAATGATCAAAATTTAACGTATTAAGGACAAAAATAAATGTTAAGCACCCTTCGACGTTCAGCGTTGGCCGTAGCAAGTAAACCAAAAACAAATAAAACATAAAACCGTGATTTTAGGAACCGATTAGTACTTTAAGTTTGATATAAATAACCAAAATGTTTCAGCCAGATGTCTACATTTGTGTTCAAAACCACACCAGAGAATTTAAATTTGACTAATCTTAATGACAAGACGAATAAAGCATACATTTTCCCCACAGCAACTAAAATTGGTAGCCTGGTACTATTATTACAAGCATAAATCAAAAAGGTACCCTTACAGATTAACCACTCAAATTATAAACAAGTATGTGTAACTCTGGCTGAAGGCCGAAATAATAAGCCAAAGAGAATTAGCAGCTTCCCTATTCGGATAACGTTTGTTAACACTTATACTTAGAGCTTAAATAATTATAGCCAGTAAGTGAGATACGTAGAAGATGCATTGAACATTTAACATTAGATAACTATAAACATTATGACAAGCACATAAGCACTTTAGTTCATAAAAGCACAAATATTAGCAAATATCTGTATAGCAACTGTTGAATTACGTAAGTGCAAAGTTCAGATCGTAAACACAATACACCTCAATGATTGCTGTTTATTACAAATCTGTTCAAACACTTCTTAAATTTGGAAAAACTCAATAGTAGTTTCCAATTTTCAATGAATCATTTCATTTGTAAATGTTTAAATACTTCATCCACAAAATGAGTTTGGAGTCAACCAATATGTACCGCAACAATAATTATTTACACATTAAAAACTTAGCGTAGATAGTTATGATATCACAAAATACTCGTGCGTGACTACAGCCTTAAGTATAATTCTGAGCCCGAGTATCTCTACTTAAAAGCAGTAGGTATAAAGATACAACAGCTTTTTAACGCACTACGATTTTTTGTGAAAATTGAAAGTAATTATAGCTACAATAGCACAGCATTAAAGCTAGAATAGCTACCGTAAACAAATCAGCACCTGTGTAAGTGGGAATTTGTGTATTTCCAATAAAATCTTAATTAAACATCTATTATTATAGGTACATAACCTCGTTATAAGCAACACTATTGAATTAAAAATTATTATTAATTTTATTAAATACTTAAATAAAAAGTTTACCTCGAGTAGGATTGGGACCTCCACCCTGTACTTTGCTAGAGTACTCGAGGTAAACTTTTTATTTAAGTATTTAATAAAATTAATAATAATTTTTAATTACATATTTACCTTTGAACTTAATTGTTCATAACAAAAACTTATAATAACACTATTGAATGTTCCAACTAAATGTAGTTGCACTGACGATTTAGGACACAGCGCTATATTTGTGACGGTAATCCAATCAATCGACGAGTCACTCTTAAAATACTTAGAAAATTAACTAAAGTAAATGTCTATACAGCTTGAGAATAACAGTAAGGAATAACAATAAAAGAAACTCACCAGGATGTTGTGGGTGTATAAATACTTAACCGAGTGTCTTACTAGACCTAAACTTGTTTACTTTTAGTGAGGAAAGGAAAGGGCCACGTATTTCATTCCCTCGTCAAGGGAGAGGGCGGGCTGCTCGAGCTTTCCGTGCTCCTTCAGCCACAATCATGGATTTCCAGCATACATACATACATTACGTATATATGCAAGGTGGGATTAAGGATGGGTGTGGTCAGAATAGGATCGGAAGAAACGGAGTTAGGGTTCTGAGGGGCAAAATACTACACCAACATTCGCCTAAGTAGCCGCACATGGTGCGCATATACGCAGTGACCATGGCGATACATGTGTATGAGGAAAACCCCCTGAAAAAAACCTTATACAAGGTAGACGGTAACGGGAATCGAACCCATTACCTCCCGAATTCTAAGCAGGTCGTGTCACCACTACGCTACTAGCTCGGTCTTTTGTGAGAGAAAGAGCCGATGTGAAGTAATAGCGACTAACCAGGTAGAGCAGCAGGATCCGTTGCAGCATTATCCAGAAAATAAGCACACGACTTACATAAGAAAATACACACTAGTAAAAACTTGTTAACAAAATCCAGATGTTTAGATTCCAACACCTTATAGTACATGAAGTCAAAATATATTATACCGCTAATACGTAACTGGATCAGCTGTTTAGTCAAAGCATAATATGTTCGGTAAGGCTTTTATATGTTACGACACTGGCTTTTGCGTTACGTTATGATTTATATACATCATACTTCTACGATTACAATCGTAAAATAAATTACTTATCTTTCTTTGGTTTTTTTAATCGTGTATTTTTATATTATATAATCTAAACGTTTCGATAACACTTACAGTTGTCTTCGGCAGTGGTATCTATTAAAGTTGTAAAGCCAACTATATAATTAAGTTATAGTAAAAAATAACTAGATCATTAAAAATTAAATACTGTTAAAATGTCTTAAAGATGACAAATCAAGTCCCTCTAAAATAAGCTATTGAATGCATTGATCATGTTTTTCCAAAGGATATAACCATTTCTTTTCAGCATTGTCTTACTACAACTTATTTTGAGAGTAGTAGCAAATTTTTTGAACAGATTGATGGTGTAGAAATGGGTAGTCCCCTTAGTCCTGTTACAGCTAATTTTTACATGGAAAAATTTGAACCATTAGCGTTACAAGATACACCTAAAAACCCTTCATTTTGGTATAGACATGTAGCTACATGTCTATACCACATTTGTTATTTGGAGAGACGGAGAAGAAGCATTGCATGGGTTTTTTGGTTTTTATAAGTGGTATACATCCTAGCATTCAGTTTACCATCAAAAAAGAAACTTATGGAAGTGTACCATTTTTTGACATATTAAAATAATAAATAAAAATAATAATTCACTATCTTTTAAGGTTTACAGAAAACCGACAGACACTGATAGATACTGTCATAAATTATCCAACCACCACCCACGTCAAAAAAATTGGTGTAATTAAACCTTTAGAAGATCGAGCAAAACGAATTTGTGACCCTGAATTTTTGATGGATGAATATAAATATATAACAAAGTCCTTACAAGGTAATGCATATTCCCTTACAGATATTAATAACGTTATTACACCTTCTAGACACAACCTTAAAGGAAAACCAGTACTTAATGTTAGCACTGATTTTCTTCGTTTTATTGTTAATGTTACAGATAGAATTGAAAAAATTCTAATTAAGTATGGCATTAGGACTATTTTTAAACCTACAAGAAAAATTAAAGAACATTTAAGGTCACCCAAAGATGCCTCAAACCCATTATCATCTTTCGGAACTTGTAAGTTATCTTGTTCGTATGGAAAAGTATATATTGGAACCACAGAACGTAGCTTTGATACAAGACGTAAAGAACATATGAGATTTTCTAGATTAGGTCGAGCAGAGAAGTCTGCGGTAGCTGACCATGCCTTAAATGGTCATGACATTCAATTTGACAATATGGAAGTATTGTCAAGACAAACTCATTATCATTTTCGTTTACAACTTGAAGTTATTGAGATATATAAACACCCTAATAATTTTAATAAGCAAGAAGAAAACCTACGTTTAAATAGGTTTTGGCATCTTATCATTAAAAAAAGGCATAACGATACGTCTTGATTTTGATATTAATTATACTTTTGGTATGTCTAGGTTTCTGCTGTGGTTTTCCTAGACCTTGAAGGAAATTCTTCACCAATTATATGTTAAATTATCACGGCATTATAATTTAACATAAGTAGTAGAAATTAAAATTCAAATTAAAAAATTACATAAAACGTACTGCATTATGCTTTTCAGTGTTAATAACACTTGCAATTACTGACAAAGCAATTTTTTTGTTAGATTTAACTGGATTATTTTAATCGATGTCAAGTTTATATTTGTGAATGCTTCTATCATTTTTAAATTGATGTTTTTCATAACTTTACACTACCATCATTTTGTTAAATGTGTTTTTTGACTAATATTTTTCATTGTTGGCCTTCGACCGTTAGAAGGTGTTCTGATTTGTCACCTTTAAGATAGTTTAACAATATTTAATTTGTAATAATCTAGTTATTCTTTACTATAATTTAATGCTATAGTTGCTTTATGCGTTTTTTAAACTGTTATGTTGATAGCAGGCTGATGTTTATGTTTTAATTTTTCAACTTTGACAAAATTGTTTTAACAATTTTAATAGAAATTACTACTGACGAAGATAACTGTATTATCGAAACGTTTAGATTATATAATATACAAATACACCGTTAAAAACCCAAAAAAATAAGTATTTTATTATGTGTAATAATGGTGAAAGTTTACATTTTCATATATATCGTAGAAGTCTATTTTGTTCTGCAAAAGGTTTATGTCTCTATTTACCTATATATTTGGTTTCAGACATGGGCATTAAGAAAGAAACAAATCTTAAAGCTTCAGTGTAGTTTGTTTAGCGTTTTTTAAATCTTTTATTATGTTATGCACATATTTAATCCTCTTATACTTGATATAATATAGTAGAATAAAGTTCAGTAGGATACTTACAATAAATAATAATAAAATTTGATACTCTGCAGAATCTCTACAGAGAATAAAACATTTTAAAATTAGCTCTAAAATCCTTTATATAGGTAGGTATTCCTTCACTTGCGCAATTTTTAAACAAACTGAATACGGCTTTTATACGCTGAATTTCTAGCTTAAAGCAATTTTCATGAAAGTAGTGCGTCAATATGTAGTATTGTACTGTAAATAAACTACATCCCTGTTGTAAGGTTTATGTCCGTTTTTACAAGCACCATCGCAGTGGATACAAGCGTTGTTATGGCCTATTTTATTTAAAGAGGTAACTTAACGAGATCACACTTCTTGAGAGACGCATTGCAGGGATTATATCACCCTACTAAGAGGATTTCTCGCTTAAGAGGCATTTATATTTCAATACGTTTTTAAATAATTTAAAGGGTTCCGTCTAATTTTCTTTGTTGCCTTATAATTAACAAAATTGCTGTTAATAGTTTTATGGGAATTTATGTTTCTTGGCAAAAATTTATTACGTTTACTTACACCTAAAAATTGATCAATGTTTCCGTGATAATTACTCTGACAACTCTACTTCCTGAAAAGGGTGGTGAAATACTTTATTTTCCGGTTTTAGTACTTCTAGAAGCTATTTAACAAGTTTAATTTATTTGGTTGTGTTATTTCATGTTTTACATCTTAGCTGTCAACTTGTACCTTATATAGCACAATTTATTGTGTGATCTTATCGTGTTTCTCATTAAGGAAACGTAGAATTGATATTAATATCTCTGATTCGCATAAAATAGTGTACATATATACAAAGGTAAATGGTAACGAATATTGTTACGCAGTTTTCATATTTAATATTGGATTAGCCTTTACCTATTTATCGTACGTTTTGTTGGTGTTTACTAAAATAGGGAAATTAAAAGGTATTCATGGAAATGTTTATTGAGTAGATGCTTTGAATCCAAATGTTGAGTATGTAACCATCAAATTCGTTGCACTCCATTTGTAGTTTTAACTACAGTAGTAGTAGCAGGACACTACTTTCACTTTTTTGTGACGTCACAAGCCCCGCCCCCTGGGACACTTTCCCCTCCTTTGCTGGAAATAGTATTATAATAAGGGGCCCTTAATTCTATCTCATATAGGTAAAATTTTACGATGCGATGCTTTCAACGAAGCCAGTTCCAACGACCCCCACCTCTCTACCTCTCTAAGGTCTGCTCATCACACAAGTGTTACCATTACGCAAGCTGAACAAGTGGAACCACCACTTAATACAGAGGAAGTATAATAATTAGAACAGAAGAAAGTGTTTCCAAGATAGTTTTTATTAATTTATACACGTTATTTGTTATACACATAAAATACATCTCTTTCTTTCTTTATTAGACACAAAATGCAACTCTTTCTCTTTTTATTCTTGGAGTATGTTAAATAATAATAATAATAATAATAATAATAATAATAATAATAATAATAATAATAATATATTTATCCTGTAGAGTTGTAACACAAGTGTAGGAACGTCACAAGACAACAAAGCTACATGTAACTAAAATACATTCTGATATCCCTAAAAAAATATCTCTTGGATTACTAAAATGGACAGTGAAATATTCTTAAATATAGTAAAGAGGAACAACTTTCCTGAAGCTACGTTTACTTTGTATAGCTGTTAAGTTTGGCGGAAATTTATTCCATAATTTAATCGCAATAATGGGAAAATGGTTAACCACAAAATGTGATTATGTTTAGGCAGTCTAAACTTATCTTTGTGTCTGAGATCAACACTAGTAAAGTCCGAGACTATTTCCTTATCCTCTCTTTTAGGTAAATATATATATATATATATATATATATATATATATATATATATATATATATATATATATATATATATCTATACAGTGTGATCCAAAGTAGAGGGACCTTTCAATAACTTGTTTATTTTACGATATATAAAAAAAAAGTTAAATTATTTTTTGTTTACGGCCATGTGCTATATTTAATAGGGCTATCAAATATCAAATATCAAATATTAATAACAACTGTTGTTTTTAAACGACACCCTGCACATTTTTTAGACTAGCTGATTCCTCATTATTTTTTCTTTCTGTAAATATAAAATTTTATGGGTATTATATCAGAAAATTTTGTTGTAAATCGCAAAAAACTGTTTGAAGGAGTAAAAGATCACTATTTCAAAAATAAAATAGTTATTGCCATGGAAAACGGAAACAATTGCTTTGTGAAGTTGTTTCAGATTGTTTCACATCTTTGAAAATTAGTTTTTATATGTAACTACTTAAGATGTGACGGCATTTATAATTACAACGTTATTGTATGCAATTTTTAGGCAATTACATAATGAATAATAGTGAAAAGGTCGATTTAATGTTAATATTTGGTGAGTGTAATCGCAACGCACGAAGATCAGTCGTACTCTATGCAGAAAGATTTCCTGACAGGTTCACCCTCCACATACTTACTTACACAAAGTTGAAAATTCATTAAGGCAACATGGAGCATTTCCTGGAGTAAAAATCCAAAATAGAGAACCCCAGAGAAATAACCCGATAAACGAATAACGAGAATTGCAGAATTTAGCGTATGTTCGACTTCATCCACGTTCGTCTATTAGGCATGTAGCTCAGGAAGTAGGAACATCATTTGGATATGTTCAGAGGACATTAAAAAAACACAAGCTGTACCCCTATAAATCAAATTTAGTGCAACACCTACGTCCAGCAGATCCCGAACGCCGATTAACATTTCTTGCGTGGTTAGTGGAACAACTGAAAGATGACCGAGGCATTTTAGACAGAATTTTGTGGACCGACGAAGCAAAATTCACCAATAATGGCGTTATCAACAGACAAAATAATCGTTTCTGGTCGGACGAAAACCCACATTGGACATTAAATACAAACCATCAAACCGTTTGGGGTACTAACGTTTGGTGCGGTTTAATAGGAGACAGATTATTGGGACCTTTTTTTATGACGCAACTCTCACTGCAAGAAGATTTTTCATTTTTTAGATACTGAGCTTTTGACCATGTTAGAAGATTTTCCACTAGCATTGCGACGAAACATTGCTAGTGAATATCTAAACGAAACCTTTAATGGGCGTTTAATTGCCACCCATGGACCAGTGGAAATGCCACCAAGATCGCCTGATATTGCACCTCTGGACTATTTCTTATGGGGCTATCTTAATACACTAGTCTATGCAGATCCGCCACAAAATGTAGAGGATTTAAAAAACAAAATCCGGTTAGCTTGTATGCAGTTAACACCCGATGTGATACATAGAACAACACATCATGAATTTCTAAAGCGGCTAGAGGCATGTGTTGCACAAACTGGTGGTAATTTTGAACAATAATTTTCCTGCATACCATGTTTGGAGTTAAAAAATACGTGCTTATTACTTGTTGAATTTTGTATTTTGTTTGTGTAGCCGTTTCCAGATTTCTTACTATTCTAATGAATACTAATAATAAAAGCAGTTGTTTCCGTTTTCCATGGCAATAGCTATTTTGTTTTTTAAATATTGATCTTGTACACCTTCAAACAGTTTTTTGCGATTTACAACAAAATTTTCTGATGTAATACCCATAGAATTTTATATTTACAGAAAGAAAAAATAATGAGGAATCAGCCTAAAAAAATATACAGGGTGTCATTTAAAAAACAATAGTTGTGTTCGTTTCCGGTTTAACCGGAAATGAACAAAATATTTGATAGCCCTATTAAATGTAGCACATGGCCGTAAACAAAAAATAATTTAACCTTTTTTTTATATATCGTAAAATAAAGAAGTTATTGAATGGTCCCTCTACTTTGGATCACACTGTGAATATATATATACATATATATATATATATATATATATATATATATATAATGTTGGCTTATAATAAATTTATTAGGATGATGTAATTATATTTATGAGGTTTAAATTTGGGGAATAATATATTTAGTTGGATTTTTAAATTTAAATGTTGAGATGTAATTATATGATTAATAGATTAACTTTGCACCGAACTAGCTCAATCTCAATTTGGGGATAGGGATAAATGTATTTAGTTGGAAAATTAAATTTATTCTGGATGTGTGTGTGTATATTTATATGAATTACACTTTATAAAAATTATCACAAATGTATAAGAATTAGTCTGAATATATTTTACTTCCAACGCATGCGTTGTAACGTAATTGAGTGAAGTTAACAATTTCAAAATTGTCAAATAATAATTTGGAAATTTACTGTTTACGTCCACAATTAAATTTAGAATGTGAAAATAATTTAAAATTTTGTTTCCTTTACAGGTGTTTATACAAGTAATTGTTTGAAATTCTATACCAATACATATACCTAATAAATAATAATTTGCAGGAAATTTACCAAATAAATGTCCACAATAAATAGGGTTATATAAAAAAATGTGACTCACATATACTGTTCCCAATGCAAATTGATGTCTTCGAGTTGTTCCAATTTGATGCAGGCACTTTCCGCTTGATTCTAGTTGTTACCATACACTCATATACTGCTGACCGGTTCTCGAGCTGTCGATGACACCAACTTCCAAAAACTAATGATGTTTCCTTCCAAATCGGCAATACTCCAGTCACTTATTTTATTTTGGTAAAATTTTTTTATTTAAATGAATTAAAACTTATTGATTGGTATCGTATAAAAAAATGTTTAAATGTTGTCCAAAATTTTGTTATTATATCACTTTTATTTTTAGATGCCGGATCAAATTTAATTATTTAAAAGAAATTGTACCCAGAAATAAAACACAGATAACCAAATAAATGTGATTTTAATTTGGTATAACGGAATCAACTCAAGTTTGATAACACGAAAACTCTTAACAAAATCGTAACACAAATTAACTCGTACAAAAATATTTTCCGACCGAACTATTAAATTTAATCGCCGGTATAAAAACAATTGCTCTCGAATATTTTCTTCGTAAATTATAACTTTCTTTACGATAATTAAACTAGGTTATGAAAACTTACTTATTATACAAATGCACAACACTGCTTTAACCTTTTTTTTCAATTTTGAACAAATTCTAGAGAGCTTAGTACTTCCAGGGCAATTCCTTTTATACCTTTTTGGTTGTTACTAAAAATTCAGTTTTTTTTCAGCCATCTTACCTAAGTAACTAAGGCTCTGATTGGTTGACACAATTTAAAATTTGGACTAAAATAGAAATTTGGCCATAACTTTCTTATACATTAACGAATTTAAAAACTAACAACAGAAATGAAACCTACATAAAATTTTGATAAAAAGACACCTAACAAGCTATGGTTCCTAAAAATAATATGCGAAATCACTTAATCTAAATTGAATTTGCTTATACCTACCTAAACTTACAAGCTACACTTAATCTAATTACATAAACGGAATACTGGGAAAATTTTACATGAGAACACATACTTTTAGTGTTAGAAATCTCAAAATTAAGGAAATTTTAAGTTTATGTAAAAATATTCTAAATTCACCTCATATTTCACAAAATTTTGCGGTGAAATGCATTGTATCCTTTTAAAAACTGTGAGATACTGAGAAAGAACTCCTATTAATTGCTTTAAGAGCATAATTTAAACCTAATAATATGAAAAAACTATAAAATTATGGAAAAAACCTAGAAATTATAACCTAACCAAACTTAAATCTAAAATAGCAAATAACTTATATTTAAAAATGTTTTCATCACTCAAAGTGTTATGTTAGAGGTTTGTAATACTTGTTTTTATTATTTTCACTGTTCATTTCTAATGCATTATGTCAAATAGTGTTGCATTAAAATGTCCCTTCGTCTAACACACTTACTGAAATTTTCATTGTAAAAATGTATATAACTATGAATGTCTTTATGTTAAATTGTTCTATGCACTGTTCTTGCTGTTAAACTTATATCACAATGTTAGTCACAGAGTTGCTTCCAGAAATATGTGGGAAAAATGTCTAATATGTCCAATATATAACCCTTTTATGAAATTTTCACATTTCCTGCATTCGAAAACTATTTATACACTATCCCTAATATAATCCTAGCTATACAATTTATGTTTAAACACCTGTAAAGTGTTCACTTGCCAAAATACCCTCGAAAAATTGACTTTTATTGAAATAAAGGAAATACTAAATTGACTTTACGAAAATAAGTGTATTTAACATTCTTGACATTTTTGTTGGCGGGAAAAAGCTCTTTATGATGAAACCAAACCGCATAAATAATATTCAGACTATTTTGTACAAAAAAAATCTACTTTAAACACATCGTGAGCCAGATTTCTATCAAACAAAGTCTCGCACATGTATCGAGCTTGAAATCACCCCTTTTTATAACTAAATTTTCATTTAAACTGTCCGATCCTTCTTTTACTTCTTTCTGACCATCTCAATATATATATATATATATATATATATATATATATATATATATACAGGGTGGTCCTTTTAAAGTGTTACAAAGCGATATTGAGAAAATGGCTGAAAGAAAATAAATGAAATATCTAGGGATACAATGGGTCGTTGGTGGACACTTTTTGATAGAGTAAGTAATGTTTTAACCTTTTCCACTTTTTAGGGGTGGGGGGTTACTTTTAGATGTTAAATGGAAAGGTGTAGTATTCTTTACAATTCGTAATCTCCCGAAAAAACTACCTTATTATCAATGAATAATTTAATGCCAATGTCAATGTCACTACGCTAAATTCAACAAAATTAAAAAGAAAATCAACAGGAAAAAACTGATATTAGGTACATTATTTTATTATAATAGGTGCTCAAAATGAACATCAACCCTCTTTCGAAAAGAATTCCGCACTCTGAATAACATATCTGGGGTGATTTCACGATTTTTTTCTGGAGATTACGAATCTGGAAAGAAAACTGCACCTTTCCATTTAAAATTTAAAAGTTACCCCCCACCCATAAACAGTGGAAAGGGTTAAAACATTACTTACTCTGTCAAAAAGTGTCCCCCAACGACCAATTGTATCTCTAGAAATTTAATTTATTTTCAATCAGCCGTTTCTCAATATCGCTTTGTAACACTTTAAAAGGACCACCCTGTATATATATATATATATATATATATATATATATATATATATATATATATATAAGCATAAGCAGATAAGCATTCAAAATTCAGAACTTCATGTAACTGTCGAAACACAAAATTCAAGGTCGATAACATTTTGATGACTTTATTTACCTGAGTGTTCCATGAAAAGGTTTGGTCTATCTCGATACCCAAAAATTTTACGGAGTTTAGCAGACATATTGATTTACCTTCCATTTTAACAAGTAAGCTGTAATCAGGAATGTAATTTGAAAATAAAACACCTTGCGGTTTTGTCTTATTTAAAATTAGACCATTGTTGTCGCAGTAATTTTTTATTTTTGAAATGCTTTGGTTTTGTTTTAAGAACACGATCGCAATCATTTCCGCCGGTAGTAACAACCGAAGCGTCATTTTCCAAGAGTGTTATAAAACTTTCATGGCTAGTACCAAATAAGTCATTAACAAAGAGAATAAACATGAGTGGACCAAGAATGCTGCCCTGGGGGACACCAACGGATACCTTTTTTTTGTTGGAATAAACGTTTTCGTCACGAATTGCCAACTATCTGAGATATGAGTCAAGCCAGTCATACGCATTACCTCTGACACCATATCTTTCTAGCTTGTTCAATAGAATACTATGATTCACTGTTTCAAACGCACGACTTAAGCCGTAAAAAACACCTACAATCTTCTGATGAACATCGAGATGTTCTAAAATATAAGATATCATGTTTAAAATAGCTTGAACGGCACAGCGGTTTTTGCGAAAAAGAAATTAATTTGTTGACAGAATGTTGTTGGTATTTACAAAATTTAGAAGTCTAATATAATAAGTCCTCTCGAAAACTTTCGAAAATACTGATACAACCTTAATACCTCTGTAATTATCAATTTTCCGAACATCGCCTTTTTTTTGTGAATAGGGATTGTAATCGTTTGCTTGAGAATGTTTTGAAATATACCTCCAACGAATGACAGGTTAATGAGATCCGAAAGAACTGAACTGATATACTCACTCACCTTAACTAGAAGAGAACATGGAATTTCATCAAAACCAGCCGATTCTTTACATGCTACAGTTTTGATTATACTATCTATTTCATTCCGGTAGGGTATAACAGCATAGAGTTATGATTAATACTCACCGAACTACAATCCAAGAATATGTTTGTGTTATCGCGCATTAATTCAGAAATAGAATTAACAAAATAATTCTTAAACATGTAAACAACGTCCTTGCTATCCTCTGTTATCTTACCATTGGCATCTTTACATTTGGTTGGGCAATGATGATCTTTATTGTAATAGAATCGCTATGCAATTTAAGCAGGTTACTGTATACACTAAGACGGTACTTATCGTTTGTGACTTTAACAGTACTGTACAAATCCCTCAGGTATTGCCCATTTTTAATAATTTCGTCAGTGATCAATTTTTTCTTATAAGAGTGTCGCTTTAGCTTTAACGCGAATTATAGGAAAAGCAATATCAAAAATCTCTTTAAATCTCGAAAAAAAGCTTACAAACTTATCATTAATACCTTCAGATGCGTCTATGACATTCCATTTCTCGCTCGAAATTAAATGTTTGAAATAGCGTAAATTTATATCACTATTGAAATTTCTTTTATAAGAATATTTTACTTCAGATTTGTTGAATGTTGCCACCTGTAAATAATTAATTGCATACAATGATCAGATAAATTAGTTGAAATTGCTTGTGAACTTAATTGCTTTAGATTAGTAGTAGAAAAAATATTTTCTATAATTGTTCTAGAACTACCCTGTATTCTAGTGTAGTCCATTATATATTGAATAAAACCGTAAGACGATAGCAATGTAAGAAGCTTCTGTGCATAGTTATTCCTTACGCATACATCGAAATTAAGATTAAAATCTTCACATACAAACTGTGGTTGGTCCTTAACACTAAATTTTGACCAAAACAATTCTAGACATTAATAAAAAAAACATTTGAACCAGGAGTTTGATAAAAACATGAAACATAAATTGGGATGTGCGAAGTATAAACGACTGCACTCGCATATTCAAAATGAATTTCCAGCGGTGATACAGATATCGCCTTCTTTTTACAATCGATACCGATTTTTACGAATATCGCCACAACGCCACGTTTATCGTCTATTCTGCAATAATTATCCACAAGCTTATAGTTATCAATTTTACAATGAAGGATTTCATCAGCTCTGCCGACAATTACACCTTTTTGTTGATTGGCGTTTGTTATTATTTGATCTTGATCCCTTTTCCTATAATTCTTCCTTACTTTGTAAGATACTGGTTTAAGTGTTGCAGCCGTAGTGTTGTCTTGATCGTACTCGTTTGGGTTCCCAGATAGTAATTTATCGGCTGTGGCCTTGTTTGATACGCAATCACTGTAACTCGTTACATTTCGTCGTTTGGATAACAACTTAACTACATACATAAAGACAAAATTTACATCGATTGGGGCTTGAACCTTGATGGCGCAGTTGGTTAGCGCGGTACTCTAGCAAAGTACAGGTCGTAGGTTCAAATCCTACTCGAGGTAAACTTTTTATTTATGTATTTAATAAAATTAATAATAATTTTTAATCACATATTTACCTTTGAACTTATTCGTTCATAACAAAAACTTATAATAACAATTTAACTTGTTTATTTTTATTATTTTTCATTAAACAATTGGAATCCGCAGCTAACACTAGTTTTACCATGTCAACATTACTGGTTTTTAACACAGAATCTTCATTTTTTAGTTCGAGTATTAACGAGTGCAGCTCATTAGTTTTTTCGGATACTGCTTCCAGAATAATTTCTTTTAGCTGCTCACTTGAAATTGTTATCGTAGTGCCAGACACATCTCGTATTTACCATGATTAATATAATCCACCGCAGGATAACCAAAAGAGGAAAAACTTTGCGACCGCGAGCACGGAACGAACGTCGCAGTAAAAATCTAACTTAATCGTAATTTAATAATTTATATCTATTTGTGAGTTTTCTTCTAAATCCTTCTGTAACCAGTAATTAGATAAATACAATACATCCATATTTTCTATTTGCAGTACATATCGAATTTTATTTCTAATAGCTGATTGTTTAAGACCTATGATAACTAGTTCTATTCCTTCGGGTAATGTTTCTAATCATTTACAATTTCTAGCCTTAATTCTGCCTTTAACTTCCTGCATACGAATTTTGTTAACTAGATCCATGTCTTGTTGCGCAAATGGTCCTTGTTCCATATTTTTTAAGGCATTGGAATGGACTACAGTGTTCTCTATCTTGGCGAATTCTTGTTCCGTTTGCAGTAAATGTAATAAAAGGATCCTGGTTTTGGTAAAGAAACTATCTCCATCCCATTGTAAGGTATAAATATAAACCCTTCGCTTGCTAGTTACTTTCTATCGAACTTGTGAGTATTTTTGCTTATTATTAACAACGAAGACAGAAATTTTATAAATTCCAAACATGTCTAGTTTATTCCAATAAGATTTAAAATACATAATAATATGTTATTTAAGCTCTTCCATTTTATGGTCTGTTTCCAACAGGCTGCTGTACTCTTCTTTTATGCTGTTGATCTGTTCTATATATTCTGATTTTCGCTTCTTATTTCCTTAAGCGGGTATGATTTTAGTTTACTGTTAATATTGCTTCTTTTTCTTAAAACTTGTGGTGCTAAATTGTTTGTTTGTTTTTACGAGTCCATTTTCCTCTATGTTAATTCCCTCTGGTATTGTAGAAAATGGCTCTCGAGAAATAGGTGTCTCCAGCATTAATAAAACGTTTTTGTATAATATGCATATCGTCCTTCTTTCCCTTTATTCCACAATCTCTATGTAATTTATAGGTAGACAAATTAGGTCAAAGGCAGAAAATGTATGTTATTATTATTTTTCTTTCTTTGGGATCATTTTCAATTTTAATTGTATGCCAGTTAATTTTCTTGTATATTCGTTGCACAATATATATATATATATATATATATATATATATATATATATATATATATATATATATATATATATATATATATATATATATATATATATAAATTGGGATGTTTAATATGAATTTAATAATATTAATCTGAATTAAAATGGCGACTTATATAATTGTGAGTAAAAATTATTTAGTTTGAAAATAATAATTATATTTTATATTTATATTTATTTTGAGGTAATTTAAATTTTATATGTTAATAATATAATTGAAGTAATTATTTAACTCTTTAATGTTATATTGATTATATTGCACCGGACTAGCTCAGAATCTCATATGGGGATAGAGTTCAAGGAATTTAGTTGAAGATAAAATTTTGAGTATAAGAAATATCCTATATGTAATTGAATTTAAAGTATACAAAATGTTCTGAATATAATTTGCTATCAAACGCATGCGTTAATGAATTTAAGTAAAAATAAGTAACTGTCAAAGATGTCAGATGATTAAATTTAGAAAATTTAATGTTAAGAACCAAAATGAAAATTTTGAAAAAGAAAAGAAATTAATATCTTTACAGGTGTTTACACAAGTAAATATTTAAAATTCTTAACTAAAAACATGTACCAAATACAAATTGCAGGAAAATAACAATGAATATTCACAATAGGTAGGGTTATAAAATTTGACTCACATATACAGTCCTTCCTGTTGATTGAATGATGTCTTCAAATACTTCAGCTGGATGCAGGCACTGTTCACTCGGCTACTGTTGTTACCAATACCCAACTGCTATCTCGGTTCTCGGTTGTCGAAGACACCAACTTCCAGGCTTATAGATGTTTTCCCCAAAAACGGCAAACTCCAACCACTTATTTATTATGGTAACTTTTTATTTTAATGATTTTATAGCTCAATGAGTGATATCGTTTAAAATATATGTTTAAGTATCCAAGATTTTTGTTAAGAACACTTTTATTTTAGCTACCGATAATAATTTTTATTTAAAAGGAATTGTCCGAGGAAATAAAACAAACTTTGACCAAATAAAAATGGAATTTAATTTGGTAAACAAGAATTATTTTAAATTTGAAAACACGTAAACAAATCTTCACAAAATCGTAACATCAATTAATCGAACAGAATTATTTTATTAAACGACAGGTATCGGAAACCGAACTATTTATTTCTATCCGACGATACAAAAACAAGTGCTCTCGAAAATTATTCGTAACGTAAAACTTCTTAACGATAATAAATTAGGTTATGTATTCACAAATTTTACAACACTGTTTTAACCTTTTTCACTTTTGAACAATTTCTAGAGAGAGAATGATTTCTTGAGCGCTTGCTTTTATGTGTTTCTGGTTGTTACAAAATTTTCATTTTTTTACAGCCATATTGCAAATGTAGCTATGGATCTGATTGGAGGATCAAAATTAAAAATTGTACATAAATGGAATTTTGGCCGTAACTTTCTTATGCATAATCGGAATTGAAAATTAAAAACGGAAATGAAAAGTACGTGAAATTTTGAATAAAAGGACACCTAACAAGCTATAATTCCTAACACTAATAAACGAAGTAACCTACTCTAATTAAAAGAAGCTTTTAACTTTTTATACTTACAAGCTACACTAAAATTACTTGCAAAAATGGAATTCTGAGGACATTTTACATAAGAATACATATCTTTTATGTTCGAAACAATTAATTTAAAGAAAATTTTAAGCTTTTTTAATATTAGCTTAAATTCACCTCAGATTTAGCATAATTTAGCGGAGAAAAACGCTGTATCCTTATAAAAACATATTCATATTGAGAAAGAACATCTATTATTTGCTTTAAGAGCAAAATCTACGTCTAATAAAGTGGAAAAAGCATAAAATTATGAAAAAAAACCTAAAATTTACAACGTAACCAAACTTAAATCTAAAAATGAAATTAATTCATATTAAAAAATGTTTTTAACACTTAAAATGTTATGTTTAAGGTTTGTACTACTTGTCTTTATTGTTCTCACTACTTATTTGCAATGCATAATGTTATATAGTCTTGCATTGAAAAAGTCTCATCGTCTAACACTCTTTTTGAAATTTTTCACTATAAATTGTACGGCACTATAAATGTCTGTATGCCATAATGTTCTAAATGTTTTTCTTATTGTGAAACTTGTATTAATATTTTTGTCACTAATTCGCTACCAAAAATATGTGCGAAAAATGTCTATACTGTCCATATTATAACCCTTTTACTAAATTTTTGTATTTCCTGCCTTTAAAAACTAAACATACACTATCCCTAACATAATCCTAACTATATAGTCCATGTTTAAACACCTGTAAAATGTCTACTTGCCAAATTACCTTTGAAAAATTGAATTTTATTGTAATAATTGCGATACTAAAATGACTTTACGAAAATGATGATATTTAACATTCTTGACAATTTTGTTAGCAGCAAATTGCTTTTTATGATGAAAGCAAACTAAGCAAATGATATTCAGATTAATTTATACCAAACAAATTTATTTTAAACACATCGTGAACCAGATTTATATAAAATTATGTCTCGCACTTGTATCGAGCTAGAAATCACCCCTTTTTATTACCCAAATGTTATGTAAGCTGTCCGATACTTCTATTACCTCTTTCTGAACATCTCAATATATATATTGTAATGTTTAAATTTATGAATGATATTATAATGGCGACTTACACTTTTATGAGGAAAAATTATTTAGTTTGGAAATAATAAAATTTTTTTAAATGTTGATAATATAATTGAAGTAATTATTTTACTCTTTATTATTATGTTGCACCGGACTAGCTCAGGGATCTCATATGGGGATAGCGTTCAGGGAATTTAGTTGAAGATAAAATTTTTGAGTATAAGAAATATCCTATATGTAATTGAATTTAAAGTATAAAAGTTGTTCTGAATATAATTTGCTATCAAACGCATGCGTTAATGAACTTAAGTGAAATTATCAACTGTCAAAGATGTCAGATGATTAAATTTAGAAAATTTAATGTTTAGAACCAAAATAAAATTTAGAAAAGAAAAGAAATTAATATCTTTACAGGTGTTTACACAAGTAAATATTTAAAATTCTTAACCACAAACATACATGTAACAAATATAAATTGCAGGAAAATAACAATGAATATTCACAATAAGCAGGGTTATAAAATTTGACTCACATATACAGTCCTTCCTGTTGATAGAATGATGTCTTCGGATACTTCAGCTGGATACAGGCAATGTTCACTCGGTTACAGTTGTTACCAATACCCAACTGCTATCTCGGTTCTCGGTTGTCGAAGACACCAACTTCCAAGCTTATAGATGTTTTCCCCAAAAACGGCAAACTCCAACCACTTATTTATTACGGTAACTTTTTATTTAAATGATTTTATAACTCAATGAGTGATATCGTTTAAAATATATGTTTAAGTATCCAAGATTTTTGTTGACAACACTTTTATTTTAGCTACCGATAATAATTTTTATTTAAAAGGAATTGTCCGAAGAAATAAAACAAACTTTGACCAAATAAAAATGGAATTTAATTTGGTAAACAAAAATTAATCGAACAGAATTATTTTTTTTAAGAACGACAGGTATCGGAGACCGAACTATTTATTTCTAACCGACGATACAAAAACAAGTGCTCTCGAAAATTATTCGTAACGTAAAACTTCTTGACGACAATAATTTAGGTTATGTACTTACAAATTTCACAACACTGTTTTAACCTTTTACACTTTTGAACAATTTCTAGAGAGAGAGTGATTTTCTGAGCGCTTGCTTTTATATGTTTCTGGTTGTTACACAAATTTCATTTTTTTTACAGCCATATTGCAAAAGTAACTATGGATATGATTGGAGGATCAAAATTACAAATTGTACATAAATGGAATTTTGGCCGTAGCTTTCTTATGCATAATCGGAATTGAAAATTAAAAACGGAAATGAAAACTACGTAAAATTTTGAATAAAAGGACACCTAACAAGCTATAATTCCTAACACTAATAAACGAAATAACTTACTCTAATTAAAATAAGCTTTTAACTATTTACACTTACAAGCTACACTAAAATTAATTGCAAAAATGGAATTCTGAGGACATTTTACACAAGAATACATATCTTTCATGTTCGAAACATTTAATTTAAAGAAAATTTTAAGCTTTTGTAATATTAGCTTAAATTCACCTCAGATTTAGCATAATTTTGCGGAGAAAGGCGCTGTATCCTTATAAAAACTTTTTCATATTGAGAAAGAACATCTATTACTATTAGCAAAATCTACGTTTAATAAAGTGGAAAAAGTATAAAATTATATAAAAAACCTAAAATTTACAACGTAACCAAACTTAAATCTAAAAATAAAATTAATTTATATTTAAAAATGTTTTTAACACTTAAAATGTTATGTTTAAGGTTTGTACTACTTGTCTTTATTGTTCTCACTAATTATTTGCAATGCATAATGTTATATAGTCTTGCATTGAAAAAGTCTCATCGTCTAACACTCTTTTTGAAATTTTTCACTATAAAATGTACGGCACTATAAATGTCTGTATGCCATAATGTTCTAAATGTTTTTCTTATTGTGAATCTTGTATTATAATTTTTGTCACTAATTCGCTACCAAAAATATGTGCGAAAAATGTCAATACTGTCCATATTATAACCCTTTTACTAAATTTTTGTATTTCCTGTCTTTAAAAACTAAACATACACTATCCCTAACATAATCCTAACTATATAGTCCATGTTTAAACACCTGTAAAATGTCTACTTGCCAAATTACCTTTGAAAGATTGAGTTTTATTGCAATAATTGCAATACTAAAATGACTCTACGAAAATGGTTATATTTAACATTCTTGACAATTTTGTTAGCAGCAAATTGCTTTTTATGATGAAACCAAACTAAGCAAATGATATTCAGATTAATTTATACCAATCAAATTTATTTTAAACACATCGTGAACCAGATTTATATAAAATAGTGTCTCGCACTAGTATCGTGCTAGAAATCACCCCTTTTTATGACCCAAATGTCATGTAAGCTGTCCGATACTTCTATTACCTCTTTCTGAACATTTCAATATATATATACACAGGGTGTTACAAAAAGGTTGGGCTGGCTATACGTTTTTGGATTTTATGGACAATTTTGAAAAAAAAATCAAGAATAACTTTTTTTCGATTTCGGATTCATTTAGCCGCTAACCGCCATTTTGTATTTTTTCTAAATAAAATTGTATCTGTGTTGTTTTTTAAGATATTTTCATAAAAATTGTCACACGTATCTTACAAAGACACAACATAGGAAAAATATTCATTTACGTAATTTAATTTTTTTTAAAATGGTGGCCATGTCAATTTTTTAACGTGGAATTACGAAAAAACCGTAGCCCAAATGAAAATTTTAGAAGAGACTAAATAATTTCGAAATTAATTTATCTTACTAGTGACACCTTGTTTGTTGAAATCGGTTAAGAAATAAGGAAGATTGTAGTTTTCACGTTACGCGTTACTAGTTAATCGCGGTGCGCGAGTAATTCAAACAACAATTAGGCGGCAGGCTTTGTCCGCACAAGAAAGGACGTGGTCGCCAAATAAATAAATACAATAGCATAAATAATAATAAATAGCATAAATAAATAAATAAATACAACAATTCTCATAAAGCAAATCCAATAAATATTTTGGTCAACAAATTGCTCATATTAAGTGTTCAAAGTGACTACCGTTGCTAAAAACACATTGCCGCAGTCGACGTAACATGGATTCCCTAACTCGTAACAGTTCTGGCGTATCCCTGATTCGTCTCATTCCATGCTCAATCCGCTGTCTCAGCTCTCCAACATTGGCAACCGGAGTTGCGTAGACCAGGGATTTTAAATGTCCCTAAAGATAAAAGTCAACACGGGAACTGTCACTGGTAGTAATGCGTTTGTTTCGTTTACATTTAACAGCTGTTCGTTAATTATTATCAGATGTTTTCATTGTTGCGGCATTGTATTGAAAATGTGGCAGGTTAGATAACAGTATACCGGAATTTTAATAAAGTGACATTATTGAATGTGTTTATACTAAATGCAAAAATAACCTTACTTAGATAAATTTGAAATAAATCAGTAATAGCGACCTAGCTGAGTCCCCGCGACCGCAAACTTTGTTGTGAAAGTTTTTATAGTTGTTTTTTTAATTAGTAAAACATAAATTTAGCCTGAAACGGTAATTTTATTTTCCTTTGTAAATAAATTGATTGTTGCAATGACAGTTGCATTTATTTATTTATGATATTTATTATTATTTACGCTATTGTATCTATTTATTTGTCGACCACGTCCTTTCTTGTGCGAACAAAGCCTGCCGCCTACTTGTTGTTTGAATTACTCCCGCACCGCGATTAACTAGTAACGCGTAACGTGAAAACTACAATCTTCCTTATTTCTTAACCGATTGCAACAAACAAGATGTTATTAGGAAGATAAATTAATTTACAAATTATTTAGTCTCTTGTAAAATTTGGGCTACGGTTTTTTCGTAATTCCACGTTAAAGAATTGACATGGCCGCCATTTTGAAAAAAATTAAATTACGTAAATGAATATTTTTCCTATGTTGTGTCTTTGTAAGATACATCCGTGTACCAATTTTTATGAGAATATCTTAAAAAAAAACACATAATTTTATTTTAAAAAAATACAGAATGGCGGTTAGCGGCTAAATGAAGCCGAAATCGAAAAAAGTTATTCTTGATTTTTTTTCAAAATTATCCATAAAATCCAAAACGTATAGCCAGCCCAACCTTTTGTAACACCTGTATATATATATATATATATATATATATATATATATATATATATATATATATATATATATATATATATATATATATATATATATATGTGTGTGTGTACCGGTGTTTGGCGCATGAACCGATAACATTTTTTGGGGGTTCATACCCCCAATGGCCTAGGTGTTTTTTTAGTTATTTTTCCCGGAATCTGACCTGAAGATCATCATAACTTTTTTATTTGTGTATGTAATTAGATAAAATAACTTTTGCTATATTGTCTGATGTATTTTTTATCTAAATAAATCTTTATTTGATACAATTGGTTTCAAAAAAATTACTTATAAGCTTTCAAAGTCTAAAAAAATATGTAAATGTATGAAAAAATTAAAATTCATTGCAATAAAAGTTATAAGAACTTAGCTCGACTGCTCGACATCCCTAATGAACCCAATCGGTCAACTCCCAACGTAATAAAAGACCGAGACATCTGTCATTTTATATTCGCATGAAAGAGACAGTATTTTTACCTACTAATGTTGATTGCTTTGTGCAAACCGGTTATTTGTAGTTGTAGGATGTGTGTTCGGGCCCTGACAAATTAACTCATATTTCGATCACAAGAATTACTTCTATGACATGAAGCATACCGTTGGAAAGAGTATAAACTCTTTTTTAAACGAAGCTAAATGCTAATAGCTTATAATTTTTTTTTGCAATTAATTTAGAAATTTAAATTTTTCATACATTTACTTTTTTTTTAAACTTTGAAAGCTTGTAAGTAATTTTTTTGAAACCAATTGTAACAAATAAAGATAAAACATATATTACACAACATAGCAATAGTTATTTTATCAAATTACAGATGCAAATAAAAAAGTTATGATGGTTTTGAGGACAGATTCTGGGTATTTTTAAAAAATAACTTAAAAAAATCATATCTCAACTACCGTGGCACTTATAACATTGTAGTATGAGTGAAAACTAGCTACAGTCTCCCCCAATCCCACAAAAATTTTGTCGGTTCATGCGCTATACACCCGTATATTGCAACGTATTATCAAAAACTAAGCAGCAACCATTTTGTAAGCACCCTGTTAAACATCTTTGCAATGGGTACAGAATAAATTGGGGCATTTTGGAAATGGACTTTGCTGTACTCCAATAATGTTAAACGATCGGTAAGAGGGTCGTACATCTTGTTCAAATTATAAACCTGGTCGGTATAGTTGTAAATGGTTGCCTCAAATCTGGAAATCCCGTAATCTTTGGTCAAGGTAGAATGGAAGGTCTCTTTTAATCTTGTATCTGGACGATTTAAAAAATCTATAACTTGGTTTCCAATAGTTTTGTTAAGACCGGGGCTTGTAGCCTGGCATATAAATTTATTGTAAATTTTAACTCGTGCGTTGGACATTAGCCAGGTTAAACGGTATATTCCAACAGTATTGTCCTTATTTAAAATTACGTTAAAACTCTTCTTGCTCATTCCTTGGTAACAGAACTTAAATTTCCTTATTAAATTCTCGCACATTTCTACCTTGTTAAAAATCCCAGGGAAATAATATAATGTCCAAGTCCAAAAGGTAGTAGTTTTCCCTGTTTAGTTCGATTATTAAATCTGGCAACTCTTGCAGTAGAGTTTTCAACCTAACATCCGCCAGTTCTACTTTGTAGAGGAAACAAACTGGTTGGATGTTTTCCTTCTCCACCACAATGTTGTATTCCGGATATTTTTACTACCATTATATTGTCGCAAAACGAGTCTGTAGTGGGTATAAGGGACTTTAAATGCATGTCTTGTAAAAGTTGCTGCTCTTCCATATAAGTAATATTTCCAATATCCGAAATTAAATTATTGCCACATAAATAAGATCCACTTTCCAAATCTTTCGTTGGTGGGTTTGGTCTTTCTACCATAAAGCTGAGAGACACTAAATACTTTATCGGAGCACATGTTAATTGTTAGAACGATTGGAAATAAGTAAAATAAAAAAGGCCCCCTGCATTGCTATAATATATTGCAGTTTGGACGAAGGGTGGTTGTAATATTTATTATCGTCCTACAAGTTAGCGTTAGGGTCCCCTATTAGAATACTATCTCCAACCAAGTGACCATAACAAGAGGTCGCAGACCCTAACACAAATTCTTATAGCTGTCATATAAGATAGTATTCTAATAAGGGGGCCCTAATGCTAATCTGTAAGACAATAATTTATTTTACTCACATATCATACATAGGGGACAGTATACCACTCAAACTGAGAACTCAGGAACATAAGAACAACATCCGTAAAGGCGAAACAGAGATATCAAAGATCGTCGAATATATCTGAAACGAAGTGCTAAGAAATATACAGTGTCCGGATAAGGGTATGGAGCGGCTCTACCTTGACAAGGGTAAGACCTAGAGGTATGGAAAGAAATCAGTATGATGAGTAAAGCAAGTAAGAGAAATGGATGGAATTTATGTTTAAGTTCGTAGCTCTACCGACAGGAGCGTAACTGCTACGAAGGAACATAAAGTTCATGCTATCTCGGAAAATTGGGCGATGAGCTATAACTTTAAAAATATCGTTTGAGTGCTTCGGTCATACCGCATTATTTTGCTATGCAACATTCTTCCTTATCCCTCATAATAAAGGAGGGGGAGGCCAATGCATCTTCCAATATCTATATTTTATGAACCACTCAATGGGTTCGACTATTATTAGTCTTGTTTGATATAGCAATTTGTAGTATTTTGAAGGGCGTTTTTTGTTGGAGCGTTTAATTTTAAACAAATAAACTGGAGGGCGTTCTCTGCAACGATTACACATTTTTCTGATTTTTTGGAAAAAACTAAATAGAACGCTACTGTTTACTAAACAAACCTTTACGCGCTTTAAAATTACCTAAAGTTTAGTGAAAACCCCTTCGCGATAGTACCATCCCTTCTCGATTTATATGAGAAAATGTTAAAAATTTGAATACGGCAATCGGAACAATTTGCCTTGTCGATGAAAACAAATCACATATCCGTGGTAAACGACGTAATTTAAACTACGGTTCGACTTTCTCCCCACTAAGTAACAAAGTTAATACGTCTTACCTTCTTTCACACTTTCTCCACGCTAGAGACTGGGACTGAGTGTTAAAATCCCTACGGGTAATACCAATAAAACAGAAACACCAAAATCTTAGAACTACATATACAAAGAAAGTTTAGTCAAAGGTAGCTCACAAATTTTCAAAATCTCTACGCATCTATTTAATCTAATTTCGGTATTAAAAGCTTCTGCTTCAATTTCACTGGACAATCCTCTAATGGAATTTCGTATTCTTTCCATCATATTTTCCCTGGTTGTTGGTTTCTATTGGAAAACCATGTATTTCAGTCTGTCCCATAAGCAGAACTCTAAAACAAGATCTGGCGAACGCGCCGGCCATGAAAATAAACTTCCTCTTCCAATAACACGTTTCGAATATTACTCAAATAAATGCCGACGTACGTTTCGGTCATAATATGCCGAACAACTATCAGACTGGAACCAATTGTGCCTTCTTGTTTCTAAGAAGTTGTCTCCAAAAACTGGTGAAAGGGAAACGTCCAAAAATGCCAAGAAACTCTCACCATTAAGGTTTTGGTAAAAAACGAGTACCTATAATTATTCCTTCCAGTATTCCGCACATCCAGTGTGAATTTTGCTTCGACCAATAAAGAATTGTACAAATTCACACCCCCCTGATGCTAAAAGTGGCTTCGTCCGTCCATAGTGTGCGTAACAGACAATTTGGATTTTGCCGAATCATATTTAGGAGCCTGTGGCAATGGTTGGGTCTATGATAAAAATCAATATGATTTAATGCCTGATGTAAAACAGTGTGGTAGGGATGGATATTATTGTTTTGGAGTCGAAACTTTTCTGGTGCTTAAAGTGGGACGGTATTAGGGGTAGGCCAAAACGTTTATTATATATTCCCCAGTGCGTGTTCTACGAACACTTACAGATGCTTGAATCGGCTTAACTTTTCCAGTTTCCCGTAATCGCCTGGCCAATATTGATAACATTTCTCGAGAAAAATTTCCTCTTTGTGGAAATCGCATTGCATATCGACGCGACGCAGTTGCAGCATTTTCGAAGCAACGGAAATAAATGCGTAACATACCATTTCGCGTTAGTAAATGGCATATTTTTCCCAAAAAAATGGATTAAAAAATATGTACAAGACACAGAAACTCTAAAAAGTAACTTTTGACAAGTGTCAGTGATCTTTTCAATTTAGCAGTTCCCATGGACATGTGGTATGTTTTCCCCGACAAGTTAAATTGTTCCCATTGCGGTATTCATATTTTTACCATTTTCTCGTATAAATCGAGAACGGATGGGGTTATCTCAAAGGGGTCTTTACTATAATTTAAATTTGAGCCGTGTAACGGACTGTCAAACAAATAGTACTTTTTTTCCAAAAAATTACAAAAACCTGTAATCGCTGCAGTGAACGTCCTCTGTTTAAAGCTAAACGCTCCAACAAAGAAATGACCTTTAAAAAACTATACATTGCTATTTCAACAGAGACTAAGAATATCTGAATCCGTTGAGTAGAAAATATATTGGCCATTCCCTCCTTTATTATGAGAGATACGGAAAAATGTCGCAAAGCAAAATGATGCGGTATCACCCAAGCTCTCAAATATTTTCAGTTATAGCTCATCTCCGAAGTTTTCGATATGATCATGAATTGTATGTTTCTTCGTAGTTACGGTCGAGTTACGAACCTCTAGACCTTACCACTGTCGCGATAGAGTCGCTGCGTACCGTTATCCAGACACCCAGCATATACTGAATTATTCAGTGGCTTAGCGGTAAAGGTGCCAAGTTTGAATCTGAGAGTAGAGAAAAAAACATAGTACATTGACTCGACCCAAGCACGAATATCAGCCTTTTCAGGAATAAGCCTGATGACGGAAGCAGAATCGCCGTTCGAAACTTCACAACAAGCACTTACAATACAAAAATACATAGAAAGAATGTTATGGAATTTGTGCAAATATGTGCAATTGTAGATTTTTAAATATAATTGTAGGTAAATAATTGTGCAATACAAGTTATATTCTTATGATTAAAATATTAACATTCAAAAATGGTCTTAAGTTCTTTAAAATTAATAAATTTCTAAATGAGGAAAACGAATGTGTATACAATCAAATTATTTGGATTACATTAATAATAAAAAAAAGTTACGACTATCTATAGTTTTACATGCAAACTAGAGATAGCTTAATTTATAATGAAACGTATTACAAGCTCTGAAATAAATAAGAAAACGGATTAATAAATGTTGTTGCAAAGCTTCTGGCCTCTCCTGTCTATAATGACAGTAGCTCGGCCAGTTCCATGCTGGGATGGCGTGGTCTTAGTTATTTTGTTAGACCTTGTAAGGTGGAATTCACAATTTTGTTTTTTTGTTTGTAAAGCTCGTAAGATTATTGCTCATGGCCAATTGGTAGCATTATTAGTATCTTACAAAATAATCTCATTAATTATTTCTCCTACTTGCGTGGTAGCTGTATAGTAATGGATATCTGATAAGCCCAATTTGGTGTGTTAGTAGAGTTGGTGGAACAGCGATTGGTTGCTCTTTGGTATGTTAGTAAAGCGAGTGGTTCCTTTTTAATTCAATGTAAGTTGATGAAAAACATTTGAACATTGTAGTAATTTACAAACATTGTGTTTTGAAATGCTTCCTCCTAATTTTTTTCAGTGTAACGACCCAACTTGCTCCATCTTGTGCTATGTAGAGCTATAGAATTCTTGCAATAAAACCCAAGAAATATTTTACTATATTTTCATTTTTTCTTTTCTTTTCTTTGACAATGTTATTATTGAAAAAAGTACACATTAACACTTAAATAAGATCTGTGCGCACACTTGTAGCAAAGATATACCAAGATGTAGGTTAAAATCTAACCATAACACTATTCGTAAATAGACTCGTGAGCTGATACCTTTGTAAACTTAATTTGTTAAACTTACCCTTCCGAAACCATATCAGAAAGAAGCAATATTTTTTTTTTATGAGATTACTTTCATCGGAATAAATCGAATAGTCTTTATGAGCAAAAGTCCAATAAATAACATTTCGGTTTAGTCGTCCTTTTTGCGTCACTGTTCTTGATTGGCGGTATGAAATAGATTCTATATACTTGTCGAAAAATAAATAAAAAAAAAAATTAAAATAAATTCTTTTAAGGTGTTTGTCAGTTGAGGTTGTCTTTCGAAGTTCTTCCAGGAAACCTTGTAGAGGTGATATATTTGGCTAAAATCTTGACATTCGCCAAAAAAATAGCTTGGGATTCATCTAATTACGGTACCATAGGCAATGTAATGCAATGCGCTCGTTTGATACGATAACTGGAAATTTGCACTGCATATTAACAGGTTAAGTGCCGCCTTACTGGAAATTTCAACTTCCCCATTGGCCGACCACCAAATCGCATTTCTAGATATTATTTTAACTTCAAATGAAAGTCTTAAGGCCTTCTGTACGACTTTCGGCCCAAAAATCAATTTTTCAAAATGAGAGTCCAGGTTGGAGTTTCATAACCACTAGTAAGACTTTTACCATAGCATGCTTCGTCAGTACAACCTGGATTCACGTCTATTTCTGCCCATTCCTGTCTGTGAATGCACCCAGCGTGCTTCGCGGCTACCTGTTTCTTATCAGTGCTATCATTGTAGTGTCATAATGCAGTCGTACGAGATGAGTCATTGTTTGGCGATACATATCTTTCGAGCGAATACCAATCGACTGATAGTGAATCCGATTCGAGTTCTCCAGAGTGCAATAAAGTGAATCGGTATCGAACGCTGGACCATCGACTAGTAACCAAACGCAACATGTACATGAAACCATACAAGCCGTCATTACCCAACATGCTCAAGACTCCGACGAGAAAAGTTCTGGAGAAGACGTTCCCAAGGCGGCAAATTAAATGAATGAAGCTATAGCCTTTGAATTCTACAAATATTTTGTAAACGATGACCTTCTTTTTATGATGGTAAGTACTGTTATTTTATCTCTATCGATTTAGATTTGAGTGAATTGTTAAGTCGAAGAGACAAATCGCTACGCTCTGCAGTGTTAAAAGAGAAATATAAAAAACGCACGTATTACCACGTGGCACAACACTGATGTCGCAGAAATGAAACGATTCCTTGGAATACTCATCTGGATGGGATTATGTCGCTCCCGATCCTTACAGTTATAGTGGTCCAGGAATGATCTTTATATGAGCAATATCAATAAAGTAATGTCAAGCAACCGTTTCCAGTTATTATGGAAAACGCTGCACTTCAACGACAATTCCGTCACAACCGATGACCGTTTGCAGAAGATTGCTACACTGATTAACATATTGAAAGATACATTCAAGGCCGCCATCACACCAGATGAAAACGCTTGCATAGACGGAACTCTGGTACCTTTTCAAGGGCGACTACAATTCAAGCAAGCATGAAGCAAAAGTTTGGAATCAAACTGTTCAAACTTTGTCTGCAAGGTGGTTACACATATGACTTTAATGTACACTGCGGAAAAGACCATTCCGAAGGCAGCAGCGTACCAACAAATGTAGTTATGATGCTCATGGACACTCTGCTTGACAAAGAATGAACACTTACCACAGACAACTATTATACCTCAGTCACACTGACACATGAACTCCGAAAAACTCATATGATTGGTACACTTCGCGCAAATCGCAAGTATAATCCAAAAAATGTCACTTCAAAAAAATTGAGTCGTTGAGAATGTCGCTGAAGAAAGTAACTCAGGTATTATTGTTCAAAAGTGGCGGGACAAACGAGAAGTACTGATGCTGAGCACCTAATTCGACGACGAAATGATGACAATCCAGAGAGCACGCGGTGATCTTGTCAAGCCAAAGAATGTACTCGAATATAATAAATATAAGAGCTTCAATGACATATCAGATCAAATAAAGGGCTATAATTCAGCATTACGTAAAGGAATGAAATGGTATAGAAAATTTTCTACGGAGCTCTTGACCGGTACAGCATTTATTAATCCCTATATCGCACATCAGAAGGTCGCCAACGGATGACAATAACCAAGTTCAAGGAAGAGATAATTCGGGGCCTGTTGGGAGATTCTCTTGTCACACGAGTCCCCTTGAAAAATGAGCATAACCTTTGTGGCGTTGGACGCTGTGTTACATGTTACGCAAAAATAGCAGAATAGGAAGGTAGGCAAGTAGCCCAGAGGAAAGCAACAAACACGACATTGAGATTGGGTGCCTGTGAAAAGTTCTATTGCCTTGACTGCTTTTTTATCACGCATTCGGTGGAAAAAGCATGTTGCGTACTCGATAAATAAGTTTGTTATGTTTAATTTCTATGTTTATATGAGAATAAAGTTTCTTTTGTCTCAAACATGCTTTTTCTTTCAATTTATGAAGAAAAATAGACAAAAACATCCAGGTGCAATGCATAAAATTAAGATGAATGTTATGGGTTATGTGACTCCAGGTTGGCCTCTCAGAGGCATAGACCAAGTATGGTTTCTATACCATCTAGCCAGGCTCGAAACGTTCCCGTGTGTTTTGAATGGGTCCGTGAAGCCGCCGTGGAGCTACGCAGCGTTTTATAATGCAATATGAAAATACTTATGTTTGAGTCCATACTGACATCTCACGGCACTTAACCTGTTAATGCATCTTAATTAGCAAACCGAGTATTCCTAGCAAATGTGGTCCAAGATGGTATCAAGGAATTTAATTCAGCAGCTTAATATCATTGTAATACCGATAGCATAGAAAATTGAAACGATTCTTCTATGCTCGAATTTGGGACTTATATATCAAGTAGAGTACTGATTATATTTGTAAAAAAATCCTATTTTACGAGTAGCTGCTTTAGTAGCTGGTTGAATATGGTCAACCCATGGTAGATTTTGAGATGTAATGGAGTTAAAAAATTTAAGATCTAGGTATTCATACTTATAACAGAAATGGTCAAGATTTGTTAGCATTAAGTTTAACTAGACCACTATTTTCCTATTCATGTTGAACGTTTTTGTAGACTGAAATGGTCATTTCAGCGGTAATATCTGGATTTAAGGTAGAACTAGGAGTACAGTGAGATAAATGACTGATACGTGTGGCACGTCATTATTGATGCTAGCTTCTTTTGAAAGGAAGTCATCAACTACGATACCTAATCGTATTTTATTAGTGAAACTGGAAACCCAACTGATAAGCGTATAAATTAATCCAAATCAGTAAACACTTACGCCAAAATTGTTCTAACGCTTTTGATACATCTAAAGCGACTATAATTTTTCTAATGTATTGCTTCCAACTTGGGTAACGTATGAAATAAAATCACCTGTTAAAATCCTCTGCACAAACCATATTGGTGATAACCAAGGATTCAAGGAAAGAGAGTAGTGGCCGATTGATGGCATTTCCACGACTTTGAGCGGTAGTTGGAGGGATCAGTCTTGTCGTCTTTTTTTCTCAAATATATTATATACAGGGTGAGTCACGACTGACGCGACGGAGTTTTAAGAGAAAACTAGATATATTTTTTAATTTTTGTGTAGTTCCATTATGGCTACATTTTTAAAATAATTTCAAATAAGGTAAAGTGCCCATTTACTGACCATGACCCAATTATTGACCGACTTTTCCTATAAATAGCTGGAATAAGATTTTTTAAATAATTAGATGAAAACCAAATCATTTGTTATTTTTATGATATACTTCTCTGTAAGTTTTTTAGAACTTTTCTTTTTTATGTTATTTACATTTCTCGCCAGAAAATCTTATAGTGAACCGCGCGGGAGAACCAGTGACTTCAGTATGTCCAATGTGTTCATTGAGTTAAGGCTGCTTCCCTGATTGATATCCTAAAATTCATCCAGTAAGTTTATTTTAGAGTAATATTTTATTTGTACACTGTTTAGTATGATGTCCTTATTATATATAAATAGTTTTTATCAAGTTTTTTAAATTATGTATAAATTTATATGCTGGTCAGTAATAGGCCCATTAAAATTTTGTTATAACCCAATTCTTGATCTACTGGTCACTAATTAGGATTTGTAGACATTCATTGTCGCATAACTATTAAACATCCCTTTACGTATGATGTACTATTTCAAACTGTTACTTCGAAAACAAAAAATTAACTTTACTTTGGACCAAATTATGACCGTAATATTTCAAACATTTTTAATTTTTTTTCAAATATAAAATTATGGTCACTATATGGCAACTTTATTGATCATAAATTGACTTTCTCGTGATCACAAAATGGTTCTAGGCTTCTAATAACTAAGAATTGTTTTACTTGAGATTGTATAATAATATTGATTCATTTTCAATTGATATTATTAAGAATATGTATTAATAAATACAAGACCTTTAACTGATTACAATATTATGTATAGGAAATAAGTAAAAATAATAATTTAAATTATAGCCTACACGTGTTGGTCAGTATATAGCAAATACATCAACTCATCAACTCATCAACTCATATTATTCAGCCATTGGACGTTGGATTTTTTAGACCATTAAAAATGTCTTGGAAGAAAATAGTGCTTAACTGGCGGATCGAAAGTAATGTAGCTAAAATTGGCAGAGAAGACTTTGCAGGACTTCCAGAAAAATCCTTAAATAACATGCAAAATAAATCAGAAATAATTTCAAATGGCTTCAGAGCTACTGGTTTGTTTCCCTTTAACGTTGCAAATATCGATTTTAAGAAATATTTCAAAATTGATTTGGCAACACCCAGTAATAATGGTAACGATACATATGAAGATTTGAATATTATCAACATTGTTCTAAAACGAATTCAACATGATATCCCGGAAAAAATTGAATTGTTCCTAAATAATAATGATATTTGGAATGGTGACATTGAAGATCTAAGCTTATTTCAATACTGGAGTTACTTAATGAAAATGAAAAGAGACTTAGAGCATAGACAAATGTCCTTACACAATGAACCCAATCCTTTACAAAATCATCAGAACTGTTCGGTGCAGTTGTGTTCATCTAGCATAGACCATATCATTAACGATGTGCTGGTGCAAAATCAAGACATATTTAAAATGGAGGGAATTCTTTTTGAGGGCAATAGCGTGGTTATTCCTTTCATTGAAAATGATGATTTCAGAAATAGATGACAACCTAACCGGTCCAATCGTAATTTCAGTACACCCTCCTAACGATAACGCCTCAGAAATGGATGGCAACGTAGCTGATCCAATCGTGATACCAGTAACTCCTAACGATCATATAGATATTCATAAGGAATCATCACCAAAAGTTACATCCTTTGAGTACGATAAAACTCCGCCATTATCTTCACCAGTACCTCCTAACGATCATATAGATATTCATAAGGAATCATCACCAAAAGTTACATCTTTTGAGTACGATAAAACTCCGACATTATCTTCAATTGAAAACAAGCAAAGATTTCTTTCTGTAAAAGAACAAAACAAAGATAATATTTTGGAATTTGTGCCCACGCCATTTAAAAAAGCTTTGTTTTGGCCAATGCCAAAAAATAATGTAGAAAACTTGCAGAGAAGAATTAAGGAAAAAGTGCCTGCAGTAGGATCTTCATCGCAATGGCAAGAATATTATAAAAAAAAAGAAAACATTAAAAATAAACAGGAAGAAGAAAAAAACATTAGGAAAGAAGAACGCATACGAAAGAGAAGTGAAAAAATAAAAACAAATTCAGCAAAACAACCAAAAGAGGTTGAAATAGTTATAGAAAGCGAAACAGAAGTCGAGAATGCATCCTTTTCATCACAAAGCGACTCAGAAGATAGAGGAATCGTAGCTTTTTGTAATGGAGATTATTGTATTGTGAGGTATGAAAATAAGTATTTTCCGGGAAAAATTTTAGAGATCAATGAAGAAGAGAATGAAATAGAATATAAAATTAGTGCAATGACTCAAAGTGGTGCTAACTGGAAATAGCCCAATCCAGTGGATATAATATGGTATCTAACGAATGAAATCATGAAAAAGATAACTGAACCTAAGATTATAAATAAAAGGGACATATATAGTGTAAATGAAATGATGAAATCATGAGGTTATATTGTTTTTTTATTAAATTTTTTTGAAAAGAAATTATTACTCAGTTTTTTATTTATGTTACAAGTCGTTGGCCACTATTAGTATACTTATTGGTTATTAATTGAGTTTTGTGTATTTTTCAGTGATCAGTAATTGGTTACTAGTGCTTTTCTGAGATTAATATTTTTTTTAAATTTTAAATGTAATCCTAATAAATTCCATTCAGAATTTTTAAAAGTATAATTTTGGAGTTACTAGAATTACGTTTCTTTTTTATAGTAGGTTGTTTAATAGCAAATATACAAAGTAAAATGTTTCACGCGTATGCTTAACTGGTCACTAATAGGGCGCTTTACCTTATACAGCGTGCTTTAAAAAAGAGTGGCATATCAAAGTTATGTTTTTTTAAATGGAATGCCCTATATCTTATCACATTTTTGAATTAATTATGAAAAATAAGATAGACTTTCGTTAGGGTTCCCTGAATATATTAAATAATATTATTCTTACCAGTTTAACATAACTACTATAACTTCTTTTTTCAATGCAGAGTTCTCTTTTCAAGCGAACGTCTTATATTTTGCAACATAACAGGAGTGACGGTCTACCATGTCTTCTGCACTAGTAGGAGGAGTAGCATAGATTAGATTTTTAATATATCCCCATAAAAGAAATCCATGGAATGTTTTCTAAAAGTAGCCAAAAGTCGTTCTTTAATAAGTTTAAGAATTTGCGACCATTCCAAGTGCCGTCGAAGAAATATGGGACAATGATATGAGTGCTATTTGTGTTTGCTTAAAATTCTGGAGACTAGATTGATTAATGCCTGTTTCTCTCGCAATTATTCTAGTACTGGTATTTGGATTATCAACCTCGGAACCTAACACCAAAAATTCGTTATTGGTAATCAGATTTGATTTTTCTTGTTTTGGGTAAGCAACACTTCCTGTCCCACAAAACGTTTGCAATAATCTCTCTAGTACTTTTTTATTTGGATGAATACGGTTGGGGTACCTTGCTGTGTAGACCCTTGAAGCCAATAAACAATTTCCATAACATTCACCAATAGTTAACATCATATAATTTTTTTCCTGTTTTGAATAAACCATTTTAACTTAAAATAACTATTCGTATTCACCACACAGTGCAAATAATTAATACCCAATTATATTGACATACAATTAATTAATAATATTGGTCATTTTGACAATAGCACACTAGATTAGAATTCAGCTTGGTAGCATCGTTTTTTATCATTACAATATACATATTTTGGTAAGTAAATATATTAATTAAAAATTACTGCATACTAACTTGAAATATGTGTACACATACAGACAAAATAAGAAATATCTTTGCTAATTACTCGATTCAAAAAATGATTGACAAGCATTATTTGTAAAAATATTTACGTACTGTAAGTTCCATAAAAAAACCTTAAATTTCAAAATTACCTCAATAACTTTGAAACGTGAAGGTTTAGGTATAGGATACCTTAGTACTTTTTGGAATATCATTTAATTGGTCATATGACAGATCTAAAATATACAGGGTGTTCCATTTGAGCTAAGGAAGATATTATAGTTTGAATGTATTAATAATACAACCGAAAAATCTGAACACTCAGTATATTATTTTTCGCAATTAAATTGCCGAATAAATCAACGAAACAATCTATTTTCGAGAGCCTGAAGCAGTTTTGACAAAATTAGTTTCGTTTGGTAACAATTATTTTTTTTCCAAAACCTTGCAATTTAAGAAAGATCAAAATAAATCAAAACACTCTGTATTTAGGTGTAGGGAACTCTAACGAAAGTCTATCTTATTTTTCATAATTAATTCAAAAATGTGATAAAATATAGGGCATTCCATTTAAAAAAACATAACTTTGATATGCCACTCTTTTTTAAATCACGCTGTATATTTGAAATTATTTTAAAAATGTAGCCATAATAGACCTACACAATGTGCAGGAATATTTCCTGACCTTCATTACCAAGCATCATGGGTTGGGAACGAAAATTATCTACACGATTTCGTTTTTTGGGAACGTATAACTCCATGCCCGTGAGGATGACTTCAAATACTGAAAGAGTAATGTTAGAAGGTGAGCATGATATAGAATGTTGGCGCTATGAAAAGGTTTTGAACAGAGAAATAATTGACAGTAGAAGTTAATTCTATTAGAAAATGGCCAAATAGACCTAGAGGGGAAAAAGTTTTATAAACAAGTGGGTTCGATGTTAGAAAGAGGTCTAGAAGATGTAGAGCATGGTTAAAGTTGTCAGGAGTTCTTGTGGGTTTAGAAATCATTTATCTTATTTCAGTTATTTAAAATAAAATATACTAGAGTCTGACATCTCAAAATTTTCTTGTTTTACTTTTTGAATCCGATACTGAGGATCAAAGTGTTATCGCAATGTAGATGCAGTAATATGTAACTTTTAAACTATTTTTTTTCTATTTTAATATTTTAAAATGTATTGCTCTTAAGTGTTCAGTAATAAAAAAAAGATAACACTGATTTTATACCAAGTTGGGTATCTTGTATACGTTTAATCACAATTATGATTATGACTTTCAAGATAATGCATATAAAGTGCCTGAGAAGAAAATAAATTTAAGACTGGGAAACTTATAGAGTCACCATTAATTCAATTATCTTGAGAAACATCGACAAGCATATTAGCACAAAATTGTCCCTACCTACCATTACTCTTCGCAGGCATAATTTATGTAAATCAATACCGAATTTAAAATAGGCTCATTATTTCTCTTTAGCAAAAGGGAGAATCCATTAGGTAATCAGCAAAACCAACAAAAATGCAATACAAATCAGCAGGTAGCAATTTGTGTAAAGTAAGAAATGACTTCTGACGTTTCCCTATTACTAACGTAGCCCCCCTGCTACCAAATATGGCTCCCTATAACACGTCGTTACGACGGTCGTAAAGGCAATCATAACGGACCGCACTTATTATTTTTCCAGATCATAAAGTACGTAAACCACAAATCACTTTTTTTTCTGCAATGCGCGCTTGAGAGAGATCGATGCTTATCGTTTCGATGATGTGATAAGGACGGAAGCTGCGACATCACTGAATGGTTCGCTTTGTGCCCTAATGTATATTGCAAAATAATCGCTCGGTTTTACGGCCAACATCAATGTCAGTTCAAATGTTACTCCAGTTGTTTTTTTTTCTAACCGAAAAATGCGAAAGAGGTAACTTCAAGATTTGACCGTGTATTTATTTTTATGAGCACTTATAGGAGAAATTCGCCATTCTATTAAATTTAACACCAATTGCGCACGTGATTAATTTCTTTACCTACCCCACTTCTCTTTATTATCAAATACATCATTTGAAAGAGAAATAATACATTGCAAGCACACCTATAGAAATTGCACAGTTTTTAAATTGACACTGAAAAATGATAGCAAATAATTTTATAAATCCATTGAAAACATCTACACGTTTATTTGTTGATTAATTATGCTCATATTTTCTCGAGCGTTTACGTATAAACCTATTTTTTTTGGACAATATCCAATTAGCACATCATTTCAGTGGAGTAGATTTGAGATAAATTATAGTAAGCCAATTTACTGCCTCACTTTGCTTGTATAAATTATGGTTAAGGGTTGGTCTTTAACAAATTTTTAGTATCAACACAGATGATGCCTGAAAGGAAACTTGCAGTAGTATTGATGGCTTTACCTGAAAGGGATTAACACACATTTGGAAAAAAATGTACAGACTTTAACATAAATAATGAGACATGAACAGTGAATTATATTCTTTTAATAATTTATTTCAAGCGGACTAATTAGACCAATGTGTCTGTAAAGTGGTAAACATTTTATAATTCAAAGTATTGTAATGTATGTAATGTACGTAAAACGTCATTTAGGAATTCTATAAAAAATTTAAATAAATGCGTATACAAACAAAATTAGTTGATAGAGAAAAATGAAATTTCAATATTTTAAGAAACATAATGATATGCTCGCATGATTGTTTCAGAGCGACATTAAGCACAATAATTTCGCGGGCCGGTAGTGCTGGAAGCAAGACCGGTCTTCTGCAAAAATTTAATTGATTTAAAATCAGAACTTGTTTTTCGTAGTGTAATTAACTCACAAACGCCTTTGCCAAACTATGCCTTGTCGGTTAGGCACTTGGATACGTGAGCGTGTGGCATGGTAGATACACAAATAATCTAAAAGGGCACCACTTGATTTAGTTTTATATCGCCCCTAGACCAAGATAAGGGCTACACAGTAAGAGATACGCTACAGTTAAAAATCCGGTTGCATTCTACAAACGCACAGTACAGCTTCCTTTTTATACTTAGACACTTTGCGATCACCTGCTGGAGGGCAACCATCTGAGCAACACATTCGCTCCCTGGCATGAAGCCACCCTGCACATCTCAAATCTTAGTTTGTGTAGTTTCTCGTATCAATCAGTATTCTTCCAAATACGTTACAAGGTACACTCAGCAAACTTATTCCTTTGTAGTTCTTGCAATAACTCTTCACCGTTTTTAAATCTTCCTACCGTTTCCTTTGCCTCATTTATGCCAATATCCTTCTCAGTTTCATTCGCCATTCCTTCTACACTCTGCTTATTGAACCCTTCACTATTGTAGAGCTTGCCGAAATATTCTTGCCAGCATTGAATCACTTCACAATCGTCCTATACTGTTTCGTTGCTCGTATTCATCACTCCTACAGTGCTCTGATTCGAACAACGTTTTGTATTTTTGATCCATTTCCAGAAGAGTTTTTTGTTTTCCTCAAAATCATTCTGCATTTTCTGTCCTTCCACAGCCATCACTTCCTCTTTACTTATTCTCACCGGCTCTTTCGCTTCTTTGTTTCTTACTCTATACACCTCATACAATCGCCTCTTCTCAGTCTCATCTTTGCAGCAATCATTGCCATGCACGCATCTTTTTTTTTTTCTTACATACTGCGTTTTTTACCGATTCATTCCACCAAGCACACTTTTGCTGTCTACCCACAGTCGCTCTTTCACATACCTGCTCGGCACAATTGAGAACTCAGTTTTTCAAGCTTATCCATGCACTTTCATCGTCAGTATCTTTTATTTGTTTGTTCCACATTATTTCATTCACATTCAAATCTTTACTCACAGCATCTGCGTATTCCATTCTCTCACCATTATCTACTAGTTTGTTTACCCTAATTCTGGATGTTCGCACTACGCTTGCTCTCCTTCTCCAGACCGAATTTTGTCCTAAAGACACCCTCGATTCAACTAAAAAATGGTTCGATCCATCTTACCAGGTTTATAATTGTTTATCATACACTATTAAGTCAATCATAGTTTTAGATTCACCTCTTTGCCATGTGTGCATATGCACATTTTTATGTTTAAACCACGTATTAGATACAAACAGGCTTCTCTCCATACAGATCTTCACTTTCCTAGAACGCGTTCAGTATCTTCTCTCTGTACACCGACCCATCCACTCATATCTCCCAATATTACAACTCTTTCATTGGCTTACATACGTTCAACACGTTCTTTACATCATTCCAGAAGTTCTAACATTCTTGTTCTCTTTCTCGATTCACCGGTGCATAGCATGCAATAAGAAAAATTTTTCGAAACTCCACTTTCATTCTAACCCACAGTGCCCGGGGGATAAATTTGTACTATTTACCACATCTTTTCGCTCTTTGACTTGCGATCACTACAACTCCTTTGCTCCATGCACATCAGTATCAACTCCATAGTGCGAGGCTGCCATCCTCCATCACCACAGAGTCCCATCCTTTGCGCTTTGTATCCGATACACCCAGAATATCAAGCAGCCTTTCGTATATTACATTCGCAATCAAATTCTTTACCATGCATACTCATAACATTCCACGCACCTTGCATAGTCGTGAGCAACGGGCCTGTCCGTTTCGACCTTAACAGACCTTTGTAGCCAGGTCCTATTGTTGTATTGTTCTCTGGAGTAATTACGTAGCGGGCAGACCCATTACTAACCAAATCGTGCCCGAACGATGTTTTCCTACGAACGGTATCGTCATACCACCGGACAGTTATTTGCCTACTGCCCCGACAGGTAAGGAAGTAAGAACAAGAATATAGACAGAGTCAAGGAAGATATAAATAATATGGAGTGTATACTTGCTTTCTGAATATATAAATACTGGTGTCTGAAAGTTTCTCCAAACTCAACGCAATTGACCGAATTCAATTGAACGAAAATTAATTTATCTAACACGCATTTAATCGATTGGAAATTTATCGAATCAGAATTAATCGAACGGAAAATTATCGAATTGTAAATCTAAAATGGTAAAATAAAATACCAATCCTTTCAGGTGGATTCCAGTTAAGTATCAAAAAATGCCTTTCTATGAGGTGGTTAGGGTGTCTAAATTTCATAGTAGTGAAAGAAGCGGTTTATAAATTATCATTGAAATTAAATTTTTAACTTCTGACTTTGAAGGCCGATAACTACATAATGAAGACAGATAGGAAAAAAATTCAAATGAAGACTAAGGTTATTTGTAGCCCCTCTATACATCCTAGCAGTTTTGACTACACTTTTCTGGACACCCTGTATATACATTTATTCATATTATACATATATATGGTGGTACAGGGTTTCAAAGTTTTAATTTTTTTCCGTTCTTTTAATTTATCTTCAAAACTATTTAAAACAATAAATCCAAATTTAGTACACATACTACATTTCTTAAACTCAATATTAAGATTAGTTTAACGTTTATCAATATCTACAGGGTAGTACATTTTCTGGGGTGGTGCACCTTTATCCCCCCCGAACTTTTTCATGCGACGCCTCTAGCTCTTAAATAAATTTAGATTGCACATTTGATTTAGGAACTTTTTTGTCTTCTGCTTTTTTTTCGAAAAATGCATAGTTTTTGAGATAAATTAGATGTAATTCCATGAACAGCTTCCAAATGGTAACTAAAGAACGTCTCATGCTCCCACAAAAAATAGTGTGCCATGACAAGAACAATTAAAAAAAAGAATCAAATTATGTCAATTCTCACGTTTTTTCTGTCTCTTAATAAACAATAGTACCACACTGATTTTATCCTAACTTTTCAGATGAATTAAATAAAGGAAAATAAAAGTAAAACAACAAAATATATATTAAAAAAATACGTATTTATTGGAAAAAATTGGAAAGAACATCTATTTAAGATTTTAACAAGAACGAAACGAACGAAATAAATAAATAAAACAAATAAACTTAACCTATAACAACAAAACAAAAACGCTACCGTAATAACAAGTAAATTTAAAGAAACTGTTCAAAATGTGAACCACTTTGTTGAATAGATAATTCACACCGACGAATAATTTTCACGTGGAATATTAACTAAAAATTCTCTTATTTCATTACACGCATCCCTAATCCAATTAATGAGTTTATCTCTTGTTGTCACAGGAGTTGCATACGCCCATCTTTTAAATACCCCCACACAAAAAAAAATCTAAGGGATTTAGGTCTGGAGACCTTGGCGGCCAGGGAACTGGGTCTGCACGACCGATCCATCTTCCTGGATAACGGTTGTTCAGCCAGTTTCTCACGGTTCTGCTATAATGATCTGGACAACCATTCAGCTGGAACCAAGCCGTTATTCGTAAATTTAAGGGAATGTTCCTACATATTCCCATGTTCAATCTTTAATAATTCCAAGAAAGCCGCAGCATTCATCCGAGGTGGTAAAAAGTAGGGCCCAAAAAGGCGATTATTGTAAATACCTAAACAGACGTTCACACTAAATTCTTGTTGGAAGTGTCTCGGGCGAACTACATGTGGATTTTCATGTGCCCAAACGTGCTGGTTGTGAAAATTTACTACACGACGGCGAGTGAAGCAGGATTCATCGGTCCATAAAACGTTATTTAAAAAACCAGGATTGTTATTATTTTCAGCAAGAATTCATTGACAATACGCAACTCTACGTTCTACATCCCCTGGTTGTAGTCCTTGAACAGGTTGTAGATGGTTAGGATATCGGTGATCCCGTCTTAATGTTCGGTGAATAGTAATATTTGAGACTCCACCTGAAGCTACGGATACTCTTCTAATGCTAGTTGTGGGATCTCTGTCGAATTCACGCAAAATTCGCCGTGCAATATTTATTTGCTGCCTATGATTCTTATTTTGACGACCATGCACATTATTTAACCCCTGACTTATAATTTATTGGTGAACTCCTACATATACTGAAGGATGCGGAGCTCTTCTAAAAGGAAATTTTCGCCTATATTCACGGGCTGTTGCTGCTGAACTTCCATTTACAAAGCCATAAATAAAATGGATATCCGCTATTTCTTGATTAGAAAACAAAATGGCATTTTAAAAGATCACTTTTGCAATAAAAATTAACACAATAAAATATGTAAATAAATTACATTCTTTCTTATGCACAAGTCGTATTTAAAATAAAACGTGAGACTTGAGATAATTTGATTCTTTTTTTTTTTATTGTTCTTTTCATGGCACACTATTTTTTGCAGGAGCATCAGACTCTCTTTACTTACCATTTGGAAGCTGTTCATGGATTACAGATAATTTATCTCAAAAACTATGCAATTTTCGAAAAAAAAGCAGAAGACAAAAAAGTTCCTAAATCAAATGGGCAATCTAAATTTTTCAGAGTTAGAGGCGTCGCATGAAAAAGTTCGGGGGGGGATAAAGGGTGTACCACCCCAGAAAATGTTCTACCCTGTAGATATTGATAAACGTTAAACTACTCTTTATTGAGTTTAAGGAGTGTAAAATGTGCACTAAATTTGGATTTATTATTTTAAATAGTTTTGAAGATAAATTAAAAGAACTGAAAAAAAAAATTAAAACTTTGTTACCCTGTATCTCCAAAACTATGCGTTTGGCAACCTATATTTTTATGAACTTTTTGTCTTAATTTTGAAAGCTCTATCGACTATTAAAGTCCTGCTACAAAAACTGGAACACCCTATATATATATATATATATATATATATATATATATATATATATATATATATATATATACATATATACATATATACATATAATATATATATATATATATATATATATATATATATATATATATATATATAATAATAATAATAATAATGTATATTTCTGCTTAATACACTAAGTATTTACACACGTCAAGTAAAGTAATAAAATATATGTACATAAGTCCTTTCGGTAATTTATCAATAACTAAGCTACACTACATATACATATACATATACTTATTTATACATACACACATACATAAATAAACAATATGGTGTAAAGAGCCACGGATGCATACATATACACATAAATACATACATATATTACACGGCATAGACTGATTAATAGCCCGTGCACAACTACCTATAGGGAAGAAAAATCTGATTTTTCAAACTCTTCAGCTTTATAGAATGCCTTTAAAGAATTTTTTCAATCTGCTTTTGAAAGTGTTAAAATTTAAAGATTTGAAATCGTACGGTAGTGCATTATAAAATCTAATTGCATAGTAATTACTTCCAATGCGAGATTTTGTTAATCGTAAAAGTTAAGTTGAAATTTTCATTGCCTCTTGTTGAATAATCATGACTTTTATTATACATATTCTTATTCTTTTCCATATTCTTATTCTTTTATTATACATATTCTTCTTCGACTTATATATATATATATATATATATATATATATATATATATATATATATATATATATATATATATATATATATATATATAAGTGCTTTTCACGACGACCGGCTATTAGACGTTTCTCAAAATGTACAAAAGATAGGTTTATGAAATTTTGTATGAAGGGGTTTTCGACATTACGAGTCCATCTAAAATAGTATTATTTTGACAGCACTTCCGGTTATACCGGAAGTAGATATCAACTTTGTTATTTTAAATGGAAAGTACAATTTTTCATTTAGTTTTTGGATTCTCCTAAAAATTCTGCATAAAAAAGTAATAACATACTTTGGGTCTAAATTTAACAGAGGATTTTTGATTTTTTTTTTTAAAACATGCATTTACATTAATAACTGTATTTTGCTTTATTATTAATCTGCATGTTTAAATTTTTGTACATAAATTACAAGAATATTGTTCTAGATGCAACGTTAAATCCGATACTTTATACAGGGTGTTAAGAATCAAGCCCCAAATGTTCATATTTTCAATTCTCAAAAAGTGGATAATTTTAAATGAAACACCCTGTATTTTATTAACGCATCTGATCGAGCTATTTATTCTCTTTCGATCAGTATTAGCATTCCCTATACCTAAAGTTACACCTTTCAGAGTTATTTCGAGATTTATTATTAGGTACTTTTAAATGTTTTGTTACATTAATAATAATTAAGCAAGCCATGGAAATTAAAAATGACAGCAGTCACCTGGCATACCTAATTAGCGTGATGTTCTAGAGGGCTGTGGAAATTATCGTTTGTCTACTAATAAACGTCAAAATCTGAATGTTCGTATACTATGTATGTTAGTTAGATTGTTCTGTATTTTTAAATAATGATCATGTCTAGATTAGGTTATAGTAATGAAGACTTTTTAAATTTGTTAATTATTTATGGTGAGTGTAACAAAATAATTAGCCGAACATGTAGTTTATTTGCTGAACGGTATCCAATTCTCCCAACACCCAATAAGAAGACCATTCACCGTTTACTTGAAAACTGTAGAGCAAACGGAGCATTTCGTCCATTAATTAAACGCATCAAGCCTAAAGTTAATAATGAAGATAACGAAATAACCGTTTTAGGATTTTTCTCTGCTTTTCCAACTGCTTCGTTACATGAAGCTGAACGAGAACTGGGTATTTCGTATGTAACAATTTATCGTATCCTTCACAAACATAAATGGCGTCCGTATAAATTTTACTGCGTCCAACATTTGAAAGAAACAGATTTACCTAGAAGGGTTGAGTTTTTTGAGTGGCTGCTTATTAAAAGCCAAGAAGATACAAATTTTTTAAGTAATATTATTTGGACAGACGAGGCAAAATTTACGTTGAACGGAGTCTTCAATAGACATAACAGTAATTATTGGGCTCCAACAATTCCCCACGTAACGCGAGAAAGAAATTTTCAAGAGAAATGGCAATTTAATGTATTCTGTGCAATTAGGAATGATTCAATACTTTATGTCGAATTTTATGATGATAATTTGAGAGGAGAAACATATGTTAATATGATAAGAAATGGCCTGGGACCAATATTACAAAACCACCCACAAAGAGACGATTTTTGGTATCAAATGGACGGCGCTCCATGTCATAATTACCATTTGGTTGGTGATTTATTAACTGAATTGTTTGACGATCGATCGATTGCAAATACTGGTCCTTTTCGATGGTCCCTCAGAACCCCAGATGGTAATCCATTAGATTATTTTTTTGGGGCTACTTAAAAAACATAGTTTATTCAGATCCCATCACAACCAAAGACGATATGAAAGATAGAATTAGAGCCGCTATAAATGCATTAACGTCCGATATGATTAGAAGAGCAACACATGATAATATTCTTAAAAGAATAAATGCTTGTCTACAAAGGAATGGCGACGTTTTTGAACATTTGTTAAATAAACATGAATGATTTGCAATGTTTCGTTTGTTAAGAAATCTCTGATTGCTAAAAAGTTAAATATGTACAATAAATTTGGTAGATTATACCTATTTTTTGTGCTTCTGTGAATTTATTGTAAGGATAATTTCTAATACGTAATAAAAATGTTGAACTTGTTTTCTAAATAATAGATTTTTAACTAATTTACTTTTTTATCCTTTGCTTGATTTTTTAATTATTATCATTTTTAATTTCCATGGCTTGCTTAATTATTATTAATGTAACAAAACATTTACAAGTACCTAATAATAAATCTCGAAATAACTCTGAAAGGTGCAATTTTAGGTATAGGGAATGCTAATACTGATCGAAAGAGAATAAATAGCTCGATCAGATGCGTTAATAAAATACAGGGTGTTTCATTTAAAATTATCCACTTTTTGAGAATTGAAAATATGAACATTTGGGGCTTGATTCTTAACACCCTGTATAGAGTATCGGATTTAACGTTGCATCTAATGCAAGAACAATATTCTTGTAATTTATGTACAAAAATTTAAACATGCAGATTAATAAAAAAGCAAAATACAGTTATTAATGTAAATGCATGTTTTCCAAAAAAAAAAAATCAAAAATCCTCAATATTTCGAAAACTGTTAAATTTAGACCCAAAGTATGTTATTACTTTTTTATGCAGAATTTTTAGGAGAATCCAAAAACTAAATGAAAATAGTACTTTCTATTTAAAATAACAAAGTTGATATCTACTTCCGGTATAACCGGAAGTGCTGTCAAAATAATAATATTTTAGATGGACTCGTAATGTCGAAAACCCCCTTCATACAAAATTTCATAAATCTATCTTTTGTACATTTTGAGAAACGTCTAATAACCGGTCGTCGTGAAAAGCACTTATATATATATATATATATATATATATATATATATATATATATATATATATATATATATATATATATAAAACAACTAAAAATTTTTAGTTGTTTTATAAACTATTCAGCCAAAACTAATTATTTATATATTATATATATATATATATATATATATATATATATATATATATATATATATATATTTATGCTTTTTACTTACTTAATTTTCTCGTGCTTCTTACCTAAATGTATTTGCATATTCGTTGTATATGAATACTCACAATCAGCCAAAGCCCAAAATTTTTAAGCCATATTTATCTGGATTGCTTTCCATGTAAACTCGAAAAGGAGCCCTGTCTCGGAACGGGGCCAACTGCTCATCAATGCACAAATACTCAGATAGATTATAAAACTCTTTGATACAAAATTCTCAAAATCTCTCTTATTGGGGCTAAGTTATCAATGCGTTTCCTTTCTTCTCTTGTTTCAAAGTTGTCAAATTTTAGAAATAGCATAATCTCTTTGAATCTGTTGCGCGACATTGTAGCTACATAGGACACAAATAGGCTCTTTTGAATAGTGTAGTGCTCAAAAATAATGCGCAAACCAATAAATGCCTCTAATTCTTCCTTCACAAAAGGACAAAATTTTTAGAATTTTTTGAATAAAAAATTCGATTCGTTTCTAATAAAATGATATCCATAATACTTTGTGAAAAAAATAATTGAAATACCTCCGTTATATTTGAAAAATTTGAACTATATTTGCTCAAACCTGCTGCAACTTTTACAATATTGTGTTTTGATCTCTTCACTCTTGCCATAATTGACACTTCCGCCCATTCACTTCCATCTTTAGCAATACATCTTTATTCAAAATTATCAAAATTTACATATTATTTTAACACATTTGTGGAAAGTGTAGTCTCATCGTCGGCATCACTAGCACACAGAACATCATCCACATCAGTTACAATATCTGTTCCTCCCATATCACTGGCACCATCCTCTAATGCAAAATGGTCAAAATAGTGGTCGTAATAATTTCTTTCTATTATTCTTAATAGTTCGTCGTCAATAAGTTTTTTTTTTCATTTCGAAACTTCGCTGGTTTATTCATTTCTATAAACACGTACCGAGATTGAACACACAAAAATACCCTAACAGACTGAAGCAATTCCCATCTGGAATTCTGCATAGCAATCAGTTTGGCGCCGAGACAGGACACGTGCCCGAATATTTCGAGACGGTTTTTTTTCTTACAATAATGGAGTGACTAAGGAATTATACAGTTCTTCAAGAAATAGCCGCCGTTTAGTAAGTTTTCGAGAATTCCAGTTTGGAGTTACTTCGCACCACAGAACATAAGCGTTGTAAGCTGAAACGTCCCTGATATCGTGAAAGATAGTAATTGGCGATCTTTTAGTTTGGTGTCTGCATGTGTATGTTATTATTAACTTGTCTAATGTGTTTACAGCACCTTTAGTTTTGTTGTAATCTAAAATCATAAACGGCGTTTTATGATCTTGGTTACACAATCCGTTATCGTGGTGCATGGTGCTCATGAGCGTAACATTTTTATTCCGTTTTGGAATGTAAGAAACTGTCGACATGTCTTTGGTAAAGTAAAATTTTGAAGGCAAAACTTCTTTCCTGTTTTAGACCAATGCGGCTGGCAATTCCGGCTTATTTTTGCGAATAGTGTCAAGCGTGGTTATTTTTCTTTTCAATAGCATCAGGTCCTGGTCGTACGAGGTAAACAAATTATCACACGTTACATTGTGACCTTTTAGACCATAAGTAATATCTCTTTTACCTTGATCTACCTCTAGAGGTTCACCTTCCTTTTTCTCGAGGTAAACTTGCATGTTATATGCATAAGGAGTTACAGAATCGCATAAAGTTCAAATCTTTAGCAGGTTTATTCGCGATGTACTGTCTAAAAGGACAATGGCATCTAAAAGGTTCCAGTTGCTCATGTACTGTTACATTTTCGTGAACATTACAGTACGTAAGTAACCCATTCATCCCACAAGTCCCGTATGGGAGCCAATTCGTCCGTTTGGCGTCGATGTGGTCGAGTTTTTTTATCGTCAAAGCGAATTGTTCGAGCAATTACATTAAATCGTTGTAGTGACATCGTTGCTCTGAATACTACATTTCCTTCCCACAGACTGGATGTTGCCTCTCCATGACATTTATACACTCCAGCTAGAAAAATATGCTTCTAGTGCAACTAATGTTAGTTCTTGAAACGTGTCGCCACAAAGTCTTTTGCCTTCTAAATTTGACATTTTCAAAATTAGGTTTACAGTTTTGGGTGTGAAATATGGATACGCGGATTTTATATCAATTATTCGAGACGTAGCATACCTTATTGGGCTAGGAATCAACGAAATAATATTTGCTGCTGATAACCTTCCCATTATTCTTCCATATTATACTGCCATCTTTTAAAGTTATGTGATTATCTGTATCAGCTTCATCTGAACTCGTATCTGCCACTTCATCATCCGATTCGCTATAAAATATCTCGGTTTCGACAAATGGTCTTCTTCTTCAGAAGCATTACAATCACCATCAGAAACACTCATAAGTTTCTCAAGTTTACTATCCGTAAGCACTCTCTCACTACACATTTTCAATAATAAATTTCAATTGTTAGGCATTCCTTATTAGAGTGCAGCATCATGTTTGATATTTATCACGAAACTAACACACATGTTCACTGGCTGCAATTATACGAGAAGCCCCAGACCGGTCTCACTAGGAATAAACTTATTTACCGGTACGCAAATAACGCATGCAATATGCAATACTAGTAAAATACATGCGTCTATGATAATAATCTGCTTCTAGATCTTCTAATTTGAACTACACAATCACCGGGTCATATAGACCTAAACACAGTTAGTGTAACAAATGCATTACAAAAAAAATCTACGTACACCGTTATTAGAGTAATGAAATAAAAGTCATGCAGTGGCAACGAAATATTTAATTAAATTAACCAATTATGCACATTAGAAGAACGCGATTGGGTCATATTGCCCGAACACAATAGGAGGGTTAACAAATACCTCAGAGTAAATTAATTATATAAAATTATATCAGAATTTATTTGCAGACATTGATGTGCGTTGTACAGCTCGGGTTTGTGCAGATTAATTTTTTATTATTTATTGAGGGCGGTAGCTGTAATCGCTATTAAGACGCTTAAATATTGTAAAACGTAAATACACGATTTGAACCAGAAAACAAATATTTTTATTCCACTAGGTATTCTCTTTATTAATTACTGCAAATTAAATAAATAATTAACTGATGGTATAAATACGTAATACATAATTATAACAATGTAGCAGTTAATTAAAGCATGATAATTAATTGCTACTGTGCTTATCCAAAACAAAATTTATAATAAATTACTATTACATGCGCGACGTGTGCATTAAACCTCTTGCTTCACTAATATTTAATAAAAATGTCCAAAGTATAAACAATCTTATTCACTAAAACTGTATTTGCCTACTAAGACTAGTTTCAAACTTTTCCAAAAGAGAAAAGATTGGAACAGCTTGAGCATATAATGAGAATTCGTGACTAAGAGAAATGGAAATAAAACTGAAACAGTGATATAATACAGAACAGAAACACTTAGCTAATACAAACACAAAAGAAAACCGAAAGACCGAAAACACAAAAACATAACCTTAAAGAATATAATAATGTGATACCCAATTTCATGTCAACTTTTGCATGTAGATCTAAAAATTAATGTATAACAAACATATTGCTTTTCTTTCAAATGCCCAATTAATTCGAAAACCAACAAAATTGATTTTTTGCTTAAAATATACAAATCTTTACATTCTGCTTTGAAACAGACTCGACAATTTGTTTTACGTTTTTGTTTGTCAATATATACCTTTTGAGTAAATACTTCAATAAATGTCTATTTGCCAATGTACAAATTAATCGAGTAGAAAACTTGAAAACACTTTGATTTGCGTTTTTTTTTTTTGAGATGTTGATGTTGAGTGTGTTTAAACTTAGGTTTTATATTGTGAATTTAAAATTTCGAAAGCTTAATTTTTGAAATGAATTCAGTGTAATTACTTGCTTCTTTCACAAAGTTTGTTTTCGATATAGAATGTGCGCTCTTTGTCATTATTAAGTAGGTGAGGTTTATAATAAATTGTTTGATCAGTAAAATGATATTTATATGTATAATTAGTAATTGGACACTGATTAAAGCCCCTGAGGGCGATATCGAATATGACCGCTATAAAAAACAATCGCGAGCGTTTCATTATTGTTTTATGTGTATGTAAAGGGGTTGGTAAATCTCGAAAATCAAGTGACAAAATGCAGGTGACCAATGTGACCACTAATACAGAATCTCTGTTATCAACAATGACTATAACCATAATAGAATTAAGGGTAAAGACGCAGGCGCCGTGGGGTTGAGAGAATGCTTGCCGCCCCGGCGCCACTCGTTCTTCGTCTATCGGGCGCGTATCTTGACTGACCGCGAATATCATGACTTTTTTCGTGATTTGCGCAAATACACCACCCGATCTAACAACATAACTATAAACTGATTAAAAACTTTAAATTCCTTATTGCATTTAATATTTAGTGTAATTGTAACTTTAGCGGAGTATAAATAGAAAATTTTTAGAATTAATTCGTAAGATCAAGAAACTCAACTTAGGTGTTAATTAAGCAATTGTATTAGTGTTTACACCTAATAATTTGATTTTCTCACTGTGATGTTTCCTTTAATATAATAGTTAGATAATTGAAGTTAATGCGTAAGAAGTGTGTAGGAAGTGAACCTATAGATGAGGAAATCTAATGTTAATCAAACGCGGAGCAAACGGAAGTGGAAGAAATGTCGAAGTTGTAATTTTAATAATTCTTGCAAATATGATAATATCTTGTGCAAGTGTTGATTTTACTTCATTTCTCTAAACGATATGGAGAGATTTCTGCCATCATTTTTGTTCTCGTTGCTTTTATGCACCATTTATTGGGGTGAGTTACAGCTTATTATTAGTGCAACATTCATAATTACACTAATATGAATGTCAAATTGAATCTTGCATACCTTCCTTTATATTCAAACAACCTTTGTAATTAGGTTTTCAGCTTTACCCTAATGGGGCTATCACCAAAGGATAAAAGCGTGAGATTTTCCATGCTGCAGTTTAGTTAGCATTAGCTTTTAAATACGTAGACCCATGTTACAGAAGTATCTCATAATTAATAACCCGTTGCTTTTAGTTTAAACTTCCTAATCAATTTCAGTTATAATTGAGTTTTAGCATTCATGACTTAGGATTTTGTTACGATTAAAGCGTCAAACGATTTCGTATTTTACTTGCTGAAAAAAACTGAGATTCTGCTCAATGGTTTAATTAAATCCTTGTAATAAATTTTGTTCGAATCGTTTTTCGAAGTTATTGGATTAGTTTCCTATTTTTCGAACATTTCTTTCTGATAAAAAAAACACAAATTGTTTTTCTTTAAGCGTACAGGAAGTTTTTAAATGGAAATATTCTACATAAATATTATATAATAGCAAATTCAACATAAAGAAACGTTATAAATAAATTGAAATTGTGTGTATTCCAGTAATCATCGATTTCCAATTATATTGAAATTTGTTTTTTTTTTGTTCGCAATCTCACTCCTTCACCTAATCACTATACTTTTTCGTTTAATATTTAAAATCCGTCAATCTAAATTGGAAGTACATCTATGTAATTTGTATGTACCTAACATGTGATTGAGTTTTAATAGAAATTGGATTGTTTTTTATGTGTGATATTCAAAATTTAGTGGAATATTGGAGAAAATGATGGTTGCATAAAATCGTTTCAAACAAATTAAAACTGTCATTCTGCATTACATTCAAAAGTGAATAAAAAAAATCTTCAATAACAATAGTTACATATTGTAGATACATTGATTATAAATGTTTAAAATAACAGATTTCTGTCCAGCGTATCCAATTAGTAGCGCGTGTTTAAAAAGTGTTAAATTGGATCTGGCAAAATTGCATAATATGCAGCTAAAGATGTAATTAATTACTAAACGGTTATCGAGCAATTTTAGTAATACGTTTAAATCACAGTGTTAATTAATTAGGAATTGGTCAAAATGTAATGAAATGGTACATTAACCCGACTATTATTCAAGCTATCTCAATTTCCATACTTAAACTAATCGTAAAACTAAATTAAATAACTTAAATTTAGAAAATACCAAGGAATCTTTGCTAAACATTTTCGACATTATTATCTGCTTTGAAGTAAATTTTTTGTATGTTTCCTTTAAGTTTATCATACTTTTTTTTTGTAACTCAATTAGGTGCTTATTTTTGTATTGTTTCTGTTTTTACATATTGTATTTATTCACATTTGAATAAAATAATATCATTGTTATATGATACGTTTATTTCGTTTTTCGTGTTCCATATTATAACAAAACTTTATTATTTAGGAATAAAAACAAGGCTTTTATTCGAGTTCTGTTCCATAAACAATATTTATTTATTTAAATTTCATAAAAAAAAACATGTTATTTAAATATTCAAAATCTCACCTATCCTTCAATTTATATAATTGTTTTGCTTTTAAATTAACCGCAACCAAACAAAAAATTAGGGAATTATAATGTATCTAAATTTACTAGCAATTCACCTTAGGGTTATCCACGTTGTAATGTCATGTGAGGACGTACAGTCAATTGAATCCCATAAACATAGTTCTAAGATAATAACAAAAAACTATTTTCAGTTGTCATTCATTATAAATAAATGGTAATGTGAAGTTTTCTTTCACAAAAATGCAAAAATATTTAACATAAAAATTGACAAAAACCCGATTTTTAAAAAAGAACATGTCAACTTTCTCAAATAAAATTTTGTTTTTGTTTAATTCATTTAAAAAAAATTACAAACTGGTAATTGTCACATAAAAAAACAATAATATTATGCAACTTCTTGCTCCAATTCACCACCTACAGTTGGCCAGAGAAACACTTCCTGATAGAAACTTTGAATTTCTTCATTATCAGGTAGATAATAAGATTTTTTTATTCTTAATAGGTACTTTAACATTAGGGTAAGCTGGTTCTGTACAAAGTAGTGTGGGTCTGGGGATGTTTTGTGCCAATTCGAAGCGTATAATTTATGAATCCATCAATATAGTCATATGCTGTAACCCTGCCTTTAAAGTTGTCATTGTAAGAAAACTGCATAAACCTCGACATGTTGAACTTCTTGAACTCCTTACAGAGTATGTACCCGAGCAATTTCTTTTATAAAATCTGAGCCACCAGCCTTAAAATCCTTCATGATACTGTTATCATATTCTATGAGATACACCGTAAACTTGTTTTGTTGACTCGCCGTTACACAGAGTTCGAAGTATTGCTTAAGGGTATAAACTCTATCATTTTTCTTAAGATATTATTTCTTCATTACTCCGAAGTCCCTATCACACGGCAGGAATTAATGGCCACGAGTTGGGAAATACTGTTTTAAACCGCCCTATATCTGTTAATGAAGTAAGCATTCGCCCAGTAGTGTGGTTTTTCACAAATCGTGCATCTTCTTAATGTCAAGTTTTTCGCTCAGATACTTATAATCTCGACTGCTGTAATGCGCTTCTTTAGTAGGAAATGATCCAATATGTGAAATAATCAGATCGATAAGGCCAGCTGGTTTTGAGTTTCCTGGATTATTTTTTCCGCGTAAATCTTGTGGCGATTTTCCAGCAGATAATAGCGAACACAGCCGATGAACATGATCTTTGCTAGTAGAATAAACACTGAAAAAAGCAGTTTTGCATACTACAAGCTGCCCTGAACTGTAATTAATATTATGCTTTAGGCGCTTTTGTGAGGTTTTGGTTTGGTGACATTGTTGACGTTTCCGCCGAACTGGAACTGCTGATATTAGCGATTGAAGATAAGTATCCTGCTCGTTTTGGTACCAATACTGTAGAATTTATTAAACACCTCTTGCTTTGTCTCCTCCGATAATTTTTCTTAGCATTTACTGCGACGACTAAGGTTAAGTTTACTTACTTGCAGTTTAATCCAATTTCCTTTTTAGGAACAACATTCCCTTATAATTTACATATTCATCACCTTTGATTCTTGCCTTTTTGATCCTTTCACACTGCCATATTACACTTTTAACACATTTTTTACGTTTATTTCAATCAATGTTGTGCTCATCCATTGTAAACAAGCTTTAGAATCACATTATTCTTAAAACACAACAAGTCCATAACTGCGATTTTGTCTGAGAAATCCGACAAATCCTGGATATATTGAGTTTTAAAAGTAAACTTAATATATTACTGTTACCATGCAAACGATGCGCCTTGCTATTAAAAACGGATTTTTAATAAAATGTCGATAGGTCCCCGGTATTGTGTGTAGTGTATGTTTACTCTTACTGCGTAAAACATCCTCCTAATGTTGCTACACTAGGAACGGTTTGGAAATGCCCGGACTGCAGGGTTGATAGAGTAGATGATATGAGTAATGGCAACGAAGCTAATGGCTTCGATTAATAGCCAGTTCTGTTCGTCAATTAATTCATACAACCAATAAAAGGATTTAGATCAAGAATAATACACTTTTGGTGGTTTCCAATTTTAATCTAAGATATTATGACTGAAAACAGTTTGCGGGGATGTTAGGAATGCAAAACAGTCCAATCGGTCAGCAAAAAAGGTCCAGGGTAGTTTCAGGGGGATGAAAAGTGGTTGAAAATTTTATTTCTCAATTTTTGAGAAAAGGGTTGATTTAAGGAAAAATTGTTTTCTACAAAAGTTGCAGGCCTTATAAAAATCTACATTTTATGTATATATACCTTTTCACATAACCTCAAAATTTTCGAGAAAAATGTAAAAAACAGTTTTTTCAGTTTTTAATTTTTGATTTTTGCAAAAATTGTCAGATTTTTATGAAACACTGTGAAAATGTTCTGTTTTATGATAGTAATAATTCTAATTTTTTTTGAAAAAAAAATTCACGGGTTTTTGAAATATTTGAAAAAAACCAAAAAAAACATGTTTCTTTCAAAAAATTTTGTGTGAGTGAAAATGATTTTTAATATCTTGTGAGCTCATTTTTTCCTTATGAGTTGTACTTTCAAAGTAAAAATAAAATATATGGTTACCCTGCCAAAAGTAGCTCAAAATTAGAAAAACCGAAAAATGAGTCACCAAAGTCAGATTTTTAAGTAATTGTTTATAATTTGTTTAAATTTAAAATTTGTCAAAATATGAGTTCATTATTGAATTCTACGGAAAAAAATACAAAAGTACATGCTATTTAAGTTTTCTCAAAAAGCATTTTGTTTTTAATAAATCGTTTAAACAATCAAAATTGGTAAGTTTGTACTCAAACCGAAGTAAAAAAAAATTCAAATTCGGCCTCAAAACAGAAAATAATGTTTTTATTTTTATTATTTTTATTGCACTGTACTTTATTTATTTAGTAATCTAAATTTTGGAAAAATGGCAGGTAAAATTTATTTATTTATTTATATAAAATTACAACAAACTCTTTAAATTTCTGTAAAAACTTTTTTTTATTGTTCTGATATAAAATGTTTTTCTTCACTATATGTAAACTAAATGATGAACTTAAAAATAATAAGAATACTTAATAAAAATAAATTACACTAAGATTTTCTAACTCTTTTTGGCAAAGGACTTCCATCATTTACATCTGAATCCAAATGAATTTCCATTTGATTTTCAGAACTTTCGCAATTATTTACAGAATTGTCAGCATCTTCATCTTCTACTTCTTTCAGTAAATCTTCAAAGCTACTGAATTCCTCAGATGATTCATCTTCTGTGTTCAAGTTGAGGGTGGTCTCGATTTCAGCGTAAATATCGTCAGATGTATTGGAATCGTCCGAGTAAGTTTGAACGTTTGAACAATTCCCAAGGCAATTAGTACATAAATCAGTACATCGAAGACCATGCTTTCGGCAACCACATCTGTTACCCCCACAGCCTGTTTTACAGTTACAAGAAATTTTTTTAGCAGTTCATCTGGTATAGCTGATTTATCGGTAAAGTGAGGTACAAGTATTAAAAGTTGTAAAGTTGTAAAACTTCGAAATGCAGCTCGAATGGTAGCGAGCTTCGGCTGCAACCAAATCTTTCTGAGGTTCTAAACTTGCAGCAATTTTTTTGTGAAATTCATCAGGACAATCTCGAAGCTCAATAATGTTGAGTATATTTGTTCTCGTGTCTTCTTTTCGTACATGTTTAACATCTTTTTTGATCTCATCCCAAATTTCACCGCAAAAGAAGCAAAGAGATTTGAAATCGAAAGTGACGGCTCCTTTAGCTGATTTTTTTTACCTTCTACCAATTTTTTCGTGACTGTGGCAGAAGCGGCTGCTATTGAGCATTCTCTGTTGTAGTTTCTCAAGCAATTTTTATGAGCAAATGCTGATTTTATGCCACTACTCTCCCACTTCTGGTACTTTCTATCCCTTCTTTTTTTACTTGATTCGATCAGCTTACCGATAGCTTTTTCTTTGATATTAATCAATGCATCTCCACCGGATTCTGATAAGTTAAAACAATATTTCTAATTCAAACTTAACTTAAAAAATAGGACTAAAAAATAGGTGGTAGGTCCCCAGAAAATTAACAAAAACCGTTGTTCGATTACTATATTTACAAACAAACCCGCAGCTCTTAGTGCAGTGTCAATGAATAACAAATGTTTTATTCATTATGTAACCATAAAAATATTTTAAAGTAGTCTATAACAAATTTTTATTCTTTTTTTTTAATAATTTGATTGATACTTTTAAAGAAAGTGAATTGACAGTATTACTAACACGATCTTTTAGTAAAATTTTAATTTTATTTCTGATAAACAATACAGATTTTTGGGAGGTGTTTGTAAATCAATTTTTTAAATAAAAGTCACGTAAAGTTATTTATTAATCAAATGAAAATGATTTACACGCTTACCTTATTTCAATTTATTTGATACTGAACCATAAAAATAACACAACACTAAAGAACGCACGAAACATTTCGTTACGAAAAATTAAACTTCTCCACGTGGGTACACGAAATACTTTCACGGCCTTACTAGTTGACTGATGCTGGCTGGCTAGCTGTAGAAACAGGAATGACGGAAGCAGCTGGCATCGTCGACACAGTTACGTCTGTGGGTGTTAGTGTCCTTTGCGAGAATAACTATATACAGTAAGAGTAATACTCTTTTTATAATTTTATAATGCTTAAAATGTAAACAAATAATAAATTTTATCTGCCATTTTTCCTATATTTTACATTACTAAATAAACAAAGTACAGTACAATAAAAATAATAAAAATAAAAACATTATTTTCTGTTGTGAGGCCGAATTTGAATTTTTTTTTACTTCGGTTAGAGTACAAACTTAACAATTTTGAATGTTTAAACGATTTATTAAAAACCAAATGCTTTTTGAGAAAACTTCAATAGCATGTTCTTTTGTATTTTTTTCCGTAGAATTCATTAATGAACTCATATTTTGACAAATTCGTTAAATTTAAACAAATTATAAACAATTACTTAAAAAATCTGACTTTGGTGACTCATTTTTTCGGTTTTTCTAATTTTTGAGCTACTTTTGGCAGGGTAACCATATATTTTTATTTTTTACTTTGAAAGTACATCTCATAAGGAAAAAAATGAGCTCTCACAAGATATTAAAAAATCATTTTCACTACACAAAATTTTTTGAAAAAACATGTTTTTTGGTTTTTTCAAATATTCCAAATCCGTGAATTTTTTTCAAAAAAATTGAGTTATTACTATCATAAAACAGAACATTTTCACAAAGTTTCATAAAATCCGACTATTTTTGAATATGAAAATCAAAAACTGAAAAATTGTTTTTACATTTTTCTCGAAAATTTTGAGGTTATGTGAAAAAGTATGTATACATAAAATGTAGATTTTTATAAGGTCTACAACTTTTGTAGAAAACAATTTTTCCTTAAATCAACCCTTTTCTCAAAAATTGAGAAATAAAATTTTCAACCCCTTTTCATCCCCCTGAAACTACCCTGGACCTTTTTTGCTGACCGATTGGACTGTTTTGCATTCCTAGCATCCCCGCAAACTGTTTTCAGTCATAATATCTTAGATTAAAATTGGAACCCGATTTGCCTCGAAATACGTGTATTATTCTTGGTCTATGCTATCCAAAAGTTGTAGTTTGCACAGTGAGAGTGGATACGATGTCCATATCGCACGAGGATAAAGGTTGAGCTATGAAGTACCAAAATCGGTTGGTGCTAATAATTTAAATTTTACATAATTATCTGAAGCTGTAAAGTAACGGTAAGCATGTGAAAGCAAAGTGTGACAGTTTATATAAAGCTAAATTACATATCTGTGTGAAAAAGAAGCATGTTTGCGTTTAAAATGTATACAATGGATATACATGCCTTATCTCTTATGTTTAACACAAAAATGAAAGATTTTGAATAATTTCCACCGGTATTAAATGAGGAAATTTCTCTTAAGTGCAAACAAATTAGCATTGAGCAATTATCTAACCACTTTATAGATTTCAAAGCTATATTGTTAACATACCTAAACTGGAAAAGGTATCTTTAAGGGGCTTAAGAATTGAGGAGCTAGAAAATAATTCAAGACGGAACTGCTTGTTGATTCATGGAATTTCTGAACCCAAAAATGAAAATTTTGATGACATTATCTTAGATTTATGTATAAATAAATTGCAAATTACATATTTTACTTTAACTAATGATGATGGATGCCATTGTATAGGAAAAGGATCGACGTATAATTGTTAAATTTAGTTCATACAAGATTCAACAGAATATCTGGCTTCAAAAAAATGAAAGGCATTAATACTTATCACTGAGTTGCTGTCAGCGAACCGGTATGGCTTATTTAAAATGGCAAGAGAAAAGTTCCGATCCAGAAATAGTTGGACATCAGACGAAAAAATGATTATGAGTTTACACATAAATAAATTAAAATATCTTCAAGGAAGAACTACAAAAATTATGTCAACAATAGTAAACTAAAACACTTAAAATACTTACAAATTATATAATAATGGTCAAATATTAATTAAAATATACGTAAAAATATTTAAAACTATTCTACCTTAACGTCATGGTTACAATGAATGTATATGTAAAATAACAAAGATAAATAAAATATGGGAAAACTATTAAGTAACAACAATTACTAGACTCTGCCTATCAACGATTAAAATAAATCCAATAAAATTAACAATAGCAAACAGTTAATATACAGGGTGTATTTTAAAATCACCGACAAACGAAAACTGGATTTTCTATGATTCAAAATAAGACAAAAATTATTATAAACTCTTTTCCGAAAATGCTTCCTAACCGAGATACAGGTTGATTAAAAAATCATTTTGTTAAGATTTTTTTAAGATTCCTCAAAAACTATAAAAGATATTACACTGAGATTTGGTACACCTAAATGTCTAATTAAGTACAATTAACCAGGTGAGCTTGAGTCAACTGGCTCCATCCAGTGGTGTAGAATATGTTAAGCTAATCACTTTAAGTAAAAAAAAAACGCACGTCCCTGCTTTTTTTGAAGAAATATTTTTTTGTTAAGTTCAACATTTAATTCTGCAAATAAAATCATACTTAGTATTTTTTTCGATTCGGCACCTGTTTTTGAAATATTTTGCATTAACATAAACAGCTACATTATTCAGTAATAACCAAATTAGATAAATCAGAGATTGTTTTTCATTTGACAGTTATGTATCTTATGTTTGCTAAAATAGTTGCATCTACGCGTGTTTTGTAATTCATTGTTTGTGTCTAATTACTGTGAAAAAATTTATTATTTATTATTATTTATTATTCCAAACGAGAACTGGTCGACATGCATTTATGTTATGGTAATACTAATTGCAATACTCGTGCAGCTGCTCGACTTTATGAACAAAGATTTCCAAATAGAAGATATCCACATCATACTACGTTTAGAACCGTTCATCGTAACTTATTAGAGTATGGAAGTTTAAAAGGAAAGAAAAATTCCGGACGAAATGCTCGTGTACCAGTTGAAATTGAGGAACAAATTTTAAATAGAGTTTATGAAAATTCATCAATAAGTACGCGTGAGTTAGGTTTAGAATTTGTTGTATGGCAAGTCTTGGAAAGTTTTACGAGAACAAAATTTACATCCCTTTCACCTACAGAAAGTGCATGCAATAATTGCCTGCTGACCATCCTCGTCGAATGAATTTTTTCGAATGGTTTTCAAATAAAAATGCTGAAGATGTACAATTTGTTAGAAACTTATTGACCACTGATGAGTGTACTTTTTCCCGAAATGGAATAATAAACTTGCATAATTCCCACAAATGGTTAGATGAAAATCAGCATCCAACTGTAGCTCACGAACATAGATTTACTGACTTACTGGCGAATTCTATTTAATTTTTTTTAGAGAAGATTTGCCAGAATTGTTTGACGACGTACCCTTAGATGTTAGAATGAACATGTATTTCATGCATGGTTCCCTGGACGCTGGATTGGACGAGGCAGAGAAGTACCGTGGCCGGCATGATCGCCAGATTTAAACCCATTGGATTTTTTTGCGTGGGGGTATCTGAAAACTCGTGTCTATTCTGTTAAAATTCAAAATCGAGAGCAACTTTGGCATCGCATACAGATAGCATGCGATTAGATTAGCGCTGTGCCACAAATTTTTCAGCGTGTCAGGTTTCATTTGCTAAGAAGAATACAAGCTTGCATTCAAAAGGAAGGAGGACATTTTGAACAATATGTATAAAAATAATTATACTTTTTGTTTTTGATTCCTCCAATATCTCTTTAATAATGTACCTAATAGTTAACTGCATTATTTTTTTGTAAAATAAAACAAATTTTGATTTTTATTGAATAATGTGGTCGTTTACGTTAATGCAAAATATTTCAAAAACGGGGCGCCGAATCGAAAAAATACTAAGTATGATTTTATTTGCAGAATTAAATGCTGAATCTATCCAAAAAATATTTCTTCAAAAAAACCAGGGGCGCGCGTTTTTTTTTTACTTAAGCTGACTAGCTTAAAATATTCTACGCCATTGGATAAAGTCAGTTGACTCAAACTCACCTAATTAATTGTATTTAATTAGAAATTTAGATGTACCAAATCTCAGTGTAATATCTTTTGTAGTTTTTGAGGAATCCCAAAAAAACCTTAAGAAAAGTATTTTTTAATCAACCTGTATCTCGGTTAGGAAGCATTTTCGGAAAAGCGTTTATGACCATTTTTGTCTTACTTTGAATCATAGAATCTCCAGTTTTCGTTTTCCGGTGATTTTAAAATCCACCCTGTATATTATAAAAACAATTAGCAATATTCGTATCACCGGTGGCTGACTAATTACTTCATTAAATAAATTAACATCTTTTTTGAGGAAAGAGTTAATGTAAATTTTTTCTTTAAGTTTTATGAGATTTGTCATTGCTGCTATTACAGTTGAAATCCTCTGTGTTATCTATATTAAAATCATGTCCCTCCGTTAGTACATGTTCTGCGAAATGCGAAAATTGGGTACCTTTTGTAACGGTATAAACGGGTGGTAGAACGGGATTACAGATAAAATTGGCCTTTTTGCCCCGACTAGCCAGCGTATGGGTGTAGGTCAGATGTTGAAAAATTTTGCGCATCCAGAATAGTAAATCGTACGTAAGTCACAATAGGGGCTGAAGACAAAATCAATTCGGTTAAGGGCGCCAGAATGTTTAGTAGTCAAAATAAGGGTCGTCGTGCCAAAATTACAAGTACATAGCGTGTCTAAACATACAAAAAACATACGCTTACCTATCCTCAATCAATCCCAGGTGTGCTGGACAGCAACTCAGCAAACCACCTGAAATAGGGCTTCAAAAACACAACACGCTTGTCAAATAAAAGCGTGATAAACACTCAATAAATTTACGTTACTACACCTCAGTGTAAATAATTAGACGTTAACTAATAATCAAAACAAAGCAAAAAAATAAGCTAAAGAATGAACTCTAAACTGAATTAATATTCAACTAAAAAAATCAAATAAAACACTAAATATTAATAACGCTATTACTCAATAAAATCAAAAAAAACTAACCTCGTTACGTTAAAAACTAAATTACCGGTAACTTGCAATTACTCAATAAATTTTAAGTTCGCAAAAAAAAACGGTTATGTAACACAAAGAAGGGTGTTTACAGAATTAAACACATTTATGAAAACTAACAAAGCTATAATAAGATTAAAACAATAATATATAAAGAAAAATGGTATAAATATCAACATACGATAAGGCGCATAAGAAAACAACAAATACTTAATCGGCGACGAAAGACTGGCCAGCGATCGATGTACCGCCGGTCTAAATCACTTATCTTAACTATTTCGTGGAAAATATGACCACACTACCTCAGGGTCAATTGCCCTTTAATACAAAACAAAAGAAGAGTATGAAGGCGAAGTGTCAATAATATAATTACTTAAAATAACTAAATCTAAAGCAAAAAAAAACTTAATTCAATAGGCAAAACAACTCCGCTTTCAAACTTTCGTATACAAAGAAAATAATTTAAGGTACATACACAAAAAAAAATATATCCACAAGTTCTATTAAATTGTTCCAGAATTATTGAAAATACTCAATCAAAAAAAAACTATATTATACTACCTTAATGGTTAACTTAACCCCCACTTCTGTGTTACAACGATGGGGATGAACTACGTGTTCAATTACTGCTATTCGGATGTGGGTTTCCCCAGGTCTGACAAGATGATGAGTGAAAATGTTGACGTTTATTCTTTTATGCACAAACAATTCCTTGAATGAATCTCGAAATAAGTTACTGTCTTAGTTAAAAAAAAAAACTTTTAAATTAATAACTTCTTTTTAAAATGATAATAAAGTGAGCGTTCAAAATTGCTTGAATAACTATTAGCTTTTAAATAATTTTCTTTATGTTACGAGTCCAAAAGATTCATAACTTGTTTAAATAACTATAAATTTTAATATACTGCGAAAGTTTCTTTATCTTTACACATGCTTTGTAGGGTAAATCGGTGGCACAGCAAGAACGTTAATGTTAAATAAATCCGCAAAAGCGAGAAAAACCAAAGAGGTCACTGAAGCACTATACAACACGACGATGTCCTCTAGGTAACTTTACGTAAAACCGAAATCGGCACTAGGTATAATCCTTTGGCGATGAACAATTTTAATAAATCCCTTTACAGGTAATCTTCAGGAGTAGCTAAACTACCCTTACTACACAAAACGTACGTTCGTTAAACACCACAAGGTCCAAAATTTCAACGTTCTAAACCACCCCCTTAAAGCGTAACAATAAACGGCAACGTATACTACTCGAAAGCACGATCAGTTTCAGAAGTAAGCAAATTATTTCCAAAAATCCATCTTTGAATTTTGAATCCACTACTCACAAAAATCTTATCTAAGTTAATTCCACCAATTAAAAAACGGAAGGGGAAAATAAGGTACCCCAATACACAAATTCGTTTCCGTCCGTAAGGACTCGGTAATTTTCAAAATCTCAAACGTCAGCAAAAGTATCCTGTACAGCCTCTCTATGTTTACCTTAAAGTACGAACAATAAGGCCCACATGCAATCTCTATGACTCAAAACCAGCATATTCACTATTACACTGAACAACTATATTTAAGCGTCTTTATGTCGCTAACATGACATCATACACAGATAAATCCACACTATTTATTTAAATTACTTAATTTTCTATTATATTTTACGGAAATCAAACGAAATGAACCTTAATTAAACGTAGATACCACTATTTACAAATAAACGTTAATCAAACTTCTATAAACGAGGAATAATAAGGAAAAACAACCTAAATTACAAAAAAAAATAATTCACAAACTAAGAATCTAAAGCTCACCATACACCTACCATCCCTAAAGGTCGTTACACACGTTAAACAAATTTACTATAAAACATAATTTGACAACAAAAATAAAAAATGTATATATACGGAATCTAACTAAGTGAATAAAACTACAAACAAAATTACCCAATACGTATACATGGTGTTCAAAATACCCTGACACTTTGTTGTTTTTTATTTGTTTCAAATGTTCCTTAGCTTGAGTCAATATGTTACGTGTGGCCATACCCACGTATATAACTTCACAGTTTTCACAATTCAGCTTGTAGATACCAGGTAACTGGTGTAAGCCAGTTTTATCCTTAAAATTACAAACACTGGCTCCAATGCTATTGGGGACTTTAAAACAGATTTCTGTACCAAAGGAACGCAAACAATTAGCAACAGTCGGCGATACAGGGCCATACTAGGGAAGCACGCAGTATTGTTTGTTACCTTGAATCTTTTCCAGGGTGGTGAGCTTACGTAGTCTTTTATTCTTGTTAACTGTTTTTATTATTTTGTCCACTACTTCTTTGTCATAACCGTTATTAACAGCTAGATCATACATAACCTTCTTCTCCAAATCATAGTTGGTACTATTAAGACCATAATTGCATAGTCTATAAACGTATGAACGGATAGCAGCTAAACGTAAATTTAGAGGTAAAGTACTTAGGTAAGGAATAATATTGTCTGTATGGATATTTTTGCGATAGATACTAAACTCTAGATGGTCTCTGGCTCTTGTAATCAAAACATCTAGGAAAGGTAGAGACTTATTAACTTCTAACTCTTTCGTAAATTTTATATTACTATACCAACTGTTTGTGTCTTAAAAAAGAGTTTCCAATTCGTCATTACTACCTGGATAAATGCAAAAACATCGTCTACATAGCGGTACCAACATACTACACATTTTTTTAATATATCCTGTTGCTACATTGAACAGTTTCCTCTAAGTGCTTAAGGAACGCCACACTAAGTAACGGAGATAAACCACCTCCCATAGTGACAATTTTCTTTTGAGAGTATATCTTGTCTCTAAATCTGACAAAATTCCTACGAACACTGGTGTCAATCACGGAAAAGATTTCGTTTTTAAATTTTTCTTCTAGTAGGCTATTAGAAATCATATCCTTAATGACAGTAGTTGGTTTATACATACATTCATTGTGACCATGACGTTAAAGTGAATAGTTTTAAATATTTTTACGCATATTTTAATTAATATTTGGCCATTATTGTATAATTTGTAAGTATTTTAGTTTACTGTTGTTGACATCATTTTCATACTTCCTCCCTGAAGATGATATTTTAATTTATTTATATCGAAACTTCCCCAAATTTGAGAAATGGATTTTATTTCTTAATATATAAAAATTATAATTATACTAAATTGTTCTATGATTTCGCTATTGTGATTATGAATATTTTGTGAAATGGTAAAGTAAAAAGTTTAGATAATCAATATAATCCCGTGAGGTACCTTATGGTATTGTAGCATGTACAGTTATACTAATTTAACACGCTACTTTTGTCTAGTAGGTTAATAGTTTTAAGAATTGTACGGCACTAGCCGTTCATATGGTCACAGTAGTTACGCATTGATAATTTCCATTTTACAGCTCTCTGCGTGTTATTGTTTATCTATATGAGTAGTTTGAAAATTGCACATCTAAACACAAGATCTCTATTATAAAATTTTACTTCTTTTAACGATTACTTCGGTAATCTAAACATTGATCTGTTAGGTATTTCTGAAACGCGACTTGATAATAACAGTACGGATAATTTTATTTCCTTTTCAAATGATTATGCTATTATTCGTCATGATAGAAACAACCGAAGGGGAGGAGTTGCACATTATTACAAGATTAAGCTTAGACTAGAAAAGCCGTCTTAATAAATAATTTTGAATATTTGTCTGCTAAAGTTATAGTACACAATATAATATACTTAATTGCCGTAATATACCGTACACCATCACTTCGTAATTATGCAATGGGCGTAATACCCTTGGATATTACTTTTGTTGCTCCAAAGAATAAGACCGAGTTCTTTGAAACTTTTTATAATTTCAACGTTATTGAATAAAAATTTAATATTGTTATTGTGAAACTTAAAATGATATTTTTTATTACGTTTTATTAAAGCTGAATGGGTTCAATTTATAAGGATATCATTTACTAGTGAAATTTTACTTCGCTTGCTATTTAATTTCAGTTTGCGTAAATGAATTTTAAGATTTACGTTTACGAATTCTTGTCTTAATTGGGTACGGCGGCTAGCTCAAAGTTAAAATAAAGAAATGATCACTGTTATCATTAACCAAAGTTATGCTCATTTCGATTTATTTATTTATCTGGATTCCTATTGAGTTGACATTTGTCTGTATTTATATATTCAACATTTGTATAGGGTTCCCCATTTTAGACTATACAATTTAAAAGTCGAATAAAAACTTTCTAATCAAAGTAAATTAACTTTTTAATGGACTAATATGTAGCTTATTCTTTGGGATTTATGACTAAAGTAACCCTGTGATCTTTGCAAATGGCATTTCCACAACAAACACACAAACAGTCGCACTTACGGTCTTTCTTTTATGGAGCATAGAGAACATCGCTTCTTTGTGTACCCTTTCTTGGGTGTAGGAGAGTTCTCTTCCTCTTCAGTCACAAATTGTTGAATATTTTCTGCGATAGTTTTAGAAAGGTTGTGGTGTTTTGATGGTCTCGTCATGTAAGGTAAAATTAATTGAAATGCCAATTCTTGTAAAAATAAGCGTCGTTTATCATTTCTTCATACAACATACGGCCACCGTTTAGTTTGTCTCTTGCAAGTATAATTGGCAACTTTTTGGTCCATGATGTCGACTCCTCCTTTAGTTTTATTGTAAAAGTCTATTATTTCTGGCTTATGTTTTGGATTATCGGCAACGATGTTATTCATTATATGCACAGTACTTATGGGTATCACCGATTTATTTTTGCGAGGCACATAACTTACTATGGTCATATCGTCTTGAAATCCAAAACAAGAGGAGTCCACGGGGCTATTTTTGTGTGGTTACGTTTCATATCCTTTTTATTTTTACGCATTGTTCCTACGGCTGTAATACCCACTGACAATAATTTTTTGAACTATTCGACACTCGTATAAAAATTATCCACTGTGAAATTCCGGGAACTTTTGGTAAAAGGATTTATTAACAAACTGCACAATATGCATTCTTATATTTTTCTGTGCTTCTGGTCCAGGCTGTTTGCCAATATATACAGTTTCGTTCAGTGCATATCCAGTGCCTGATTCACAAATCCAAAAAAAATGTATGCCATATTTGGCTGGTTTAGATGGAATGTATTGAAGAAATCATCAATTGTAACATTAATTTTCGGAATCATGCAGTTTTCACATTGCGTCAAAAATAAATTCCAAATGTAAAAACATCGTTTCATATCTTTGAATCTATTCATTGGCATGGCAGCGTTATACAATGGATTTGATGATTTATTGAGGAACAATTCAGGTACTGGTACATCCCAACTTTTATCAACTCCAGTCATTAGTAGTATACCTAAGAAAGCATCTAGTTCAATTTCATCAGCTGTCTGCCATCTTTTATTGTTCCCTAAACAGATTCTCTCAGCTTCTTTATTAGTGCACATAATAATTTCGTTAGTTATAGCAGTAGTTATAAATTTTTTCCAAACTTGAACATGAGAAAAAATTTCGTTGAGTTGCTTCGAGCCTGGCGTAAAACGAATTATATTACATGGGCGGACCTTTCTGTGCTTATTAGATGGTTCTTTAGCCCATTTGCTACCATTTTTTGATATGAATTCTATATGTGTTGGTGTGCCATTTTCTACTTCTCCAGAATCACTCCCAGAACTATCATCGGAACATGGAAGAAAATTGGGGCTACCAGTAACTTCTGCATTTACTTGAATATCTGCACTCTCTTCACAATCAGATTCATCACTAGCTTCAGATCCTACATAATCCTCTTCGTCAATGCATTCAGAAATAACGGTTTCAAAATCTCGATCTGTAGGTCTCACAAATTTTTTACTATCGGAAGCCATCACTACGTATATTATATTTATGTATTATTTTAAGCGAAGTAAATTAGTACTAAACTTACCACAGAATAAATAAGAAACTACAATTTCAACACAAATATAAGATTTGAAATGTCACTCACACAACTACCATCGATGATTACAAAGTTGAGACTGAATTATACTCAGACAAATATTATTGCGGCATTGAGTCCACTTTCAAACAAATATAAAATTTTGATTTGATAAAAATGCTATTTTTGTTTGTTTTTAAGATTATTTTATACTAAACTGAAAGGTGTCTACAAACTACAATTTAAATTGAAAAATGTTTATTTAAGGAAAAACAAAATAACATAGTGTAGTAAAAGTGATACTACATAACAAGAACTCCTCAAGGAAGGCATACCTGAAAGGATATTCTTAAATTCTTAACGATATACAATAAAAGCGTTATGTACTATTCGTAGAGTTATTAATCTTTAGCAATAAAAGTAAATCAAACGTTATACTCATTTACTTAAATTCCAAATTTGAACGAAAATGCGTTGTTTACAATAGTATATTGAGTATCAAGAACAGTAAGGGACGTTTACCGGCCATGTTTTTGGCCGGAGACCGGTACAACCCTTAATGTTCGTGATGTTCATACTGTTTTTTGCACAATTGTATTAAATTTACCACAATTGAAATTATTTAATTTCTACTAAATAAACGAAAGGTCAAAAGTGACGTTTTAAATAGAAATGTAGATTCACTTGAAAATAAACTCGATTTTTCTGAGAAAATTTTACATTCCAGTGTTAGTGAGGTGAAAGAAATCTTGAATTCCGAAACAGTTTCTGTAAACTCAAGTACTGCACAAGCCAGCGGGATTACAATTAGTAATTGTAGTAACTGAACGTTTAATTTCAATGCCAAATAAATATTTTTTTGAATGTTTTCTGAATTATATAATTATATATTTAGATTTTTACTTACCGCGATACATGCAAGGTAAGTGAATTGCTTACCCGACTTGTGTATCCAAGTCACCAGTAAAAACAACCTTCTGATCTCGCAACAAACCCGTTAACTAACTAAAATCGTTCTATCGTGCAAAAATATGTATAAAAATCAAACCTTGTAATCTAAAATAATCGTCTTAGAACTAACATATAACAAATAAAACCTTTATCAGAATTAAACGGGTTTTTCGTTTAATTATGGTGCTTAAATTTAAAGTTTAGAGGAAATCAAACACATAAACATTTTATTGATTCACACTATCAAAAGGTTCTTAATTATTGCTTGATATATTTATAATAGTCATTATTACTTTAATTGTTTAATTTCAACGACAAACAGCTTGCGCTACAAACTGAAATGTCCAATCGTATTACTGCTCATTAACACTTCGAGTTATTATGCCGTGATTTACCAATCTGGATCGATTACTGTCTTTTATATTTATTATTCACTACTTGAACACAATTGATTACGGTTCTGATACATACGAAACGCGTTATCTTCACTTATTACGCCACCTTTAATGCAAATCTCAAATTATGGTGCAATCCCTTTTATTGTTGCCAACTTGTCAATACTTGCACTTTTATTATTTTAGTAAGGAAGGTATTTTTCTACTTCTTCCTATTCACCGCTAATTAATTCTTATTTGTAATTTTCACACTGTATAGGGCCGCGTGACTGTACAATGTCACTAATGCTGTGGCGTCAATCGACCAAAAACCCATTAACTCTGATCGCTTATTTAATGCGACTCTTTCTGATCACTTACTTAACGCGACTGTTTTTGATCGCTTACTCAACGTGACTGTTTTAAAAACTGCACTTCATTATTATGACAGCGTCATTCCCTTCTCCTGCAACGCATTTATGCACTTGCAAATGTCGCGTATTTTAAATATTTTTAAATTGAATGTATAAACAACTTATTGAAATAAACTCAAACTTTTTTTCTTAATATTGATTACATTCAAATACAAATAAACAATAACCATTTCTTTATCCAGAAAAATAATATATAACTATCTAATCTCGTATAATTTAGGGTGAACTTGTGATTTACGAAGCCTTTGTTGAAGGTTTTGAAATATTCTATGCTCAATTGTTACTCTTAACTACATTATTTGCATTGGGATCTAAACTTTGACATATTAAATTTAAGTAAACTTGGAATATACTGGTTTGCTAAATAGTTATATCACACAGATCATCAAAGAACCTACTAGGATTTCAGAGACAAGTAGCACACGGATTGATCACATACTCACATCAGATAGTAGCTTGATTAAATGATTTTCTGTAGTCACAAATCATTCCGTATCAGATCATGCAGTTATATACAACATCCCACCATGTAATTTCAAAATTGTAAATTACAGATCTTTCAAGTCAATAAACTTTGATTTCTTTATGCAGGATTTATTGGACATTGATTGGCATGTTTTATATAGATTGAATGACGTAAATGATAAAATTTCATACTTAAACGAATGCATACTAAATATATTCAATTATCATGCGCCAGTAAAAAATTTAAGGAATTTTCTAAACAAAACTATTACAAAGGAAAAACGAGGATATATCGCACATAACATTAAAAATAGTAAACATGAATTTCTACCGCAAACTTTCCAATATCGGCATTAGGCATAATTCCGCCAAAAACAAGCTTCCTCCTGATCTTAGCAACGTTAATCAAATGAATGATAATGTTATGTCCAACCACCGTCCTCATGGTACTACAGTCTGAGAGCGTTTTTCCTTTTCAACGATCGACACAAACGTTGTAATTGCTATTATTGGCCCACTCAAGTCAAATGCTAGCGGGTTTGATAAGTTATCACTTCATATGATTAAACATTGTTGCCCTTATGTCATACCATCATACATACTAAACCTCTGCATTGAACATTCCTTATTTTCAGAAATGTGGAAAAAGGAAATAATCAACCCCTTGCCCAAAACTTCGTCACCAAGAGCATGGTCTGACTGAAGGCCGTTCAGTATATTACCAGTATTAACAAAGGTTTTTGAAAAGGTACTATTCAATCAAATAAAAAGGTATTTGGATAAATTTACAATTCTACCTGAATATCAGTCGGGTTTTAGGCACGGGTACAGTTGTGAATCAGCTTTTTTAAAAGTAACGGACAATATTTTATCTGCTATGGATGAAAACTAATTTGTTGTGCTGATTCTTTTGGACTTTTCAAAATCCTTTGGCACAATAGATCACGATGTACTTATAGCTACTTTAAATTTTATTGGCTTTGATATAAGCTCAGTTACATTAATATCAAACTGTTTGCAAGGAAGAAGTCAATTTGTAGTTGTTGATAATAATTGTTCAAACGAGGGCAGAATAAACGCGGGAGTTTCTCAAGGGTCTATTCTGGATCCTTTATTATTCTCAGTCTGTACCTCAGATATTACAAAAGTGCTGAAATTTTGTAATTACCATCTATGATACTCAATTATACCATACCTTTTCTAAAGAAACTGTTGAGCAAGTGTGCCATGAAGTGAACGAAGGCATTCAGAGTTTTCTGGGTTATTCTTACCAGCATTAACTAAATATTGATCCCGCCAAATGCAAATTATTGCTATTTGGTTCTTCACACAACCCCACTTTTCGTTTTGTAGTGCTGTTTATGGGCCTTGCCTGTCACGACTAAATGCCAAAAGATCAAAGTTGTGCAAAATTCTTGTGTACGAATAATTTATGGCATGAAAAACGTCAGCATGTGTCATGCAAATAAAACAAATTCCATTGCCTAACATGGAACAAACACGGAATCTGCACTCGACTGTATTTTATAATAAAGTAATTTTATTCAAATCACCACCATATCTATTTTTTAAACTGACATTTCGGACTGATGTACCCAACATTAATATTCGATGGAAAGACTAAAAACTTGCCCTGGGCACAAGAATGAATTATTTAAGAAATGTTCTTCATACAATGTTTCAAAGGTGTATAATCAAATTCCGTTGAATATTAAACAACTGAAATTGCCACTATTCAATAAAGTGCTACATAAAAGTATCGTTAGCTATTAGATGTTATTATTGTAGTTGTTACTGGTTCTCTCGCTTTCTGTGACTAAATTTTTGAATGTTTATCACCGTTCAAGCTACTTATTCTCTCTTTTTTTCTTTCCTCTTTTTTTATTTTTCTTTCTTTTCCTTTTCTGTGCTATAGTTTTTACTTATAGTGTTGAGTCAACCATTAAGTGGGTTAAGTGCAAGCGCACATGGAGTCGTTGGCTCACTGTGAACTTCGCCCTTTGAACCTAATCTTTTGCTTCTTCAAATGTTATTGTTATTTTATTAGAATCCGTTTATATATATATATATATATATATATATATATATATATATATATAATATATATTATATATATATATATATATCGTTTAATGAAATGTCAGTAGAGTATCCAACTTAAAAACCTTTACTTTAAGTTCACACATTGTTTACAGTTGATGTTTTTAGTAAGAATTTATTTCGCATGATCGTCAAATTCCGAATTTATCCGACGCGCACCTCAGAGTTCTTTAGTGATTGTCTACAGTGGTATTTTTTCTACGACCTCTTAATGAAAAAAATGTATACTTTTAAGAAAATTTATATAATTTAATTAACGAGATATCTGACAACAAAATCGCACAGCCTAATGTATACGCATCACAAACCTTTCTTAATGATTTTTTACTGATTTTTAGAAGTGCAGTTGTTTAATACACAGTTTTTATAGATAATAGATTATAGATAATCTTCATAATGATTGTTCTGTAAATGACTGGTGGATTTAGAGGTTGATACAAACATATTCGGTGGAATGTTTTCTTTTGAGGCCGATGGAATACTTTCAATAGCTTGTTATTCTAAGTTTGTATAAGTATTGTTTTGTGTAACAATGGTAGATTTAGAAATTGATGGCAACATATTTAGTGAAACGTATTCGTCTGGGGTTGGTGGAATACTTTCCGTTCGTACTTTTTGAATTGACTGGACGATGGCGTTGCCAATCCATTCTTTTTTATTTAGGGAGTTTTCAATGTAAGTTTCCATAACTGGAGTTGATTTCCACCCACCAAAGTTTGCTCCAGAGCGACGAAAGCAATAACTGGTAAATAATTCGGGATTAGCCAGTTTTAATAACTGGTCAATTATTTTCGGTTGATTACCGATTTTATTAATGCCAATTAGACATCTACCTTTTTGATAAATTACGAAAAATTTATCGATGTCTGGTGGTCTAAGCTGCATATATTTTTAGAACGGTCCGTTTTTGTCTTAGTGTCAATCAATTTGACTTGAAGTTAGTTTCCCAAATCTCTCAAATCACTTACCTCGAGGTGTTTTTTTTTAATTCTTGGTGACGGGTTCCACCAGATATGCCAAACATTAATATTACCTGAAGTATTAGAAAATAGTTTTAGATAGAAAGGTATAATAAACAAAAGTAACTTGCATTTGTAAACAAAAATTATTTAAAGCTTCCACAAGAAGCTTTTTAATTTCTTCAGATGTCTTTGTTTTATAGTCGGCTGACTGCAGCTTCAAGAAAGACCGTAGTTCACAATGTGTCGAAATATCCACATTATTTTTAATATTTAACATGGTCCTCAGCTGTGAACATGTTGTCCGCAAGGTCGACGGCTTCTCGGTTTTCGAAAGGTTCTTCGTATAAGCAGTTAAAACTTTTTCTGTGACGCTTTCTATCTGATTTTTTAGAGTCCAGTTGTAATGGGCCTCACATTTGGGCACCATTTTGTAATAGTTCTCTTTGTTCGCCCTTTTGTTGAGGGTTATTTTGTGATGGTTCGCACGTTGGTGAGTGTTTTCTAATGGGCATATTATCTGCGACTATTACCTTGCTTGCATACACCTGGTTACAAAGAATAATATTTGAGTTCTTTTTCAATATTTTATAATTTCCAAAATCATTGAGTAAAAATTTTATATTGCTTTTATGAAAATGTGAAACGTTAACTAAGCGATTTTAATTTATAAAGATAACATTCATTAACTAAACTTTACTTTTATCGTTATCACATTTCTGTTTGTGTAAATGAACTTTAATAATTACTGAACCAATTCCTTGTTACTTTTATCGGGACGCTCCAGCTAGCTTAGCAATGGGTTAAAGGGTTATCGTTAACATTCATCGAAATTATTCTCAATATGAGGCTATTAATTACCTGTACTTTGCAAGTAATTGAACTTGCTTTCTTTAGTATTTACATACGCAGTGTTTGTATAAGCTTTTAAGATTTGTAACAGTCAATAATGAAATGAATAATGAAAAGTGATAATATTTAGTTAAGCCAAATTCTATATGCAGACTGTTTTGTTTAGAGCATTATATAAAAATGATTGTAACTCTATGTTAGTATTTTTCTTAATATTAACATGCAAAAACAATTCTTTACAAATGATCAACGAAATATATTTTCGTTCAGCATTTGTATCTAAACATAAGTTTAAAAATAAATAAAACACACCCATTTTCGTTTATCTATAATATCAAAAGGTTCTTATTTGTTATCACTTGTTCGAACTGGTGACGTAACGCTTGCGTTCCTTGAACCGGTGAAGAGGCCTCAAGTAGGTTATGAGACTGCTCCTCCGATGATGTCACCTTCCCGTCAACTTGGACCCGCGCTTCCTTTGCTCTCCTTATCTCTATGTTATAGAGGACGCTCCTAACTTTCTTTCCACAATTTAATTATTTTTTTTTGTAAATAACTTGATATATTGGCACTGTCCAGTTTTTACTTAATTGTTCAATTGAACTACAAGTAGCTTGTGCAAGAAAATGCGTGCTATTTACAAACCGCGAATGCTCCCTTTGTATACATCAATAAATTCGAGTTATTGTGCTTTATACTTTGATTTACCAATTTGGATCGATTACTGTCTATTATCGCTTACTAGAGGCGACCCTTCTTGAGCGCTTACTTAGCGAGACTGACTAACGAATACTCGTCAAAGCAAGCTCAAGCTTTTTATCATAATATTAATTATGTTCAAATAAAAAATAACGATAACCATTTAATTTCATATAACAGCGCGAAAATCGAATTTCTAATGCCTCCGTTACACAGTCCATGAATTTCTTATATGCCAGTTCGTATTTTGCTTTTGATTTTTTAAGCAATAGCGTTTCGTGCGTTTCGTTTGCTTCCAAACGAATATCAACTCATAGATTTGTCATCAGTAGAAACCACTGAATTTTGTAGTTTTAACAAAATTTACGACAGTAAACTTGACAGCAATTTTTTAAGAGCAGTTTGACAGATTACACTATCAGGTGAATATTGTTACTATGATAACAATATGAGCAATGCGCTTCGTGATTGCTTTGTATCGAAGCCGAACGTATATGGATATAAAATTGGAAAAGTTCAGTTAATTGTAAATGCGTACATATCCATTCCACAAGCAGTGAAGGAAACGGACTATTTTTATAGTAACGAAGTAGAAATACTAATTTATGAATTTGGTAACGTCAATATCGCAAGAAGATTTGATCTTGAATGATACCTTTAACACGATAGGATTCAATTAAACCAGGAAGTTCTCGTTCAATTAAAATTTCTTGTTAATAGCAGGTTCCTATTGTTATCATCAATACAGAAAGCAAATAAAACATAACGAAGCTGTTAAAAATCTGTCCCCTTTGATAGGAACCCTATGGGAATTGAAAACTATCGTAAGTTAAAATAATTTTGAAATGAACGGGTTGCGAACGATGCAATATATTTATCGGCTAAGTATGTTCGTGGTTTTTCTACTATTGTACTTTTAAAGTCAAAGTGGTCAATAATAATAAATTAATGTCTTATTACCAAAACTCCCTTGGTTTATGAACGAAAACAATAAACGCATATTTGTAATCTATGAATGTGAACTCGGTGTTATAGCGTTGTTGCGTGCAAATCTCCATACCGTACCAAATCTTGCCGTACCAGAGACCTAACGAGCAGCGTCGAAAAGTGTCTACGATCTTGCCGGTAGCTCAGTCATAGTGGAGGTAGTACAGGTCCTTCACAATAACGAAATTGGAGCTAAAAGTTAAGAGCTAGAAGGGCGATACTAGAAGTTATAAAAAGCAGCCCTAAATAGTATAGTAACACTAATCACTTTTATAGCTAAGCAATAAATGTAATTAGTAAGGCCAGGGCAGTCTCTAAAAGAAGCACTACGAGTCGGTTTAAATATTTAATGATTACTTCTTAATTCTTCCCCTTTTTAATAAAATTAACTTGTGGTAAAGTAAAATGGAATCCGTTATGTTAATTAATGTAAATAAGTACTGTAGACAAAATGGCCAACCCAAAAAAAAAGCAAATACTTATATACACAGTGTAACGTTAAATTACAAGAGCAACGATTGGATACGGGTAATCCAAAATTGATTAAATGTCCCTAAGAAAAATTAAATTAAATTAAAAGAGTTAGAAAATTAAAACTCTTAAACTGTACCTTATTGTACCAAAAGTACACCTTATTGCATAATCCACCCATAAAGTATGTGTACATAGTAGCATACTATTCAAAAAGTACATTTTAAACATGAAAGTCCATGGTGCACTGGAAAGTCTAATAGCTAGACAAACGCTTGTAATAAACTGATTAATTAACATGCGATAACACTAAAACAATTTTATTGCGAAAGATTGATTGCATTCACCAGTACAGATTATCCGTTTTACAAATACAAAAGCAAAACCACGCCATATTGAACGAAATAAAGCTTGCACATGTAAAATTAGCATTAATTTTGAGTTAGAAAGTATTGAAAATAAAAATAATCACAAAATCATAGAAATAATTTTCTACTTAGCTTTGGCTTACGGAATATTTTATCTTGACTATAAGAAAATGTCTTGGCATTATACTAATTCCAGAACACACGCAATTTTAGAAAAGCAGATAATTAGACGGTAACTGTAGCTTATAGAATTGTGTTTGCACTTACCTAAATATAAAAAAGTCTAAATATTAAGAAAGGTATTACCTTACTGAAGTTAGATTATATAATATATAAAATCAGTTTTTGCATTTATAATATCCAAAAATAAACAATTTATAAGTTATTATAGGTTTCACACCCAAATGCAATACCTATGTTACCCTGATCTAGTTATATCTATCATATCCTATCATAAAATCTAGTTAGTATGGCTAAATGCTGAGCGATTCGATGTAAACTAATAAGTAGTAAAAATGAAGCATATAAATACTAAATCATTTCGATATTCATTCACAAAATGCAATAGCAACCCTTAATAAACGGTTTCTTACCTTTAAAAGATGCGCATATCTAGAAACCTAAAAAATAATTACGTAACTTTTCTGTGTTCGTTATTCACATAACACTATTTGCCATTCATGATACTAATCTGCTTTTATTTTATTTTATTTTAGGCAAACACGTTCATTTTATTCAATAGACGCTTTGGTTATTTAATTAACGCTAATTGAGTAGCAAACACTATCACCATAATTTATCATGCAAATGTCATTCCTGACTTTAACGTAATCTATAATTCCATTCTATTCACATCATTGTTTAGCGATCAAGAATTAACGATAGATGTCCACTTGCACTTATCCCCAAAAATACTCGTATAACTGCAAACAGCCTGTTCTATAGTCCATTTAAGGACGTGCTTAAAAACATGTAATTTTTGTAATGTTTGTAATGAAAACCCTTACCATAAATTTTCCTGTCCTAGTAAATAATTCCTAACAAAACTTATTTCCTATCTACTTCCACAACTGTATTATCATTATTCACAAATAGTATCAGTTGTACACTCCTTTCCACTCCATAGAAACTTTCCCTATAAGTACCGGACCGCCTACCATACACCTTCACTTATAGTCTCTTTCGCTTAATATTCCTGCTATTATTAGAACCAGCCTCTCAAACATGATCCTGATTATTATTATTTCCAATTTACCTGAATCCCAACCAGAATTATAACTATCTATCCACCTTATTCACATTTTATGATCATTTCTGTCCCCAACCAGTCAAAAATCAACCCTATCATCCCGAAATATAACTGTGATCCAAGCATTCCTTTAGTACGGTCTTCTCGGCGTTTACTTTCCCCGAGGGGAGTACATAAAGTTTGCCAGGACGAGACGCCGTCGGTTTGACGGTGGTTACGCCCCGAATAATTAAATACTTCTCATTCAAATTATCCCTTACCTTTACATAACTCCAATCACAAAATTGTAAGACACGACCATTAGTACTGTCTTCTTGGTGGTTTTATACGCCCCGAGGAGAGTACCTAAGGGTTGTTGAGAGACGTTATTTTGACGGTGGTTACGCCCCAAATAATTAACTGCTTCTCTCACCAATAAGTGTCCCTTAATGATCCCCAAACAATAAGCCTACGACGGCATTACATTTAAACCCAACTAAAATCATAGTTTCAAACATTACCACTTATATTTATCTTCCCAAATATATTTCGTCCCGAAATCACCTATTTATTCGACATTCCCACACTCGTACAAAACCTGTTCATCTTACCAAAAGATACATTTACCTGAATTGCTTACTTCAGAATTCCCCTTGCATACATTCATACTAAGAACATTATCTACCCAATTGGTACACATCACCTGTATTTACAAACAAATTCAAACACTTTGTACAACTTCTAATCCTATTTCATAATTTCATTCACAAAGAACTCTATTTTGACATTAACAGCTTCCTGCTCTTACAGTATCATTCACTTACAGAAATAATTTGATTTTCTGGGATCAGCTGTTCATTAATCCCTTTAATACTTTGCATATAATTCGCCAAGATAAACTAAGTACTCGCCTACAATGTATTCCTTAGATTACCGTACATACTATTTATTATACAAAACCAACTTCAATTGCGATATTATCTTGCCAAACTGTTTCTAAATAATCTAAACTTTCAGTTCAATTTTAAATCTGATGAAAGTATCTCTAATGTTGTTAAGTTAAGCCTGTTAAGTTACTGAACGAATATATTTCTTATTTCCAGTCAATCATTTCGTTTTACATCACTATATTTTCCATTAGCCCAACGGATATCGAATTTTGCGACTTGAAAGTCACTATTCGTTGTATTGAAGCAACAACTAAACATTTGATGTTACTCCCGCGAACGGGCTTTACGGTTTTCCGCAAAATTCTCAAACTTAAATGGTTATTTAAGCATCACTTGTTAGTAAAAAATCCAATACAACATGAATCTAATCTTTTATGAACGAAAGGTTAATGCATTGCTTATTTCAAATCGCATGTGCCACCAACTGACCTTTTATTTTACTAGAATGGAAGCATTCGTTTGCGTCCCTATAATTTTCATCTTACACAAAACAATTTAAGTATTTTTATTCTAAGTTTGAATATCATCAATTATGATAAATGGCACCAACATTGGTAAGTTTCGTATGTGTTCAAAAAGAACGCCCTTCGTGCAAAAATTCTCATTTACGTTATTAGAAGCTTCATTACATGTACAATATTGTTGCACAATGAGTCATAAATCCAAATACCATGAAAAATTCAACTTCAAAATGAAATTTTTCTGAAAAAGGATAAAAAAATTTTTACTGCCTATAATGGCTTGCTTAGAAAGTTTATTGTTTACAATTACTCAAATACTAACCACTCAAATTCGTACCTCTCTGTTTCTCTAAAAATGCGTACAACAAGTTTTGTTTGGCGACACTCACGGAAATTGGGTTGTCAGTCTTATCATACAACATAAAAATCTACGGCGCAAATCTTTCACATCTTTATTGCATGATGGCTGCAGATCCAATGCCATCATTACTTTGATGTTAACAATGCATCGTTCGATTTCCGGAACCGTTTGAACCGGCCGCATTCAATAATACATACTAGCCTCAAGCAAACCGAGTCGTAGCAAGACAAACAAAAAAAACTCTGGTCAGCATTCTTTAGCGCGGAAATCATATTTAACCATTCATAAGTACATGCGTATTACTAATCAGTTGTAATATACACGAGGTGTTTTTAGATTGACAATTATCGAAACTACTCTAACATACAAAATTGATGTATAGAAAATGTAAATCTTCACCATTATTACACATAGTTTTTTAGGGTGTACTTTTGTATTATGTTATGCAAATCTAAACATTTTTATAACTCTTACAATTATCGTTAATCCTGCTATTAATATAACAGTTTGATTAACGTATAAAGCCTAAACTATGGAAAACAATTTTAGTAAGAATAACTAGATCATTAATACATTTAATATTATTAAACTGCATTGAAGATGGCGAATCAAAACACCCTCTACGGTCGAAGGCCAAGAGTGAAAAATATCATACCCAAAGAACAAATTTAAAAAAAATTAATCAAGTTATTATGAAAGAACTGTAAAGCTGTGAAAAAATTTAATTTGTAATTAATTAAAGCGTTAACAAATAGAAATTTAACATAAATTTAAGTAATCCTCTCAAATTTAACAAAGAAATAGCGTTGTTATTTTCCAGTGTAATTTTAATTTTAACTACAATTATAGTGCTGTGGTAATTTAACGTATAATTGGTAACATATTTACTTCAAGGTCCAGGAAATAACAGCAAAAAACCTAGAAATACGAACAAAATTAAAATTAAAACTAGAACGTACCATTGTGTCTTTCTTTAATTATAAGATACCAAAACCTGTTTAAACAGAGATTTATTCTTGCTTAATTAAGTTATTCGGAATGTTCATATATCTCAAACGTCTCACTTTATAAAAGAACATTAATAACGAGTTTGTTTTGACAATATTTCCATATGATCAAATTCAGTGTCATGATTTAAATTATTTAAAGCATGGTCAGCTACCGCAGATTTCTCTAGTTGATAATTATTTTAAATATATGCCTAATACAAATTGATTACAATTACTGACAACAAAACTATAATATGTATTAAAAATTATTGTTATTAAATACATAAATAAAAAGTTTACCTCGAGTAGGATTTGAACCTACGACCTGTACTTTGCTAGAGTACCGCGCTAACCAACTGCGCTATCAAGATTCAAGCCCCAATCGATTTAAATTTTGTCTTTATGTATGTAGAACGGATGTCAATTCTAAATATAATGAGATTACAATCAAATTACTTAAATTACTTAATGGAATGTGAGCCTGCAATATCGCAAGGATTCGCACATACCAAAGCAACTTGACTAATATTAAATTATTATAAGTTTTTGTTATGAACGAATAACTTCAAAGGTAAATATGTAATTAAACATTATTATTAATTTTATTAAATACATAAATTAAAAGTTTACCTCGAGTAGGATTTTAACCTATGGCCTGTACTTTGCTAGAGTACATTGCTAACCAACTGCGCCATCAGCTTTAATTACATATTTACCTTTGAACTTATTCGTTCATAACAAAAGCTTATAATAATTATAAGTATTGTTTCTGAGCTGGGAATAATAATCTGGGAGCAAAGAACACCAATATGTACTGTCCTTTTAGGCATCACATTTTCAGCCAACGCCGTTTTAATTTATAATTGGAAAAATGTGAAACCAGAAAACTATAAAGGAACGGCTTTGTTTCATTGATTTTTTGCAACGTAAGTGGTATGTCCAGTGCGGATTTGTAAACAGAGTCCTGAAGCAAGTTTCTTATTATGCTTTCTTCTATAATAATAATTAATCAATTCTATAATATGCATTTCTTTGCGGCCAGGTATCATTTCTAGAGTATACGGTACGGTTTCTGTTGAGCTTCAAATAAATTTTGAGACAAATTAAATAGATAATGATCTTGTATTTGGTAACATATCCGCAAAAATTGTAACTGTGATTCCAAAATGAGTTTTGAAACAAAATTGTAAAGTGATTTGATTTTGTTTTAATCCGTAACGTTTGCTTCACCAACAGTTGCACAGTCAATGCGTACTCATTTATTTAATCGTCACATCAACATTGCAGTATACCATTGTGACATTAAAATCATAATTAATCTTAATCTTAATTAGAAAATAAATCTAAGAGTAGATCCATTAATCTTTTAATGTATTGTTCATTTACAAAAAAAAACGCTACAGTTACGTAAAATGACATTGTACGTATATATATATATATATATATATATATATATATATATATATATATATATATATATATATATATCAGGGTGTCTCAGAAACATGTTGCCAAACTTTAGGGGTTATAAAGGCCGATGAATTAAGTACTTTTGCCTTATAAACGTATGTCCGGAAGTGAGTCGTTAAGGCACTAGACGAAGAAGTGTTAAAAATTGCAGAATGTTCGCATTTACGACTTTTGTATTTTTAATATTTATTAAATAAGAAAACAATAAAACATTATATTAGTTGTTCAAAATTGCGGCCATCGACTTGCTGACATGCGGTCGTACGTCGAACCATTGATTGGCGAACTCGATAAAGGATGTGCGGATCTTCCTGAACAACTTGACTCGCAGCCATTACCCTTCCAATCAATTCTTCTTCTGTAGTTACAGGTGTTTCATACACTAATGATTTGAGGTAACTCCAGAAGAAAAATCGACAGGTGTCAGATCTGGGCTTCGGCTGGCCAGTTAACAGGTCCACCTCGTCCAATCCACCTCTCAGGAAATTGTAAAGTTAGGTGGTCCCGCACGTTGCGAGTAAAATGCGCCGGAGCTCCGTCGTGCTGATACCACATTCTACGACGAATGTCCAATGGAACATTTTCAAGCAACTCAGGAGAACTTCTTGTAGGAATGTTAGGTAGATTTGACCATTTAAACGTGGAGGTAGTAGGTACGGTCCAATAATATGATCTCCTACTATGCCAGCCCACACGTTAATAGAGAACTGATACTGGTTAGACTTCTGAAATGTTCCATGAGGATTTTGGTCGCTCCAAATGTGACTATTACGGCTATTCAAGTAACCTTCTCTAGTAAAGCAAGCTTCATCGCTAAATAGAATAACAGCTAAAATCGAACTGTCGAGCGCATTTTTCCAAATACCAGCGACAAAAGTTTACTCTTGGACCGTAATCCCGTTGGGTCAAACTGTGTACTTTTGAAGATGATAAGGGTATAGCAATTGTTCATGAAGTACACGCCATACTGATGCCCTTGTATTTCCAGTTTGATTTGCTATTGCTCGCACACTAGTGGAGGGTTTTTCTTCCACTCGTCGCAATACTTCTTTTCCATCTCCACCGAAAGAGCCGTTCTTTGCTGATCCGTACCTCCATTTCGTTTAAAATTTCCTTTTCTCTTAAACGAAGGTGTAATGAAACGAATAATCTGCGAGATGGATGGCGACGATTGGGAAACCGACCAGCGTAGATCCGTGCTGCTTCCTGCTATTGCATCTTGCTTCTCCATAAATCAGATGCATATCAGCCATTTCCTCAAAACTAAAATGTTCCATAGTAAAAGAATTCTTCTTTACTTAAATTATCACTTTAAAATAACAACTATTTGAAATTTACAAAATCAAAGTGACATTCAAAGCGTCATTCAAAATTTGAACAATTTTGATAATTGAAGAAAAGTTCTTTGCTATGAAACATTTCAGTTTTGAGGAAATGGAAAAGGAAATTTTAAACCAAATGTAGGTACAAGTCAGCAAAGAACGACTCGATCAGTGGAGATGGAAGAAAAACAAAATTTAAAAAGCTTATCAATGAAGCTTGTTTTACTAGAGACAGTTACTTCAAAGACCGCAATACTCATATTTGGAGCAACCAAAATCGTGTCGATGGCCGCAATTTTGAACAACTAATATAATGTTTTATTGTTTTCTTATTTAATAAATATTAAAAATACAAAAGTCGTAAATGCGAACATTCTGCAATTTTTAACACTTCTTCGTCTAGTGCCTTAACGACTCATTTCCGGACATACGTTTATAAGGCAAAAGTACTTAATTCATCGGCCTTTATAACCCCTAAAGTTTGGCAACATGTTTCTGAGACACCCTGTTATATATATATATATATATATATATATATATATATATATATATATATATAAGACATTTTCTTTAAAATTGTGTAAATAAACGTAAAATTAATTCAACGTTTCGGGAACGTCCTTTGTTCCCTTTGTCAAGAATAAATTAATTTAAAAATAAATTCTTGACAAAGGGAACAAAGGACGTTCAAACGTTGAATTAATTTTACGTTTATTTACACAAGTTTTAAAGAAAAATTGTCTTATTTAAACATGAATACTTGTGGAAATCTAAATAGAAATATATATATATATATATATATATATATATATATATATATATATATATATATATATATATTCATGTATGCAGGGTGAACCACCTGTAGATAACGGTAATTAAAAAAAAACATTCTCCATACCTATCTAGCGGGTCTATGTAAGCATTTTGAGTGATCCAAAAAGTTTTTATGTTACAAATCTGTATTTTTTGAATTGAAAGTGTTCTATTTTTTTAGGAAATTTGAATTCTACAGTCCATTCCAATTCATGTTTCATGTTTATTCAGAGCTCCCTGCACCTAAGCCTTACCATTTGTGCAATATTTCACTCCTTTGAAATATGCAAAGGTTTTGCAAAACCTTATTAACAATGTAACCTATAGAGAAAATCCTATTAAATTTGGACTACAAACTACCAACATCATGGGTTAAGAGTAATAAAAACGTTTTTTAATATTATACAGGGTGTCAGATATTTAAGGCTCAATTCTATCTAACTTCAAACCTAAAAAACATGCTTTACTGAAATGGATAATCGATATCAGGCTTCGCTATACCGAAACCTAATGATTTCGAAGTTATTTAAATTATAAAAGCGTTTTTTTTAAATATATACATTTTTTCAAGCATTACATCAATTAAAAGGGCGAAATAAATAAAGAATAGATCTTCTGTTGACAATGCCAAAATTTCGCAATCTTATGGTTGCTTTATCAAGGGCCTTGAATTATATTATAGTTAAAAATCACAACAAAGAAGGTGTATAAACTTACATATAAGGGAAGTTACAAACAAGAAAGCTACAATCGACATAATAAATTAATCTCACACACGTAAAATACAATAATCAAAATCCCATATCTCAAATACAGACTAGATCTGACCGCTTATCAAAATTCATAAGAAAAATTTATGCATATTTAATAACATTGAATTTACTATCTAAGATGGTCAATTAAAATTATTATTTAACATTATTTAAATATTAATTTCAATTTAATATGCATAGTTTTGTTATGAATTATGTTAAGCGTTTATGTGTAGTCTGTATTTGAGATATGTGATCAATTATTGTATTTTACGTGTGTGATAATTTATTATGTCATTTGTAAATTTGCTAGTTTGTATCTTCACTTATATGTAAGTTTATATACTTTTTTTCGAGATTTTTAACTATAATATAATTCTAGAGCCTTGATAAAGCAACCAAACATATTGGTATTGCAAGTAGAAGATTTGTTCTTTACTTGTATCGCCCAAACAAATAAAAAAGGGGCATAACGTGCATATAAGTGAAGTTGTAAACAAGAAAGCTTACAACTGACAATAAATTAATCTCACAGACCAAAAATACAATAAGTAATATCACCTACCTCAAATACAAAGTAGACGTTAATAACACTTTTATATATTTTTTTTTTTATGATTGTGGACCTGAACAGGCTAAATAAGGCCTATCGTGCTAAAGCACTAAGGAACACTTAGGAGGATGGATAGAGGGATAATGAATTGTCAATAGATGCCTATGAACAGCTACCTTGAATTTTCTCATATCATAAGTGAGAGGAAAACAGGAACTAGGGAGATCATTCCAGAGTTTAGAATCCGTGTAGAAAAATGTGGATTGCGCCCGTTTGGTACGACAAGTGGAGATTTGTACTGTATACTGATGTGAATGAGCGAACCGAGTGTTTCTAGCAAAGATAGCCGGAGATGGTATCAAAGAATGTAATTCAGCAGCACAATAGCCGTTGTAATAACGATAATACAAAGAAATAACTGAAACCATCCTTCTATGCTCAAGGGACTATATGTGATAAGTTAAGGACGGGTCATTTATAAGCCTAATCGCTCTCTTTTGAATACGATCAACGATATCGAGAGCGTATTGGGGAGCACTAACCCAAAGGTGAGAATTATATTCCAGATGAGGCCGAATTTGGACCTTATACAGCAAAAGGAGTTGTCGAGAGGTAAAGTACTGCTTAGATCTGTACAAAAGCCTATTTTACGAGCAGCTGTTTTGGTATTTGACAGAAGATGGTCAACCCATGAGAGATTTCAAGATACAGTCATACCCAACAGAGTAATAGAGTCTGAAAACTTAAGAACTGAGCCATTCATACTTACAACAGGAAATGATAGATCTTTTTTGGCGGACATAAGGCAACACTGAGTTTTGTTAGCATTAAATTTAACTAGATTATTGTTTCCCCATTCGAGAATACGTTGAATGTCTTTGTTGATTGAATTTGCCATTTCAGCTTTAATTTCTTGATTTGACATAGAAGGTGGATTATCACTATGAGTAGACTGAGATGAACTACAGTGAAGAGTACTATCGTCAGCAAAGCAATGGATGGGGTTAGTTGTTGAAGAAATATGGTCGTTTATGTACAGCAGAAAAAGTGTAGGCGCTATAACAGATCCCTGTGGTACGCCCGCGTTAATGCTAACTTCTTTTGAAAAAAAGCCATCAACTACGACACGTATTCGTCTTTTATCAAGGAAACTAGAAACCCAGTTGATGAGCGCATCATTTAACCCAAACGAGGTGAGTTTGGCAAGTAAACACTTATGCCAAACTTGGTCAAATGCCTTTGAGATATCTAAAGCGACTACAACTGTTTCACCGGATTGCTCTACTGTATTGTTCCAAACTTGGGTCACATATGAAAGAAGATCGCCTGTTGAACGACTTTGCCTAAACCCATATTGGTGGTCACTAAGGAGTTTGTTAGTTTCAAGGAACGTGAGCAGTTGCTGATTGATGGCTTTTCCATGATTTTAGACAAAATGGAAGTGATGGCAATTGGTCTGTAATTTGAGGGATCGGTCTTATCACCTTTTTGGGGATAGGTTGAACATTTGCTAACTTCCATGATGAAGGGAATTCCCAGAAGATATAGAGATCGTATAGAGCTTAGATAGGACTGGTACTAGTTCGGGGAACATTTCTTTAAGACAATAGCTGGGATACCGTCTGGGCCAGTCGCCTTATTGAGATCAAGCCTACTGATGATCGATTTCAAGAGCTTGTACCGAAAATGAATTGGTTTCATAACGTATGAAGAAGAGTTGACTAGGGGCACATCTTTTCCAGAATCATTGAGACACGAGTTTGATGCAAACAAATCCACAAAAACGTTGGCTTTGTCTACAGAATCAGCAACTACCGATCCGTCAATAGATGTCAGGGGGGGAAATGGAGATGTCCGAAAGTTTTTACTAGTGGCTTTTGCTAAAGACCAAAATTTACGACTGCCTAAAGGAGATGTAGCTAGTTCATTGCATTTTCGTTGTTCGAACAACTTTTTAGTTTTAGTGATGACACTTTTGCAGATATTTCTAGCACCAACGTATTCTACATGACTGTCAACCGATTTATTAGATTTCCATTTAATGTAACATTTATTTTTTAAAGATATTGCATCAGAACAAGCCTTATTGAACCAGGGTTGGGAACGTGAATGACCTACACGGTACTGTTTTTTCGGAATGTATAACTCCATTCCCATGAGGATGACTTCAGATACTGAAACAGCGATGTCCGAAGAAGAGGACGACTTAAAACAATATTCACGCCATGGAAAGGTTGCAAAGAAATCCCGTAAATCACTCCATCGAGCTGACTTAAAACACCACAAGGTTCTATCGGTTTTGCGAACAACAGTGGAATTAGGTACAGTAGAAATGATTTCTATTAGACAATGGTCGGAAAGACCTAAAGGCGAAAGAACGGAAGTTTTATAAACAAGAGGGTTTGATGTAAGAAAGAGATCTAGAAGATGTGGAGTATGGTTAGGGTTATCAGGGATTCTTGTGGGTTCAGAAATCATTTGTGTGAGATCACATGAAATAGCAAATGTTTCTGCACTATGACCAGCGGGATTTGTAGTAGATGAAAATTGAAGCCAATTAGAGTTATGAACATTGAAATCGCCTACAAATGAGATATCGCAAGTTGGAAACTGAGAGGTAATCGAAGAAGTCTTGAAAGTTGCTGTCATTAGGAGACCTATGAATGCAACAGTAGAATTTAACAAAATTAGGACCAGAATGTTTAAACCAAATCACGTCAAAATTTTTATTTTCTAAGGAAGAAACCCTCTTGCAAGCAATTCTGTCCTTGATGTAGGCACATACGCCTCCTTTATATCGAAAGTTAGAGTGAAGATGGTATTGAGGAAATTGCAAGTCGGGTGACTCGGAGCTTTCCGAGGAGACTTGAGTTTCAGATAGAAACAATACATCAGGTTGTAATTGTTCAAGATGTTGGTGAATAGCATTAATATTAGACCTGATACCTCGGATGTTGCATTAGTGAATCAGAAAGTTGATACTTTCGATGACCGAGGTCGCTTGGGCCCTGCCCTCCCGGACATCTGAATGGGACAGGATTTTACGTCCGGAATTTATAACCCTAGAAACCACAGCCATCTTATTTTTTAATTTGGGACTTTTAATCCGATAGGAAGACAGTGAGGGCGAGAAGGAAGAATAAGGATGAGAATAGATTAAGGATGATGGAAAAGGTAACCGGCAGCCCTTACCGAGCTCAGAAAATCGGAGACCCAATATTAAGGAGCCCATGGTAAGGGTGGTGGTACCTCCCCGGCTGGCATGGAGTATACATGCCTACCACCTATATCAATTGTAATGAGAGGCACATTCCCGTGTTTAACTTTAAATAAACAAAAATTGATTATTAAGAGGAACTGGTTAGTGATGAGCGCCCAACTAATCCTTTTTTTTTTAATGTTGCAAAGTATTCTAGTTTTGCAATTCCTATTTACTGTACTATTTACATTTCTACCTCACACTACCTATCTTCTCCTTTTTGTCCCATCTCCCATTATCTGTTTTCTCCTTCTCCGAGTTCCCTCCTTCCTTTCCGCTAACCCTTTCCTTTTCCTTTAGTATTTCTTCGACACTCGTGTCACACTCCCTACACTCTTTTATTATATGTCTTATATTTTCCATCCCTTCATCGCATAACCAACAATTGCTTTCTTCCTCTTTTCTCCAATTCTTGTTTCCCAAATCTTCATTGCCGCATCTGAACCTCGCTCTTATTTTTTCCCTTCTCTTTTCAGATATTCTAGTATCACTTATCCTTTAATCTCTGTAAAATTTACATAGTATGTTGTTGTATTTTTGCCTTTCTTGCCTTTGTACGTCCCTGTCTCTTCTTATTATGTCCTCCCTTACCCTCACTCCCTCTTCCCTTAATCGCTCTACCTCTTCCTTCTCGGAGCCGTTTCTTCTCTGGTATCTTACCGTTCTTTCCTTCCTTCAACTCTTGAAAATTATGTTAACCATTAATTTGTTTGGGTACTTCACAAGTGAAAACCTTACTACAATTTTTACTAATGAATTGCAGAAATAACTGATGTGGTGGAACTACACATCATATGAAATCAATAAACTAAGAAATGCAAGTGTGTGTGATAGTGGTGGAACCCAGAGCGATTATATTGTATTTACTTTTCCTGGAACGGATTTGTTTAAAAAACTTCCAATATATCTCTGATTCTGTAAACGACGGCTCGGATGACACAGATGGCAGTATTGTTAGTATTACTACAGTGACTGACCTTTCAAATTTATTACATTCGTCTGCCTTTGCGGCACGGGAAAATGAGCTTGAGGACGATACTTCATTTTAAAGAAATTTGCCAAGGAACTTAAATTACTCATACTTGCATAGTTCACTATACAATAAATTCTATTTAACAAACGAACTAAAAACTGGTACATAAAAATGAATAATAAAACAACGTCCTATGAACGGATAGGAATAATAGACCGCCAACTTACTGGCGACGTGTTTAAACACACCCTGGACCCGAACCTTGTATGTAACATATATAACAGGCACTGAGAAACTATTGTGAGACAGACACTGATCCCATCTAATTAACGTTTACTTTATACTGGAAATGCATATAGTCTAGATAATTCCAGAAATAGAAATATCTAGATAAGGTCATTTCTCTGATACAACGATGTCTCATATATACAGTCGCTTGTCGCTTTTATTTATTAATAATGCTAATAAAAAGATCTTCATTATTATGAGATTCTAGTCTCTAGAACGTTTCTTTTACCTCCAAACCTACGTATACATATGTAGGTATAGAATCTGGATGTCTAGATGCCTGTGTACGAATGTACGCGTGTACGTGTGTACGTGTGAACGTGTGTACGTGTGTACGTGTGTACGTGTGTACGTGTGTACGTGTGTACGTGTGTACGTGTGTACATGTGTACGCGTGTACGTCTGTAGGTGTGTACTTGTGTACGTGTGTACGTGTGTACGTGTGTTCGTGTGTACGTGTGTACGTGTGTTCGTGTGTACGTGTGTACGTGTGTACGTGTACGTGTGTAAGTGTGTACGTGTGTACGTGTATATGTGTGTACGTATGTACGTGTGTGCGTGAGTACGTGTGTAAGTGTGTACGTGTGTACGTGTGTACGTGTGTACGTGTGTACGTGTGTACGTGTGTACGTGTGTACGTGTGTACGTGTGTACGTGTGTACGTGTGTACGTGTGTACGTGTGTACATGTGTACGTGTGTACGTGTGTACGTGTGTACTTGTGTACGTGTGTACGTATGTACGTGTGTATGTGTGTACGTGTGTACGTGTGTGAGTGTGTGTGGTGTGTGTGCGTGGGTGCCTGCATGCGTGCTTGGGTGAGTATTCGCGTTCGTGCCTTCGTGAGTGAGTACGTGCGTGCGTTTGTGTGCGTGTTTGTTCGTCTGTGAGTGTGCGCGTGTGTGCGTGTGTGGGCGTGTGCGCGTGTGCGTGGGAGCGTTCGTGCGTGCGCACGTGCTTTCGTGCGTGCGTGCGTGTGTGCGTGTATGTGGTCGTGTAGTTTGTCGTGTCGTGTGTCGTGTGTGCGTGTGTAGGTTGTTTGCTGTGTGTGTGCGTGTATGTGGTGTGATGTGTGTGTGCGTGTGATGTGTGTGGTGTGTATGTGTTGTGTGTTGTGTTGTGCTGTGTTGTGTTGTGTTGTGTGTGTGTGTGTGTGTGTGTGTGTGTGTGTGTGTTCGTATGGTGCTGTGTCGTGTGTTTGGTGTTCGTGGTTGTTGTGTGTGTGTGTGTGTGTGTGTGTGCGTGTGTGTGTGTGTGTATGTAGTGTATGTAATCGTTGGTGTGTATGATCGTGTAGCGTGTTGTATGTTGCTGTATGTGAGTGAGTGGTGGTTGATGTGTGTGTGTGGTTGTGTGTAGTGTAGTTCTACTGACATGCGTGCGTTGTGACGGTATGTTTGTGTTGTTGTGTGTTGTGTGTGATGTGTTGTGTATATGTAGTGGTGTGTGTATCGCGTGGAGTGTGTATTCTGCGACTGCGCTGTTGTTTGCGACGTGTAGTGTTTGTGTGTGTGTCGATGTGTGATGTGTGTAGTGAGTCGTGTGTGTGTGTCTTGTGCGTCGTGCGTGACATGCGGGTGTTATGTGCGTTGGTTCTGTGCTAGATGTTGCCTATGTTTGTTTGGACGTGTGAGAGTGTGCGTTGTGTGCTTGATCGCTGTATGTGATCGTGTTAGTCGTGTGAGTGTGCGATGGTGTGTGCGTGTGTACATTCGTGCGTTCGTGCGTGCATGCGTGGGTGCTTACGTGTGCGCGTATGCGTATCTGTGACTGTATGGGTGTGTTAGTGTGTTTGCGTTTGTGCGTGTGAGCGTGTGTGCGTGTGTGGGTATGTGCTTGTGTGCGCTGTGTGTGTCTGGTATGCGTGCGTGTTTGTGTGCGTGTGTGCGTGTGTGCGTGTGTGCCTGTGTGCGTGTTTGCGTGTGTTGCTGTGTGCGTGGTGTCGTGTCTTGTGTGCGTGTGAGTGTGTGCGTGTGTTCGTGTGTAAAGCGAATAAAATAAAAATTATATAAATATGAATGAAAGTATTAAAGAAGTGGGAGGCTTTGGAATTTTTTTTACGTTAACATGTATTTATGTCTATGAGTCTCTACCTGACATGAAGTTTTAAGCGTCATTCTGACATAGAGTACTGTTATTGTTTTTACAATGTTGCCTGTTTTCGTTATGAACGTATAAAAAAGCGAATGCATACTTATTCTAAAAAAATTGAAATGAAAATTATTTCCTATCTTTTAATTTAAGTTAGCATCTAGATATCTATTAAAATTTGTCTGTCATAAAGTTTGATACGTCTATTTGACATAGATTATTATTTTTGCGTTTAAAATGTTGCCTATTTTTGTAATGAACTTCTTATAAAAGATGCTACACATTTATCCTATGAAAATGTTATTAAAATCATTTCAGTCCTTTTAATTTCCATTTTATAGGTTGGCTTTCCAACCACATGCTTAATTCTCAATCTCTTAACTCCTAGCATCCGTTTCAGTATTCTATTCTCGTCTACGTTGGGCATAAAGGAAACCGAAAATTAGTTGTTTTGTCTTGATACATTTAAGTAACGCTTTGATTTTTCGTTAAGGATTAATAGCAATAAGCGTAAACTAGAATGTAATGTTTGGGCACTTAGCTCCCCCTTGAGTACTCCATTCAATCATGTTTGCTGGTTAAATATTTGCGACACCTAGAATTTATTGAAAGATTTTATTGAAATTTTCGTCAACAGTGTCTTTAATTAGAACAAACGAACTGTTAAAATTTGAAAACAAAAGAACAAAAACTAAAAATGTTTTTTTCAATAATGATTCGTAATGCACTCATTTAGACGGCGTGGCATGCTTTCAATCCAGTGATTTATAGCTGTCTGTGGTATATCAATGCAAGCTTCTTGAATCCGTAGCCGGAGATAGTGTAAGGACGGCAGTGTTAGCTTCTTCCAAAAAAGTGTTGTAGCCCTTACCCTATGAGGGCATGCATTATCCTGTTGGAAAATGTGATTTTCCAGGCCCTGAAGATATGAAAGCGCAACGGGTTCTAGCACGTTGGCAATACAATCAGCGGCGTTTAAGTTGCCATCAATGAAGATCAAGGGTGATCTGAAACCGTAACATATTGTACCCCATATCATCACTCCTTGTGTGAGGGCTGTGTTGCGTTCCACAAAAAATGTTGGATTTTTACGTTCGCCACGCATTCGTCTGACCCTCCTACGGCCATCGTGGGCCCACAAGCAAAATCGGTGCTCGTCACTAAACACAGTTCTATGCCATTCTTGCGCCCAATTCGCTATTTCGTTGATCCATTTTAGCCTGCGTAGACCGTGAAGTGGTGTAAGAGGAAGACATAAAAATGGACGATATGAACGCAGCCCATAAGACCTTATCCGGTGATAAACAGATGGCAATGACATTCTGGGGCTTACACCTCTCATCCAATCATTAGCAATCGATCGAGTTGTTCAAAATCTGTCTCTTGTTGGCAAAAGTCTTAAACCAGTCCAGGACGACGTTGTTGCACCTCTTCCTCGGACCATTTGGACCAAAATCTCAATATCGTTGTAACATTTCGGTTTAAACGACGAGCAATTTCTCTTAGCGAAAGTCCGGCCACTCTCATGCCAATAATACGGCCACGTTCAAAATCAGTAAATTGGGAAAATTGTTGATGTTGCCGTACTCTTGGCATTGTTCCCAAGTTCAGAACGAAATTGTGAACAACAACAAAATTGACAGTTAATTATACTGATTGGTTTATTTCTTCAAATTTATTGTTACTAAGTGTAAAGAAAAAAACAAACAAAAAAAAACTACTAGCTAGATTTTATTCAAATTTTAATCGTTTGTTTGTTCTAATGAAAGACATCGTTGACGAAAATTTCAATAAAATCGTTCAACCAATTCTAGGTGTTGCAAGTATATATTCTCCCTCGATAATGAGTTGTATCAAAACGACTTGAAAAACAAATAACTATATGAACTAAACTGTGAAATTATATTGTATTTAAAAAAAATTGTGCTACTAAATGTGGAATTTTACGAAGTAACGTTAAAGTTTATAAGTGCAAAACTTAATTATTCTTTTATTGATGATCTGAAGGCAACTGATGATGTTTTAATGCAATACGAACTTTAATGTTTCGTTACAAAACATTATAAACCAAATCAAATTATAAAACGTCTTGATCCCATCAATTTCTTTCATTTATAAAAAATAATTACTTTTTAATCCTACTAAATTTCCAAGTTTTGGATATTATAAAAATGTAAGGTAATATACATAGTTATGTGTTATTTTGCACATACCTCCTAATTAAAATTAACAAAAAAGTTTCTATCTAATTTAATTTTTATTCATATTTGGACGTACGGCTATTTAATTTTTTTAGCGATACCCTAATTATTTTTATCCCTCTTTTATTTGATACTTATTGCCTCATTACTTTCGTACACCTACGATATATTCAATTTCTTTTGATTTCTACTTTATGGATCGGAATGTGTACTGTTCCAAATCAGATATTTCAAAACATAAGTAGTAGACAGACACCTCACCTTTCACTTTTTGACGTCATTTGACCTTGGGATTCCCCACGGTTACCCACGTGGGAGACCGCATTTTCCACCCGTATTTTTACTCGCTTACGTGTAGGACGTGTTTTTTCACCCCTATTTTTTACATACCCCCGTGTGAGACCGTATTTTCAATCCTTTCCTTTTCAAAGGCCCTTTTTTCAACCCTAATTTTTACTCGCTTACGTATATGACGTGTATTTTCACTCCTATTTTTTACACACCCACGTGTAGGGCGTGATCTTTCACCCTATTTTATGACAGCTCACGTGAGGGGCTGGGGCTGGTTTTGGTGCTGGGGGCTGGACCTGGAGCTGGACTTGGACTTGGGGGTTGGTCTTAGGGTTATTTTTGATGGTATTAAGATCCTTTGGCTGTATTAAGAGCAGTATCCCTGGATGTTAGGTAAATGCGTGCACATTATTACATTTCTTGCTATACCTTTTACCTGTAGGGAAAATTTATTTATACATTGTATTTCTAATAAGGAGGTTCTTGTAAGGCCCGTGTAGGGCTTCGTCTTCTCTCTCGCTCTCTCTCTCTTTCGCCCCTCTCGTTTCTCACACTTCTCTCGTTTCTCTCGCTTAGCTCACTTCACACAGTCACAAGCACGGACATAAGCTCAAACCCGCAAACGCAAAAACACTCAACATACAAATACGCAAACACCAAAACACACATGCACACAAAACGAAAACACGCAAATACGAAACGAAAAACGAAAACATGCAAACACACCAAACGAAAAACCCAAAACATGCAAACACACAGGCACACGCAAAACAAAAAACACGAAAACACACAAAACGAAAAAATGCAAACGCACAAAATCGCAAACACGAAAAACGCTAACGCGAAGAATCACAAACACCTAAAATGAAAACGAAAATTCGTAACCACGAAAAAACGAAAATCGCTAACACGAAAAAAAAACGAAAACGAAAACTCGCATACACAACTATCTGTCCCGCAAGGCATTTGTCTATTTCAAAAACAAGATGCAAGTCTTGATGAAAAAAAAAACAAGCAAATACGAAATCACTAAAAATCGCAAACACGCAAATTCGGAAAGACGAAAATCGAAAACGAAAATTCGCGAACACGAAAAAATCGTTAGCATACAAATGGGCAAACATGAAAAAACGAAAACGCAGAGCTGTAGAATGAATCAAGACAAGGAGTTGGGGTTTATAAATAGAATAATTCTTTCTGTTTATCTATTTTATTTATTATTTTATATCCAAATGGAAGAGTATCAAAGTTTCTCCGTCGCTTAGAATAACTTATCCTATACTGTTTAGCTTCAGGTCTACTTAACACATTGTAGCATCTGTCTCTAACTATTTTTCTATCATTATATACAAACAAAGAGTCTTTACTATTACTAAGTACCATGTCCTTCATCGCTTCAAAGTTTATAACACGGGAGTTTTTATAGTTTAAAGTGATGCCCTTCACTTTACACACTGATTTAATTATTTGATCACTGGTAGTAAACACATTATAACTATAGTTTTTAGGTCCAGCACTAACAAATTCGGCTATATAGCTTCCTCCACCGTACGCCTCCAGCTCGTCGGTCATTTGGCCAAGGAAATCCCCACATGTTGGATTCCAGTCGTCGGGTTTTGCGACAAATATCACACTGTCTGTGTCGTAATACAGAACACGTCGCTCTAGCTTCTCCAGATAACTGTATAGCTCTAAACGCGCATGAGCTGTCGTGTATGCGGCTATGGATACATTAATTGTTTTTTGTGATTCACCCTCTCCCACCGGTCTATCCCAATTTACTATTACAACATTATCATTAATAGGTATTATGGATTGTACCTGAACCAATGGATCGGTAAACAATTTGAAAAAGTCATTTGGTTCAGATACAATACTGCACTGGGTTAAATTTTCGAGTTGACTAAACTTAACCCAAAAAGAATTCAGCATAAGTTTAGCCAAGTACCTTAAACCGTAGTTTTTCTTAATATTACTCGGCTCTAGTCGAATCCCCCCTTTCTCATAATACTCTGTCACGTACTGCACTTTCTCGGGTTCTGACGTGCAATGGCCAGGTCACCCTGAACATTCCTGCTTAAGTTTCAGGAAATTATCAATATAACCGCTAAATAACCCGCCCTGTTTCGTTGCTTTATTATAAGTGGTTACCTCATACTCCCAAACTTCAAAACTTTAAAACTTTATGGTTTTTAGAGAGAGCCTTACGCAGCTCGTCAGCTACAAATGTTCGAAACTGCGCTCAGCCTCACTATGCCCACACTACCCTTGATTTAACTCAGCACCACACGTCCTACATAACACAAACGTCAGCTTACCGTGCATTTTTAATGGTAAAACAGGGTGATAGAGATTAGAGGGTGGTAGTACTCGACATTTAACTAAACCCTCCACCGTGTGCAATGAAATGTTCTTACAATCTAACCCTACATGAATTTTCGGATGACCTACAGGATATTTACAGTATTTATTTACATATGGATATAATGAACACACGTCGTAATACATTATTTTCTCGTTCACGCCGTCACATTCGTGATAAAGCTTACTGGCATTAGTGCGACTACCGTAAAACGCATCTCGAGGGTTTAAGGGTTCATCATCTTGATTACCTAAACTCTGAATAAACGCTCTCAAATCGTCGTTAGCAAGTATTTGTTTTTTAAAATCGCATTCGCGCATCTCAACTAAATTATACCCGCGCTCGCGTATAAATTGAGACCGTGCTGCCGTGTTGTCGTTCCGCGCAAGCATGGAAGTACTTACACCGAGCTTAGGATCCATGTTGGCTTGATTGGGGAAACACTCTTCGTAACCGTGCCAATAACACCCGTGAAATTCAAAAACAGTGTTTGACTCGACACAATACCCGTCGACCTTAACACCTTCAGGTGTTCTAAACTCGCGAGATTTCCCCGCGTGTTGTATACTCACTTGCTGAGAATGTTCCACCCACCGTAACCACTGTATCGTGACCTTTGATTGATTGCCGGCACGTCTATAACCGCCTTTCGGTATGAGCCCGATTGTGTTTTCTCTCAGGAAACGTCTACGAAATACTTTATTGCAGGCACTAGCAATTATAGTAGCCTCCTCAAACGGATCGACTTTATTCTGGGTCGTAAAGGTGGACCAGAAACTAATACAACCTTTAACGAGGATCTTAACATCCATCAGACAATATTTCACAATCTCCTCACTCATCTTGAAAACATAATTACTCTGGGCCGAGTGTCATTCTACCTCACAATACGAAAGTATTGGGAGGTATCGTAATCGGTTGCCGAAATTTCGAGTGCAGTACTTTAGTTTTTCTGAATTATCGAAAAATAGAAAATAGATAGAAAGTAGATCCCAGCGTATTATTAAAGAGGATGAAGTTTACTTTAAAATGAGCTACCATATTTAAAAATTTCTTTACTGCAAGTTGGTAAAAGCGAGATAGCGTTCCGATCGTCATGAAATTTGGTACCCAGGTTCGGATCCATGAGTAGACGGAATGAGCGGAATACGAAGGGCCACTCTTAGCAAACCGGTACGTCTTTACGTAGGCAACTAAGTGAACCATCCTAGAATTGGATATCTACCAAGTTTTTCGTGTAGCGCAGTGGCAGCGCGTTTGGTTGATGTCTCGGGTTCAAGGCGCATAATGTACGAGGTTTTTTTATCTTATCTTATTAGACGTGTTAAAGCATTTCTGGCCATTTCAAACGATTTTTGGAAAAAAATTTTTGTCCCTTTGGTCAATAATTTTCGAATTTTTTTTTCTTTTTTACACCTTTTGAAACATTTGCGACCATTTGAGACGATTTTTGAAAAAGAAAATCTTTGTCCCTTTGAATAAAAATGTTCAAAATTTTTTTGCCATTTTTTCACGTTTTGAGACATTTCTGACCATTTGAGATGATTTTTGGAAAAAAAAACGTTTTGGCCCTTGGGTCAAAATTTTTCGAATTTTTTTTGCATTTTTTATCCTTTTGAGCAATTTCTCACCATTTCAGTTGATTTTTTTGGAAAACACAAAATATTTGGCCCTTTGGTCAAAAATTTTCGCCATTCTTTTTTCATTTTTACACGTTATGATAAATTTTAAAATGTCGGAACTCTAATTACGTTTTTTTATTACCAAGTAGAGTTTCTGTCATTTAGGAGTTATATAAACAACTGTTGTTTTCGCAACAACGAAAGTTAACTATGGAATAAATGTAAAAATGATAACTGCATCAATAGAAACATATGGGTAACAAGTGGACTTATATATTTATAAAAATTGTACTTTTATGCACATATTTACACGTTTTCAACTTAAGAACTAAATAAATGTATACTGGGTGATTATGGTTATTTACTTTCTCTGATCAACTTTTTCGAATCATTTCTGTTTAGTACGTCAAACTTTATAGGTATTATTTAAATAAAAACTTAAATTTAAGGTAAGGTGTCTTGGTGGTCATATTTAATTGTTTCTGTAGAAGTATTACGATTTTTTCAATAAAACAATTTAACAATTTAATGATATTAAAAAACTGTACAAAATTTCTAGTAGCAGAAAAAGCACAGTACACTAGTTATAAAATACATCAAATTCTTTCAGTTTTACTTGTCCTTCTTTAAGGTCATGTGTTGCACACATCAGATTTTTTACTAGTTATGAATTTTGCCGCGGTAGATCGCTTTTCGTTCATTACAGTTTGCCGTTTATAAACAAAGCATGAATTGCAATACAGGTATCTCAAAAGATGTACAGAACATGCATGTGTAATTTAATCGAAGTTAAGCGTAAAAAGTTGGGTAATGACTGGTTAACAACTACACCAGAAAGTACTTGAAAAAATTCATTACCTAATTAGTGAGTATGTAAGGCATTTTGTACGTTTTAGAAAAAGCAATTTACCAACTGAATAAACGTAATTATCCTTTTGCTAGTTTTAATTTAATATTATCCATGAATTAAGTACGCCTTAATTCTCTTAACTTTAAATCGTTATAGCTATGCTCTTATAATAGTAAATTTAGTATTCCGCAAAAGATATTACATTAAAAATTTAGGATAAACGTATCCTTTCGCTTTATGCCTATATTTTATAAAGATATCCATACTACCCACATAAAATAGGACTACGTTAAGCTTTGTGTAAGAGGGCACTAAATTTGTGGAAAATATTTTTCTCTTGTTTTATTAAACGTGAATACTTCTGCCATGTTTAGTTAATTTACTACAAAACAATTTAAACATGTTTTGGTTAGGATTCTTTACTTTATTAGCAATCTTCATAGTTTTCATTTTTTCTTCATTTCATTTTTACTGAAAGAAAATGAATTTTAAAACTGTAAGTTAAGTTACGTTAAGGAATTTTAATGTTCTTTTTTCATTTCTGTATTTGTATTTATTTTATGCCAATGTTTTTTCACGAGTAATAACTTTTTTTTAATTCTCCTATATATTTACAATATGTTATAGATGTTACTGTGAAACTCCGAAATTTGGGTAATGTCGACGTTCTCTGGTGAATGTCAGTATTATCCAAGGTGCTTGGCGTATGTCAGAATTATTTGCCTACTATCATTATTTTTAGCTTACATCGACGAATGTGTTACTCGTCCAATCCGCACTAGGTGTCGCGTATGCTTAAATTTGTAAGCGGATTGCCAAGCCAGCTACAGTGGAAATGGGCGGGGTGGAGGTATGGAGTAAAATGATTGAATAACAAGCTCAAACACCTTACTTTTACCAGAAATTCACCACTTATACAGCTCAGTCCGGGAAATATGTCTCTTGGCGCCACCACAATCTTAAATTTTGCTAAAATAAATCGTCTTAGGCGAGATGGCAAATTAATCCTATCTGGTTGTGGAAGACAGGATTGCAGCCTACTCAGCAAATTTATACACTAACTTCTCAAAGTCAAACACACTTTCAAACAAATCGTCTCAAAACTCCAGTTCACAAAAATAAAACGTTAACTTATGTAGTTTTTAAAATGTCCCTCGTATATCTATAAATGTATATTTCTAACTGTTATAAAACTTTGAGTTAAATAAATGTTCCCAGTTTAGAAAATTCTAAACAAAATATACGAAATCGGTTTAACAATGAATTGTTATCTAAAAAAAACAATGTTCGTTAATTGCTGAATAATTCAACATTAGAATGATTACTGCTTGTATCATCAATAAAATTGTAATATTTTATTAATACTTTATCTTTAAAATCGTATTTAGACATTCATTAATATGTTTAAGCTTTAATACTTTAAAACGGTAATGTAGGCTTAATAGTGAAAGAAATGTAAGTACTTTGTTAGTAGTGTTCTGCTTTAATATTTCAAAGCTAAAATGAAATGTTTTGATCGATCTGGCTCATTACGCAATTCCAATCGATTCTTAAATTCGATAATATGCGGACTAATTTCGATTATCAGAAGGTATAACCAGTTAAGCACACGATTGACACAAATAAACGACAAAGTCAAATAAACAGTGGATGTGCATTGACAAATTCTGCATATAAATTATATACAATGGCGTGGTTAACAAAAGTCACCCATGAATACGTACGATTAAAATTTCCTCTTTCTTAAAACTAAATATGACAAAATAATTAAAGTTCGATTACCTTTTGAACGAATGAGCCGTACTTAAGGCAACAATAACAGTAAACAAAAAAAATGTATACTTAAAAGATAATTGTACTTATTTTGGTTCAATAAAATTCTTAAATCTAATCCTTACTTATCACATTAATTAATCCTTTGTCGGTGCTACAGTTGTAGTTCCATATGGTCTGCTTCAGGTAATCCTTCAAAAAAATTCTTAGATGCACTAAGCACAAACGCGAGAGGTAGCAATATTCGCCCACGCACTCGACTAGAGTACTCACTATCGCAATGTCTATGGTTTGTTCACTCGCGTCCTGGTATAGCGACTCTTCAGCCTAACAATACATCACCTTACACTGTGATGTTTGCCCTTCAAACGTTTACCACAATAAAATAATGGTTACTTCCATATATATATATATATATATATATATATATATATATATATATATATATAGAGACACACACACACACACACACACACACACACTAGCGGAATACCGTTCTTCGCTACGGTATACAGCGACTGAACACATCAGTGATTAAAAGTGTTGTTGCCAAGTGAGTAAATAGCGTGAATGAATTTGTCACCAAACTTGGACAATGACTTGCTGGTTATTATTTTTCCACATATATACATTATAACAGTGTAAACGTAACTTGAATTCAAGCGCCCTCTAATTTATTCTTATCAAAAAATTGCATAGAACACGTGATAGACGTCTCATAATTTTAATTGAAGAATGTGTGTACGAATTTTCCAGTCAATCGACCCATAGAATGAAAAGTTTCACAAAAAATTTAACCCCCCCCCCATTTCACCCTCTTAGGAGTGGAATTCCGAAAAACCCTTTCTTAGTGGATACCTACACTTCACAAAAGACACCTCCAAATTTCATGTCTCTAGGACCAACGGTTTAGAGTTAATATATCAGTTAGGACTTCTACCCACACCCGGCCGCACACCACTGTAAAATTTTTTTGACCGTTGTAGAAGACGGCAGACGTGTCCGAGATTTTTTCGATCGACTTGATATTTCGGACGCGGGGCGCCGTTTTGCTCAGAAAATCCTTTTTTTGACTTATTTTTTGGCTCTTAGGGGCCGAATTTCGAAAAACCTTATTCGATGCCTAGGGCACGATAGGAAGTTCCTGTCAAAATGTTAAGTAAATCCGTAGAGCCGTTTCGGCTGCGCGATGATTATCAGTGAGTGAGTTATATTCGCTTTTATACATATATATATATATATATATATATATATATATATATATATATATATATATATATATATATATAGATATAGATATAGATTAAGGTTCCTATTTGCTTTCATACAATCACTGTGGTATTGCTAATGATTGTACACATCCAATGTCAAAAATGATCAGCAGTATTTTAACTAAATTTCACAAACTTTTATTTCGGCAGCATAAATAGTTACCTCCACGTCGCTTTACAATAACCTTCGGTCACGCGTCTCACAATCGAACACCAATAAGAAAATAATCGCTGTATTAACTTGTAATCTGCCTAAGCACTTTTTATTTCTTGAAGAAATGCACTAATGTTTTCATTCAACTCACAAAGTATTACAATATACTATACTATAGGCTCTGATAAACTATAATTTTCACAAATAAACTCCAACAACTAACCATTTTGATAGTTGTCACGGGCGCAACCCGTACTCAAAAACCTCTAATCTTCTATCTCTACTTACTACCTTTAACTCCTTTCCCTCCGATCTGGGCACTCGCTTATATACCTCCTGCCCGCCACAACGTCACAATAAATTTGCGCCAAGGTCAAAATTCGCCTATCGCAACTGAGTATTTTCAGAGTACATCGCGTCACAATGTCCAACAATGACTCAATCACGCCACCCTTACACAACGCTCGCCGCCATCTTTATTTTATGTGAAAATTTATAAAATCTCCTCGAAGAAATCGCTATCATCACCATATTCATTCAGTATGTTCACCAGATCATATCCTAACTTTCCATACAAATCTCACATGTGTGCGGATTTTATTTCCGCATCATTTTCGCGAAATAATCCCATTCTAAGTTTCCCTTTACGTACATATAGGCATTCACTTTACCAATATTGCACAACATTGCAAAAATTTCTACAAACAAAAATATGCATCCATATTCCTTGCTGTACATTAATAAGATATCAATAGATCACAACTCACTCACTCATACGTCTACATCCATTTCTTTTAGTCCACATTCCTCCATATACAGTAGAAAAAGACCAGTAGCTTTACCAGTGTCGTATGAATAAAAATTTACTCACAACATTATTTCTCAACCAAATTTAACGCTTTCAACACGAAAATCCTTCTATAACATTCAAATATTCCTTCATACGATAGGTAAGGCTTCATTATAAATCCAGTGGCGTATCATTTACACAACTTACATTACGCATACAGACAAAAAAAAATTCTTTTCACGAAAATTCACTTCAGCTGCACTCAAAACACGTTACATACGTTATCAAAATTCTGCACATACACGGTGTGTCAAAATAACCTTACAAATGTCGTCATTTACCGTGGACTTAAAATAAACAGGGCATTCCAAATCACGAAATGAAAGAAGAATAATATTCAAAAGTCAACTTTCGCAAACAACTGATCTCGGGTAACTGCAGTGGCCATTATCAAACACAAATTAAAATATCTTATACAAAAATTCACACCAAGACCTGTCGTTTTTGAAAAATACAGGTAAAACTCCGAAACTATTATAAAATTAAAAATAGTACGGTCCTTCACCGATGCATTTGGTACTTGTCGACAATCACCGGCGAATGTTGACAATCACTAAAATTTCGGTCTCACACGGTAACATATCCAAGCAAGAAGCAAATCGTATGTTGGTGGATGAATAGTGTCTGGTAAAGAACAGTCCATTGATTGTTCTCTATCCCTTATACATTATGTTAGTGATATGTACGATACAATTTTATACGGCATAGTATGACTACAGTAGTGATTATTGTTAAACTTAATTAAATCCCTTAGTAAGATCAGAGCGCTTAAAACGTTTGGGTCTCCTGATTTCAAAACTGTTTTTCCTAGCTCGTTTAGGTGTACTTTACTTCGGTCTTGATATTTCACGTAATACCTTTTAATTTCTTCACGCACTGATTTTACTTGAAGGCCACTTTGTATTACATGGTTCGGCACATACTACGGTGCGTTGGAAATTAATTGTAGCACTTTATTTTGAAACCCTTGGAAAATTACATTGTTTGAAGGCACAGTGGCTTTAAGAGAGCTTTGTATACTAGTAGCTTATTTTGTAATGTCAATTGTGGTTTACGGCCTACAAGCCAGCATGTGATGCTGAACTTGATCCCGAGTTGCTTTCGTTTCATAAATATATGCGCCTAGATTCATTCCTAAGTACTTTATATCCTTGGTTATTTGACATTATCACAGGGCACGAGTCTTTTTTCATTGTGAAGGTTATGTGTATTAAGCCACTTAGCAGTCTCGTTTAAGTTATTTTATAGATTTCTTGACAAGGCATCAGGCTACATTTGTATGGGAAGCTAGTATTGCCGTGTACCCAGTGCAAGTCTAACAATTGGCAGGTCAAGCCGTGCACAACAGGTAGAGTATTGCTGCTAAGACGCTACCCAGTGGGACTCCAAAGCTAATGTGGATTTCTGTGTATTCCTCTTGATGTTTGATAAGAAACCAGCGGTTTTCTAGGTACGACTTCAGCACTTGATATTAATGATGGCAGGTTATTTTTTAGTTTATATAAAAGACCTTCGTGGCATACCTGGTCGAAGACTTGGCCGATATATAAAAATACAGAGGAGCAGTATCCTTTGCATTCCAAATAGTTGCTAAATCCAGAACCGACTTGAGCCTTGAGGTAGTTTTTCAAATACGTAACTTGTATTTAGCTTTTAACACCATTTTTTCAAACTAAACATAATAAAACAAATTCCTCGCAACTTTCTCTCTTATACTTAAATGACGCGACTACCATATAAATATTTCATATTCCTTACAATCAATATTGCTATATTTCTTTTTATCTTTATATGATTTATCCGTATGCCTTGTCATTCTCCACATTTTCCCACAAAATATGGTTTTAACGCTCGTGCATAACAATTAATAGTTTAATGCCGTATTAAAAAGCGGACGCGCACGCCACAACACGCAATATATATATACATAGGCGTCGTGTATGCTTACTACTGTAAGCGGGTTGCCAAGCCAACTAACAGGGAGATCGTGGTCGAAATAAGAAGTAAAATGAATGATTAATACGTTCAAACACCTTTCACCTATATTCAAACAGCTCAGTCCGGGAAAATATGTCTTCAGGAGCCACCACAATCGAAACTTTGCTAAAATAATTGTCTTAAGCTGGGTGTTAATTAACCCTACTTGATTGTGGAAAGTAGGATTGTGCTTACTCAGTAAACTCTCACACGAGGGTCCTAAAACAAACACTCGTCCCAAACAATTCAACTCAAACTCAAATATATTTAGTGCTACCCAGGTTATTAGAAACTTTTTGAATACACCTCGTGAACCAAAATTTCCAAAACAAAATTTATCACTCAAATTTAACTGCATTCACGTAACCAGCAGTTATAAAAAAAACTGAAAACACGGGTCGTCACAAACTTCCTGATTGTACCCTGTACATCCAGAATACCAAAGTTATAACACGTTAACTGAATATTTTCTACGTATCCCTCGTATACATGTAAAGTTAAATCTCTACTTATTAATGAATAAAATAGTTCTTCATTCAATGATCAATAATTAATTTTTAAAATTCCTAACCAAAAGAAAAGCAATGTCATCGGCTTAATAATTGTTCCTTTATGAATCGTATGGGACACTCGTAAATATGTAAGTTCTCAAAACTCCATCTCTTAGTTATACTTAATGAAATTTTTAAATCAACAGCTGATCCGTCATTAGTGTACTGCGTTAAACGAAACTAACATCAAAATCTTCTTTTTTTTAAAATTAACCTGGCAAATATAAACTTTCAGGTTGTTCATTAATCTTAAAACCAAAATATGCAAAGTCTACATATAAATTGTCGAAAACTAGGTCACCAATTAAGTAAACGTCACAAATGTGTCTCATAATTGGTTAAATAAACAACAGAATAAAAGTTAACGATAAATATATATTGTCCTGCACAAAATAATAATAAAAAAAAACAAATGTTTACATACACTACAACAGCGTGGTTGAGAAACCAACCCACCACACCACTGTCAATACAAATTTGCGTTTCTGCAAAAATTCTTACTACTAAAACAGCCAAGACAACATAACTCGAGAACGATTACCTTTTTCTTCAACACTAATTAATTAAAAAAAAGAAATTACACAACAATACGCAAATAAAACTAACCAAAAAGATAATAGTGCTCAACTGTCCATTCATCCTACGCTTTTCTTGCTTCTCTCTTCCCGTAAACCAATTATTTGTAGTCCACGTGTATCCTTAGATTGCCTGAAGGCACATAACAAGTACTCCACAATTTCACAAACACTTATTCCTTTCGGTACTCGCAAATAGTCCAACTATACGAGGTTATTCCTCCAATAACCCGTAATAATCTGTACACGTTTGGTTGCCTCTTTAAAGTTTCTTGCAACCTTTAGGACAAGTTAGCCCTACCTTACACAAATAAACTTTTAATGTCATATAAAATTACTTTAACATTGGCTCAATTTACTACGAATATTTCGTTCACTTAAAGGTGGCCCCATAAATAATTTTAACTAAGGATCATTACAGGCACACGCGCCGCACTCAACACTATAACGTAACAACTGTTATCTTATTATAAATCTGCTTACGCACTTTTTTTTCCTTGAAGAACAAAAAAAAACCATAAACTGATTTTATCTTCAATCTCAATTTTATTGTTTTATTTATGAATGTCTTATACGATTCATCCCCTTTTGGGTTACGCAGTTGTTTAAACAATCACTGCCTTCAATATTATTCACAAATATAACTCCAACTCAACCCATTCTGCAGTCACACTTCACCTCGCGCGCGCGTCGTCCACCGAGCTCTCACCGACATCCACCAAAAGCAAAAAGCCCCGTCAATCTCTGACTTTCCTATTTATACCTCCAGCCATCCATCTTTAAACATGTCTTACTTCCTTGCTATATTCACCAATGGTACTCACTCAAACTTTCTTAGTGCCGACTGATGCTACTCTCTGTATAAACACGCTTGTAATTACAATACATCGCCATGTTTGTTCTTACCTGCAAATTTTACAATTACTTTATGGAGAAGCCATTCCTCGTCATCACATTCATTCAGTGGCCACTCTGGACCATTACACAACTTTCAACGTTTATCTCTCACATGTGCTCATCCTCCTTCCGCAACATTTGCAAAAATAAGTACATCTAAGGTCTCAAATCCCATATACGTACATGTATTCTCAAAACTGATTGCACAACATTACGAGAACTTTCTATAATCAACAATTAAACATACCAAATCTTTCTCTACATATTTCCTAAAACATTCTATACTTATACATTCACATCTTCCGGCCAAGATTACTCCTTATCCTCCAACATTCCATTCCTTACTCAGTAGTCAACAGTAGCAAAACATTATTGTCCCATCGTCACATTTCTCTTCACATTTATGTTCATCATAATCTATTTATTCCAACACCAATGTCTCTATAACATTCAAATACACGTATCTGCATACTGAATGATATTTCTCCTAAATTGCCAGTGGCGTATCATCCACCCACATACAATATGCATATACACAAAAAAAAAATTTTTTTCGTTCAAACTCAATACACCCGTACTCAAAACACGTAATACACGTCATTATAACATCTTACACAAGGGTGCGTCAACAACCTTACAATATATATATATATATATATATATATATATATATATATATATATATATATATATATATTATATATATATAAAAACAAGAAGAAAAATTTCCTCGTAGAAGCAGTGGCGGTGTAGGTTTTTCTTAAATGGTTTAAAATGGCTATTGGTTATAAAAATTCTTATTTCGAGTATTAAAAATTATTACATAAATAAAAACTAATACTATTTCACTAATTAAAGAAAGTTCAAAATAAGTACCTAATAAATGTTCTTTTATTGAAAGATAGGTAGGGATTTTTTCTCATTAAATCTCCTCAATGTATTAATGCGCATAATGACAAGTTAATTACGTTGAAAAATCCCTAACTATCTGTCAATAAAAGAACATTTATAATGTACTTATTTTGAACTTTGTCTAATTAGTGAAATAATATTTAAAGCAAATACTTGTTTATTATGTTATTTATTCTGCATTAACGTTTGGGGTGATATTGTTTCGAAGTTTTGTAACAGTTGTAATCATTTTATAAAATGGAGCTCACAGAAGAAGACCGGATCGAGATTTTGATTATTTTGGGTTACGGTGATCGTAAAATATCCTATCAAGCTGCCAGCGACATTTTCAATACCAATCATCCAGAAAGGGCTGTACCATTTACAAAATCAGTTGTTTTTAAAACTCCTTCAAGTTGGTTTCAATACAGAAGTGTAAAAGATACTAGACGAAGTGGAAGACCTGAAAGTGCCACAAATATGGATAAAAAAATTGAAGTTATCCAGATCATTGTTGAACAACCAAAAACTTCAATGAAGCAATTGGCACTGGATCGCGACATATCTGATTCTTCAGCACAAAGAATTTTAAAAACCTCCAACGCAAAGCCCTACAAAATTCAGTTGCACCAAGAACTGGACGCCGAAGACTACAACAGACGACTGAAATTCGGTGAAACCTTTGAGGAGTTCCAGGATCGTGGAGACCTCTTACCAAACAGAATATGTTTCAGCGACGAAGCGACCTTTTGTTTGAATGGGCAGGTCATCAAACAAAATTTTAGATATTGGTCATTAGATAACCCGCACTGCATGGAACAATGCTATACTCAACACCCACAAAAGCTAAACGTTTGGGCGGGCATCATGAACGACAGAATAGTTGGACCATTATTTATTGAAGGTAATCTAAATAGTGAGAAATATCTAAATTTGTTGCAAAACCAAATAGTGCCTGCCTTACATCAAATGTTTGGCTAACAAAACAATATTTGGTTCCAGCAAGATGAAGCTCTAGCACATTATGGTCGACAAGTTAGAGGATTTTTGAACCAAATGTTTCCTAATAGATGGTTAGGGCGAGGAGGTCCCATCGAGTAGCCACCTAGATCGCCAGATCTTACTCCACTGGATTTTTTCCTGTGGGGATACTTAAAAAACAAAGCGTGTGTAAATCGGCCGATTAATTTAGATGAACTTCGGCAAAAAATCATACAATAATGTGAGGCAATTCCTGTGGAAATGATTCAACGATGTGTTGAAAAATTTTCTCATCGCTTACGATATTGTGAAACAGCAAATGGGGAACATTTTGAACATTTGCTGTAAATAATTGTGTCAATTAGACGTTTTAGTTTTTATTTATAATTTTTAATAAATGTCGAAATAAAAAACTTTATAACCAATTGTAATAGCCATTTTCAAACCATTTAAGAAAAAGCCTAGACCGCCACTGCTTCTACGACGAAATTCATAAGTACAACCCCAATTTAGAAAGTGGTTTGTGGTTGGTTGGTCGACTGAAGGTCGCTGCAAGCAGATAAATGATTGACATGAGATACCTAACAAAACTTTCATAAATTCGAGCGTTTTATAGTAGCATTATTTAATTAACTAAATTAAGTTCTTTGTTCTTTAACCGTTGTATTCAGAATTTTCTGCTGAATTCAAAATATCGGTCAGATGGTTATGACGCCATTTAAAAATCGTATTACGTATTACGTATTACGTATTACGTATTACGTATTACGTATTACGTATTACGTATTACGTATTACGTATTACGTATTACGTATTACGTATTACGTATTACGTATTACTTATTACTTATTACGTATTCGTATTACGTATTACGTATTTCGTATTTCGTATTACGATTACGTATTACGTATTACGTATTACGTATTACGTATTACTTATTATTTACGTATTCGTATTACGTATTACGTATTACGTATTACGTATTACGATTACGTAATACGTAATTACGTAATACGTAATGTAATACGTAATACGTAATACGTAATACGTAATACGTAATACGTAATACGTAATACGTAATACGTAATACGTAATACGTAATACGTAATACGTAATACGTAATACGTAATACGTAATACGTAATACGTAATACGTGTAATACAATATGTAAATATACGTAATTATATATTGTAATACGTTGTGTAATATCAATTTTGACATTGCTACAAGCTTCATGAAATTCTATATATTGTTTATGTTTTTGTAAAAACACTTTTTGAATATTGTCCTACAGTACACATGTACCTCGTGGGTAGTCTATGTAATAGGGTCTATTTTGCACTATAAGATAGAACCTGTCACAATTTGAGAATTGAATTAATTTCATTATTAAACGTGGAAAGATTCAGTTTAAGAACATTTAGCTAGCTATCCAATCATTGTTCCTCTAATTTACTTTAAAGATACCCTGCCTATAGTATTTAAGTGTATTAGAAAGAGAAAGAGTTACATTAAACTTTTGAGATAACTTGTACTGTTTCTTTTAGGTACCGTCCAGACCTTACTAATCACATTTTGTTTCCTTAGCCTCTGACATGATAACATAATTTCTACTAATTTACATTTTCACTCTGTAAAATTGCTTCTAAACTGGCGTCCTAATTTTGCTCAACTTACTAAGGCTTCTAAATCTATTTTCGATGCTCTCCTTGTCCTCATGGTACGTTAGTGACAAATTTGCGCTATAATCATAATTTTCTTACTAATTTCGAACACCACATCACTTACCCAACGTCATGAAAGCGTAAACAATTGTGTTTTAAATGTGGATGGATGCCATGACCACAACATTTTGTATCAATTAACATCAATGGCTTTTATTTTTATTTTATTTTATTTGACATATACAAACCTGCATACTTAACTAACCAAAAATCGTAAACAGTTTATTAAGTTCTAGCGTGAATTAAGACATCCGCTAGGACTTGACACGCTACCACTTAACGTCCCTCTCTCTCTCACTGATTATCTAATTGGGTAGCCTTTCACTATTACCGTACGTTAGATTTTTATTACTTTGTCGTCAATTTTCATCCAAAATTGTTTTGTTCAATAGAGTTAAATATGTCGGCTGTTCTATATACCAAGTTAATAATCTCATTAAAGTTACAATTTAACTATACTCTAATCTAAAAAATTAGAAATGTGTACGCGTTATTTCTGTCTACGGAAATACGCCAAAAGAAAAAAATTTCTACGTACAATTACTCATTCGCACGATATATTGCGTTACCTGTATAGTACGATACGAAATTATACGTAATAGGGATAATACGTCAAAATACTCTTACATGCCTAATTAAAAATGTGTTAATCCCGCCAGCTGTGATTGTACGAAACACGCATAATGCTTATTTTCGCAAGTAGTACGCTGTTTACACAGTTCTTGGTGCGGGGTCTTCTGTTTTAGCCCAAGGTTAATAAAACTTACATTGAAAGGTAAACAATTTGATAACATAATATTCAATTTAAAAAAATTAGGAAATTTATTAATTTACATTTTGAACCACCCTGTACGCAGCTAGCGATTTTCTTTAAATACAGATTATGTTCTATAATTAGCAGGATAAGGTTGATAAGTTGCGAGTTGTAACCACACGCGTCTTACCTCTCTTAATATTAACTTACTTATAACTAAAATTTATAACAAATTTTTAGTGTGAGTTATTGACAGATAAATTTTTAGCATGACGATATTTAAAAATTGTAGTGTTTGATAAAAACGTAAATTTCGCTAAGGATGTCGACAAGTATCATCTGTTGTACCACAGTGCATGTTCAGGGCTTTCTAGGGCTGATGCAGTATTATTGTCATCAAATGATAGACAACGACCCACTTTTCACTGCGATAATTGCACTGCTGCGAAAATTCAAATAAGTAATCTGCTTACAACTATAGCTAATTTGGAATCTGAAATTCGCATTCTAAAAGAAAAATTCTCACCCCGGTAGCATCTGGGAGCAATATATCCAACGGATACGGAACAATTAATAAAAGAAGTCTCAGAAAGAAATAAAAGAGCGTGCAATATTATTGTACATAATGTAATCGAGAGTAATAAATAACAAATTCTATTGCTAATGTGGATTGTTTGGCTATGATACTTTTTCGCATTGGCAAACAGATGTCCAATAAAAGCCGTCCTATTAAGGTAATTTTACCGACTGCTACTGATGCTAAAAATATATTGCAAAATAAAATGAAGCTTCCTTCCAAATTTAGTAATATCCGCGTAACATCGGATCAGACTCCCTCTGAAAGAAACTATACGATTGATTTGCATGAACTATTACACATCAGAAAAGATAATGGTGAGGAAAAGACATTACTATTAAATTTGTAGGTACAAGGAGTCCCACAAATTGCTTCCATAGATCAAAAAAAATAAACGCGGTATCTGATTCGTCAATTTATTATCAGAATGTGCGGGGTCTTAATTCAAAAACACCGTGTACCTACGATGTAATTTGTCTAACGGAGACCTGCTTAAACATCAGTGTCAACAGTGCGGGATTATTCCCCGACAATTATGTAATATTTCGTATTGATCGTAACTTTGAAGGACTTGGTTTAACAAGAGGTGGTGGAGTATTAATAGCATTTGATATCGTAGGTTGTATAACCACATACGATAACCTAAAAATTTTTATTATAAATGTATATATATACCTCCTAACGTAAGTTCTCATGAGTTCTACGATTTATTGGAATCGTTTTCATTTTTAAATCACTTGTACGATAGTAAATTAATTGCCGTGGGAGACTTTAATGTACCAAATTTTTGCAACTATACGGACACTAAATGTAGACATACATTTAATTTTTTCGAATATTCCAATTGTTTACAATTAAATAATGTGAATAAGTAGTAAGGCTAGGTGACTTCTAGACCAGGAAGTGACGTCACCCCAATCAGCGACGTGAGTCATCACTTAAGCCCCGCCCACTTCCGGCGACGAGCCAATGAGAGACGAGGGCGTGGCCCAGCCCATTTCGCAAGATGGCGGCGGGATCCTAATGAGAGACGAGTATAGCCGTTTCCCTGATAAGATAATCAACGGGGATGGCCCCTCTCGGAAGCCATCTTGGAAAAATTATGAAGGGGGCTAACCCATCTGTTGACTAACGAGGGAAGTGGCGGTTATCTTGGATGTTTCCGGAGCTTCTGATTGGTTTATTCGGAAGAATATCGTGAAATTAGAAGGGGGGCTGCTGGCCAACGAGAGACGTGGCGTTCATTTTGCATGTTTCTGGAGCTTCTGATTGATTGATTAGTAAGGATATCGTGAAATTAGCAGGGAGGCTGCTGCCTAATGACAGACGTATAGTCCATCTTGGATGATTGTGCAGGCTCTGATTGGCTTATGCAAATATATTCAGGAGCTTGTTCCCTGGTGCTTGGATGCCGCAATCCGCTGGGCCTTGTAGAGTGTTTCTTTGTCGCTGTTGAAAAGGAACTTCCGGTCTGGATGCAGTTCGAACTCTAGCGATTTTATCTCATAAAATGTGTATATCCATATTATTCACTGAACTATCTCCGTTTTAGACATGAAATGTTTAAGACGCTATATCTATACAATGTTTTAATATAACAGCTTTTCATGTTGGTTCGTGCTAGAACTGCTAGACTCGACGCTAGGCTGAGAAAGTATTCTGAACATGAAATAGAAACTACGAGCGAGTTGTGCATATTAATAAACAAATTTGAATAATCTAACTGAATTAAATAATGTTTATCCTAAACTCTTTCTCATTATAATCACATCGTAAACTTTCTACATGTACAAAAGTTATCCCGGAAATTAACCTTTGGGTTTTATTTTTAAATATAATGACCAGGTAAGGATAATAATATGATCATTATAGAAGAAATTAATTAAAACGCAAAGATTTTGTTAGTAGGTATATATATATATATATATATATATATATATATATATATATATATATATATATATATATATATATATATTACTATTATAATGTTTTGAATGGTAGACAAAATTATAAAATTCCTATTGATATTAGTAGTATAGAAGATTTATAGGTAGAATTTATAAAATTAAGTAGGTATTAAAAAGTATTTAATAGTAAAAAAGAATGAATTTGAAAATTAATACCACCTATAGAAAAAAATAATTAGAGCGCCATTTAAGATAGTATTCATTTCAAGTATATAACTGATAACACAAGCAGTTATAAATAGCGGTGGTGATGACCCTATTATTGACCTTTACTTGATAAACTGTTTATGTATTATTAATTAACAGTAAACAGAATATAATTCCCCATTACCAATTCAAATTCATATACGTAAAATTACATTCTTTACAATTTAGCCCTTATAAACAATTTGGCATGCATTAAGCAAAATAACTTAAGTGCAACGAATTTGTTAATAAATGTGATTATAATACTCTCTACAGCAGTCACCGGTTTAGTAATTTTTTCTAGAACAATTTACGGAACATCTGGCGTCAACGATTTTGTTAATAAATGTCTACCTTATAATAGTAATAATAATAATAATAATTTCTACAGCAGTTCCCGGTTTATTCATTTGTATAGATCAATTTACGATAACAGCCAGTGCGCGCGTATATAAGAGCAACCCAATATACGGTTATTATAAGTTTTTGTTATGAACGAATAAGTTCAAAGGTAAACTTTTTATTTATGTATTTAATAAAATTAACAACATACGGTTGTTTATTAATTATCACGTTATCAGGTGAGTTTCAATATTGCATTTAAAAATAATAATTTAAAGGAGTATTAAGAAAATTCTTGTTTTAAAAATAATATAACTACATACGAGTATTAATCAATTTTTAGGATTTTCTGATACTGTCTTAAAAATGGATCTTCTAAAGCAATTAAATTCGGTTGACAAAGACGAATTCAAACGTGTGTTAAAGGTTTCTAAAATGATAATTGATTATAAATACCAATTATAAAACATTAAAATTATTAATACACAATACGGAAGAAGCATAGTGGTAGAAACAGACGAACACGCCATTTTTCTACCAGAGAGATTCACGAAAGAACTAACGGATGAGAAGGTACATAATATTCAGACATGTGTTGAGCAAATTGCAATCGTTTATGGAGGCAGTATAGATATTGGTAAAGCAAAAATGATGACTAAACTATCCTTCGTTGATTATACGGGCAAGTTATTATTATTATTCTGCGTTAAAAAATTAATAATTCATATTTATAGGATAACCTACCCAAGGTTTATGAGCATCATCATTGCTGTTCTTATATTATAATAAAAGAATATTTGTAATGTTTGAAGTTGTTTATTTCTACATAATAATTAATATATAACTGTGTAGGTAAAATAAAACTTACGTCATAATTAAACGAATTTATTTATTGCATTGAAAGCAATCTAACATTAAATGTGCTTGCCCATCTATATGGTCGACATCAGATGATTTATTCCACTGCTTCACACATTTTATTTTGGCGCGTAATTGTATATCATCTTGATACTGATGGGGCAACTTATGCCATATTTCAAGCAAACTCTCAGCGCTGAATTGTAGCAATTCATATTAATACACGTTGAATATGTTCAATCCTCGCTTCAAACTCTAAGATTGTACGATCCATCTAAAGAATAATAATGAGTAAACGATTAAAATATGCTTTCGTGTTTATGTTATAATTTCTGCAATTACATGCACTTTTTATCTCGAGCGTAGGTAATATTTTAATTTGTTATAAATAGGGTGACGACGTAGTTTGATAATTAGTTGAAAACAATCGAACGATATGGATGCTGAACAAGGTTTAACGAGTGTTTAACGAATATGAAAATAATGATAATGATCTGATATAGGAAATATATGGGATGTTGATAATCAAGCTGATTATTCATGGATTGATACGCCTCAAGCGACTAAAGGTAATTAGTAATTGGTATTGCGGTATACCTATATCTTATTAAAACCTTTGTTGTAGAACGTTTATTGTACCGTGGGCGCTGTTTCTCGACAGTTCTACAGTACTTGAGGTTGGAAGTTCATTAAAGGATAATGAGTGAACCTGTAGTACAATTATTTTGGACATCATTTAGTCACATATGCTGTCTGCATTTTGATATGGAGGAGTGGCGCGAAATCTCCAACATTAAAACTGAGCATTTAATACCTCAAACTATAAAATCTGGCGAATCTGGGAAGCTATCTTTATAGGTTATGGAATAAAAATTGCACAGGTATTTATTACCGATTAAGAAAAGCGGATCAGAATAAGTAGAGGAAACAGTTCAGTATTATTATCCTAACAGGCAATTAACCTATTCTTTTCGGCTGTGGGTGTGATAAATCAGAAGCCGAATTATATGAATGATTATCGTAATTGTTCGGTTTATGAAGATTTTATAAGTAAAGTAGCAAGGAATCTATATAATGAAGGCCTGAGCGATGAAGAAAATGTATTGTCTAGAGGAAAATTTTTCTGTCAAAATCTTGGCTTATTTTTAGTATTAATAGGTTATAGTTATAATGTAAAAGATTATTCATTCTTATCTGAAATTGTGTATATTTCCACAGAAATGTGTCAGCGATGTAAAAAATAAAACGCATATTATGTAAAACAGTATTTTATTATTGTAGCTCAATATACAACTTTATCCAGCTTCATACAATAAAATAACTAATTACATTTTACGTACAATGCTAGTATATGGTTCATACTCAATTAATACATCATGCAAAATAACGCAATATGCTGAAGTATCGGCGGCAAAGGCCGAAGATGCTTCAACTTCCAATTTCAATACAATAACTACGTTATGAATACTCCCGTTTTGACGTGTACAGTAATTTACAAATATCGGCTGGCTCTTAAATTGTTCGTAACTAAGCATAGAACCCTGTGGCGAATTGTACTATTGGCTTCTTTAGTATAAATCTTCTTCTTAGGCATCCACGTATCTCCGAAAACGTGATATTCCTGCTCGTATGGATATCGTCTATCATTATTTGCTTTTGTAGTTGAGATATTTAAGCGATGAAATTTTGCCGCACTCTCTTGTCGGTTATTACGCGTTATTACGTTGAAACCCTGTATTGCTCTTCACCGTCCAAACCATTGACGTTGATGACGGTAAGGCCGGATATATGTATAAATCTCGAGCATGAAATGCAACTTGCATCGCCGAATTTTTGTTAATCTTCTGATAGATAGATAACTTCATAGCATCATTCGGAATTATGTACGGAACTTTCCACGTAACTTGCGTCAAGTCGATCTTAACATCCATTTCGCCGCTGTAGCAGTCGACGTCGGTCTTGGATCGAACCAATACCAGCTGTCGACGTATGTTGACTAGAGGCTTCGTATAACCTTCTGCAAATCCCAATACATGCTTGAGCGGTATGGAAGCGCAAAAGGCGGTCTTGGTGCTTTTTAACAGTTGAAGAGGCTTGTTTTGCGGACTCTATCCTGCATACGATAAATATGTACTTTGATCTGCAGTATATGAGCAATATCCCTTAATGGTGCTGTGGTAAACGTACGGTTTCTATCACCTGATCACCTAACATGAATCGAATCTCGTCGAAGAGGAAGAGAGGTGCATTATTCGTAAGGTTTGTCTCTGTTTGCTTCCTTAGAGGTCAAAGTACCTTCTACAAATATAACACTATCGTAAGCAGCTGCAATGAGATCGTTTTTTTGCACAACCAGATTAATGTCATCGGAGTTGCCGTATGTGTTTGTTGTGTAGGGATGATAGGTTCAACGATCGCATTCCACGATCATACGCCCGTACCTGATCCCGGTGAATAAACTTTTCAACGCTTCTTCTATATCGTCTTAATACTTCATAGCCGAGATATTGTAGAAACTGAACGTCGTCTTCGGCTAACGATGTGCTCTCGTCTGTAGATATAGACATACTGCTGAAAATATTAAGCCCCATATTTCTTTAGTTCCAATCTGATAGTTACTTTCCCGATATCGAAGTCTACTAATCGACCCTATTGATCAACCAATTTCAAGGTTATGTTTTCTATACGTCGTGTAAGTACAGGTAAATAAGTAACTTTAGATGGCGTGTATGTCAAACACAAAGAGTGTATGCGACTTCTCACTGTTCCTGTATGAATCTCCAGTTAAATTACACTCCACATGTGTACTTGTAGCATGAAAATCAGATTCGTGGGTGTGGGCCATGTAGACATTACGTGAGAAGCCGAGCATGCGCTCAATAGAATTCTCCTTTCTAAAGTCTACGTTGTGCATGGATTTAACTTCACATTTTAGCATATTATTGTTTGCCCTTAAAATAAAGTCGATCATGCTATGCGAGTAAATCTTACGCTGTAGAAATCTGTTAATCTCCGCAATTACATATACACCACTTGGAATTGTAACCTCTTCATGCTCACCAGTTTGTGTAATATAGTAAAACTTGTTATCCTCATGAATATGGAATTGCAACCGTAGAATTCTAGCAATCCTAGTCCATACTGGTAGTTAAGATCAAGTTCGATTAGCGGAAAATACGTTTCGCTGAGCACGTTGCCCACGCCCGTCAACATGAACTTTTGGGACATGACTAGAATTGAACAAATACTATTGCTAGCTATTTATTATACAGAAAATCTGAACATAAAAATGTATTATAATTCTGCCCGTTATTGTAATTATATGTAATTTTACAACCTTTTAAATATCTAATTATTTCAAGTGGTGGCGCTAAATCTGCGTAGCTGTCGTAGTAGATGGCTTCATCACGCGTTTCTTGAAAGCAACCCAATCAGTACCTCTTGCTCTATCGCCATCAAGGTCACGATAGCACATTGATTAAGATACGGTTTATGAGGCATGGTATCGCGCATAAACACTCGTCTAAAGAAGGGCACATCTTTAGCATGCTTATTTAGATCGGAATCGATTAATGCTTTCAGCGGCAAGTTTATGAGTTTTTTGGACACGGTTTCAGGTATAAAGCACATCCCTTCTTATAAGGCTTCAAATAAAGTCCTCTGCCGCTCCTTAGAGCCACCGCTTACATTGTTGCGTTATGATGTTTGGCCTCCTCGCTTATTCGCAGCCGAAGCGTCGTTGACAGCTTTAGCTATGCCGCTTGGACCACCGGCAAGAGCACCTGCAGCTGAGAGTCCGGCAAATAGGGGTATTAGGAACGGCCAGTATTAGGCATCGGAATGATTCTAGGTACTTGCACCTTCTTCTTTCCACCGGCAATATTAACGGCCATACCAGTCGATAGACTGAGCTCAATGAGTTTCTTCAGATTACTATCTTTAAGCAGACTTTTGACAGATTTTCGAATAGGTTGCAAAACTCCTTCTCTAAACGAGACCCTCTTCCTTGTCTTCTTCCTAGTACCCATACCCGACGTGGTTTTAACCTTCATGGAGTTGGCTACAGCAAAGGCTGCTGTTTTCTCACCAAAACTTGAATCCTTCGAGCTTATCTGCTTGATGACGACTTGATATATCGTTAGAATTATGATAAGCGACATCGTGTTGTTTGCAAGCTTCGTCTAGAAGATTTATACCGGGATCATCCTGGGCCAAACGTTTCTGAAGCTTGGTTCCTAGTCCGCAATATCGATAACCCGGAATATGCAGTTCAACAGGTAATTTGTTTATTAAAGTGTTTAATACTCCTCTGCCTAACAGCATGTGAACTAGTCAGTGTACTATCAGCAAATGAATCATGAAGTTTACGAAGCAGCCTCAAGAACTACCTGTGGACGGTCATGACTTCCTGAAGTCGGAAGTTGCGGGAAAGCATGGTCGTTTCCTTCCGGCATCAAGTAGATCATTCATTTGCAGACCTTCGGGGTGGGGGAAAACTAATGTGATGGTTAGCTTATTGGAGGTATAAAATTTGAAAATGTATACGTTTACACCAAGTCGCTCGAGCAGCCGATAAGAGGCATTAGGTATAATCCATTCAACGACAGGACGGACGTACTCACGCCTGAAGAGAACGACAAGAATTCTCGTGTCTAAATCATCAAGACATTCGTGATTATTTCAGTAGATTCCTAAGCAATTGATTCGCGATAATGTGAATTTGGTTGTGCTATTTAAACAGGATTGCCTAAATATTTGAAGCATGTATTCGATGCGCATGTGGGTACCGACATGACCTTCGATCAATCTAAACCAATGTGCTCAGAATGTTGGCAGACTAAATACGATTTCGTATGCTTTGTTAAAAACTCTGATTATGGGAGATACCGAAGCGCAGGCTCGTAATGCAATCAAACGCAAGCTGGAATTATTGAAGAGAACTTGAAACATATCGTTTAGCGGAAACTGCATATAAACCTATAGTGGATCCTTTGAAACAAATCGCTACTACGGAAATTAAAGTAGAACCGGTGAAATCGGAGTTCAAACAAGTACCTGATGCAACGTCAACACCTGCTATGTTTAAGTTCAAACCTCCCGTTATACCTTCATTCGTTGAAACCGGCGTAGAATTTGTATACTGGAATACTCCTCGCGAACTTGTTGCACGGCTCAGGCTGTTGCATGCGTCGAAAGCATCACGTCATACTGGACATGATAACGAAATCATTAGTATCGAAGAGACCTCCGATAAGAAAGTATAGTTGCATAATAATGTACATCGATAAGTTCGGCAGACACTCCATACGCATTTAAAACTTGCAGCTGCAAGTATCAAATTGACCTGGGATGTTAATTACGATACGCAAGGTAAAATACTTTGCAATGTCTCTGAACCCATCCTAGAAGATGATGTTGCAACTAGGAGATACGTAGATGAGGCTAATTTAAAATTGACCGAAGATGGTGACTATGATGCACAAGGTAGAAGAGTCCGCAACGTCGTCGATCCAATCCTAGATGCGGATGTAGCCACCAAAAACTACGTTGAACTTAAAATAAAGAGCGATATCGATTTATCGATTGTAAAATTATGTTCTGAGCGCGATCGTAAACTTGAGGAGAAAATTAATGGTATATACGGTGATATAAGCATCCTCAGCAGGGATATTTATAACATTGAGAGTAGTTACACTAGTAGTAATGTGTTTAAAGTTGGCGGTTGTCGAAGAATTGCATAAGCCTGCGCGGAAGAATTTCGTGAGCAAACGATCATTCGTCAAGCATCGGAATGATTTCTGGCAGACGGATTTAGCCGAGTTTATTCTGTATGCTAAATGGAACCGCAATCATAAATATATTCTAATAGTGATAGACTGCTATTCTAAATATTTATGGACACGCCCTCTAAAGCCGAAGAATTCCGACGAAGTTTGTCGAGCGATGACTTCTGTTTTAATGGAGGATAGAGCTGCGGTTAACTTGCAATCGGATCAGGGACGTGAATTCTATAATAAACATTTTGAAGGGTTGATAAAGAGTATGCAATACATCATTACTCAACGTATAGTGTTAAAAAGGCAGCCATTGTTGAAAGGGTGATAAGAACGTTGAAAAATGCGTTATACAGACAATTTAGCTTTAGTGGTAAACACAAGTGGCTAGATGTGTTGCAAGAAGTTACATCCGAATATAATAACAAAGTGCATTCCACGATTAGAATGTAACTGCATCAACATATTTACCCATGTTTCATAATTTTAAGGTAATGGGGACAGCCAAATATAAAATTGGTGATTACTTTCGGATTTCTAAATATAAATCAATATTTGCACTCCTAATTCTTCCATCTAACTGTTTAAGATTGCTAAGGTGAAGGTTGGTAATCCAGTTACATATTCACTGGAGGATCTCCAAGCTAAACACAATAACAATAACAATAATATAATTTTCTTAATGTATGACATAATAAATTTCTTAACCTATAACATAATAGCAATAATGATGATAATAATAGCAATAATAATAATAATGGTAATAGCTATAAATAATTTCTTAACCTACGATGTAATAACAATAGTAATAATAACTGGTTTCTTAAACCTAAATCCATACTAGCGGGAATATTGCAATGTCCCCAGGGCAGTGTATCGATACCATTAGGTAGCAAATACCTCTTGTCATCGCGATTATTAAGAGCGACTTTACGCGGTTCTATATTCTAAACGTGGTGGTTTTTTTTGATATGATACGGCTTTGAGAAACACTTGTAATAATCCCGCTTCTTAGGCATTTTAGATAATCATTAAAACTAATCCTACCTCTTACAACATAATCCCTAATACCTGTCAACTACCTTACCTCATAGTCCTTAAGTTTAAAGCTGTACATTTCAGATGCCAAATCCACCCATTCATTAATTACTCTTCCACTCATTTCATCTTTCATCAAGCCAATTACTTTATCATTGCATCTAGTAATGTTATAGGGGTTGTTTGCAGAAAAATCAGAAGTGTCGAAACGCGAAATGTTACGTATAAGACCGTATGTATTCTCACATTTCATCTCGTACACCAGGATATCGGTATCCATGTATAATAATTTCATGCAATCATCATTAAACTAATGTTGCATGAAATTATAGTAGAAATCGTACATTACTGTTTTAGAAATGTCTGAAATAGCCATTCCCCATATAGTGGCTTGTTAAAGTAGATTTCATCCTTAGATAACTCGATAACCGTCAATCAATTTTTTATCGCCCTTTTTTATCGCGCATACTTGAGAGGAGCATTTAGGCCTTGAGTTTGGGTTTGGTCTTGGAGTTGGTTTTTGGTGTTGGACTTGGAGTTCGTCTTGGGGTTGGGGGTAGGGCTGAAGGCTAGGGGTGACAACTATTTTTGGTAATTATCTCGTGGACCATTTAGTTTTTCTTGACCCTGTACCCTGATTGGAGGGGCTAAGTCTCTGTATTCTGATTGGTGGGGCATTTGAATTTGTATTCTAATAAGGGGCCCTAATGCTAACTTGTAAGACATATGTAGATCTTCAAAACTTGTTCTCGAGCTAAACCAAGTAATACACTCATCACCCCTCCGCAACAGAAATTTTGATAAGGAATCGTTAAACGTGCAGTGGAGATAATATGCGATGCTGCGTACGTTATGTTTCCTATACCTAACGGTATCCCGCGTTTCATCATCTTTAAAATCCTGCACTAAACATTCCAATTCGCAATATAAAATAAATGGCGCAGTCTGCTCGAACTCATAATTCTTAAAATACACATTCGAACCTGGATTTGGCATATCTATCCTACATTTATTAATTAACTTACAATCTAACTCGTAATTGCTTAGCTTAATTAGTAGTGGAGGCATCTATCGCATAGATATAATTTACCTTTCTTCTTCGTTAACTGTGAACCTACTAATCTTAATCCAGCAGAAATGAAATTTCACTACTTCATCATCATCCTCAGTTGTTCCAAGTCTCGAAACCGTCATCGTCTATTTCGCTTTTTATTTCTTAATTCTGTTGGACCGTTAATAAACTAACGTGTTGCTGCTTCTTATCATTACATAAATATACGGGTACGGCGTTATATTTAGCTGCATATTTTCTAATAAGGATGTACACGTTTATGGATAAATTAGGATTTTGTTGTAAGAATTTACGGATTTGGCGCCATCGGTAACTGGATATCTTCAAAATTTAGGATTTCTGCATAATAGGGATAGGATCATACGCGATCACTATGTTGGGTAGCGGAAAAGAGAGGGGATGCTAAGTCCCACCCGAAATAGGCTTCATCATTGCTTTTCACGTTAATGACACATTTTTTATGTTGTATTTCGGGGGTAAAGGAATATAGCACGATGCCCTTATTAAAGTGAAGCTATTCGTGTTCACAGTTAACGAGATAATTTTTGATAGAGTTCAACCTCTATCCTGTTCTTCAAATTGAAACAATATTTTCATCAAGTAATCTACTACATACTATTGAATAAATTTTTTAGATTGCCATATTCTAGGTTAGATCTTAAAATATTAAAATTTTTGGTTGGAAAAATAAATTCCCTATACATTAAATTATTATCATCATTACTTGAAAGATTGTTTAACGAGTTCTGCACAGAATTCTAAATTAATTTTTAAAATATGATTAATCCTAATTAAAAATAACTTAAAACTATCGTGAAAAAATGTCCCTAGTGTCTTATGCCCTAAGTTAATTATAATACCAGTGCTCACCATGGATGTAAAGGCCCTCCACTCGACTTTATCCTTGCTTTCGAGGGACTCTCCTATAATCGGCCTTCTCTTGCTTGACTAGTATCCTGTACCGCTCCAATTTCCCTGCAACGGTCTCTAGATGCCTTTTATTGCCAATACTCAATGATGGGTCAGCATCTCATGTCTTAAACAGCATTAAATTTGCATGAATGCGGTTATTTTGGAGATTTTATTATCATCATGAGTATTGTCATGCTTGTAAAAATGTTCAATCATTTCTAGGGATGAATTAATTTTCTCGGTTAAAGCCATTTCTAAAAGTAAATCATAGTAGAAATGGTAGAAATTCTACCTCTAACATCCTGCGAACGAACTGCGACAGGAAGTAATATAATCGGATTGAATTTATCGAACCTGTAATTTATCAATATAATTAATGCTTCAAATATATATATATATATATATATAACTGACCTGAAGCGGTACAAGTAGTTATAATAACAGTCAAGCGGTGAGCACTTTTGTGGGTAATCTAAATCTAGAAAATTCATTTCTATAATTAATGCTTTAAGTAAAATGAATCAAACATACTCGTTGAACGAACTGCAGCAGCAAATACACAGCAAGTAATTTTTATATAATAACGGAAACCTGAAATTTATTAATACTCTTATTTAATTATTATTTTTAAACGTAATATTGAAGCTCACCTGAGTAAAGCGTGATAGCGACTGATAAAGAACCATATGTTACATTGCTCTTATATAAGTCATGCGCCGAATGTTGCAGGTTGTTCTAACCGAAATGAACATCTGGATATAAGAATGTTTCCTGCTGTAATTGTTTATTGCGTATGGAGTATTAAATTATTAATTATAGATTTTGAATACGCCGATATGAAATTACACTAAAGCCGGATGCGTCTGTGTTTATACAGCTGATAAATAACTATTTTCTTCTTTTGCGATAACCTATTTTCAACATTGGAATAAATAAATTCTTTAAGAGATTTATTACACAGAGTACATATATATTAGCTTTACTAATAACCATGGTTGCTAGATAGCATTCAAAAAACTGCTAATTCTAAGTTGTGAAAATATAATTACTTGTTGCAAAATATCAATATAATTTTTATATATGATTTATTTACAAATGCAAATAGTTTTAATTGTAATGCATAACATCAAAATATTTTTCTAATCTATTACTTTATTAGTATTACATATTTATCAACAACGTTATTTTCTATTTATTATCAAATGCATTATTTTAAAATGTAACATTAAAGTCTTTTTCTAATTTATTACTTGTATTACATATCTATCAAAATTATTTTCTACTATTTTATTACTTCAAAACAATAATAAAATCTGCATTTTAATTGTAAAATGTACGGTTTCTATTAGAATAAGAAAAAATAGTATATAACGGCAGCACGCAAGTTGCTTTCCTTGTTCCTCCGATTGCGTTCTCACTCTTTCATCGACCATAGCAGGAGCATTTACAGGATGTTATTAAATGATAAAATATGCTTCTTTAGCGTTTATATTTATTATTAAATTTATGCTATTACATTAATTAAAGCATATGATGATTTCTAGATTTAATACATTTAATTAACATGTATTAAATTTTGATCAGTAAATTGTATTAATTATTTTAAATATATAATGCTATTTTTTCTCTAACACCGACTATCATTTCAGCCAAAATTGAAAAGCTGCTCTTTATTCATTGTGATGCCAACTTAAATATTTATGTTTATATCACACTTTTTATATTTCCATATCTAAAACCGAGATAGCTCAGTTGTTTATATGCATTTGCGTATATTCATAACTTAACTTACTCGAGTTTGAATCCCGGTGCAAACATTTTTTTTAAACTTTATACTGCAACCGGAAGTTCCTTTTCAACAGCGACAAAGAAGGTGTCTGCAAGGCACCGCAGATTGCGACATCTCAACGTGACGCTGGAAATCAACCCACCAGAAGTCGCAGAATACCTCTAAAGAAGCCCTCAGAAGCAGCTGAAGACAGGCATGCCCGCGAAGAATCCACCGGAAGCCGCAGAAGACATCCAAAGAAGCCATCAAACACTACAGGAAGCCGCCGAAGACGCCAGAGGCCGCTGAAGAATTCCTACATGGCCGCCACGTCTCACATTTGCTAATGGACCATCTCCCGTCCTGAACTCAACAAGGGGTGGAGACCATTCTCGTATTCAATTGGCTTGACATCTTTGCTCCTTCCGCTAGGAAGAGCCACGCCCTCTTCTTTCATTGGTCCTTAAACCGCAAACTTCCGGTGCGGGCGAGGCTTAGTGCTTGCTCACTTCGCTGATTGGTGTGACGTCACTTCCTGGTCTAGAACCTGCTTAGATTTACTATTTTTACTCAAATCAATTCAATGAAATACTAATGAACACCTGTATGACCATTACGTTTGTAATTCAGAAAATTTATTCTTAATTGAATTTTAATTTAACTAGTTTATTTACAGTATCGTTATTTCCTATCTATGTTTGTTACCACTCACAGATTACTTCTGTTTATTAAAATATCTAATTATTGTATACTGGGTTTCCTGTTTGGACAATAAATACTATTATTATTATTATTTATTTATTTTTTTTTTATTTGGGCATCGACTGCGAGGTCATTAGCCTTTACGCTTCCAGAATCAAATTTGCAGTAATAATTTGCTATCCTTTAAAAAATTTACAATATTTTTGACGTTCTCTAAGTCGTTACTTAAGCAGATGTTTAACTGCGCGTCTAGGTTATGTTTGTGCCTTAGTACTCTATACCTTTTGCAGTTGTTTAGGATATGTGACACTGTTAATGTTGATGAGCACTCTGTACACTGTGGTTTAGTTTTGCCTAGGAGGAGATGGGATGATGTCAAATTTGTGCCCAATTCGCAGAGGTGTTAATGCAACCTGTCTCGTCTGTTTAATTGTTGAGGTGTGATTTTCTTGTCTTTTATTTTTGAGTAAAATGTCTCATTCGCTTTCCAGGTTGAAACCCACTTCGTAATAACATTTTTTGCCGAAACCTGTATAATATCTTCTATTCTGGCCTTGCTAATATCAATTGTGGTCTCTTGCGCTGCATTTTTTGCCGGAGTGTCCGCTGATTCGTTACCTTTGATACCGATGTGTGCCGGGCACCATACAAAACACACTTCTTTATTTAAGGCGATTTTTAGGTAGTCTAAACATGCCAAAAGTGATTGTACCATTTGATTTTCAGAGAACGTATCTTTCATACCTACAAGTACACTTAGTGAATCAACGCAGATCATAAATCGTGTGGATTGGGATAGGGAACAGTACCAAAGTGCTTGCGAAATTGCGTACAGTTCCGCAGTGTAAACGCTGGCGTATTTTGGTAATGGAAGATATGTGAGTACTGCTGTTTAATGATTATGGCAGTACCACCATGTGCTCTCTCACCGGGATCAGTATCTTTTCGATATATTTTATAGCCTTTAAGCTCGAACTGGTCGTTTGGCTTAAATCTTGTCTCTTGTAGACAAATACAAAAAGGGTTTTCCTTATTTACTAATAATTGTAGTTCGGCCAAATGATTCTTACACCCGTTAATATTTAGTTGGATTATGTTATCCATAAAAGAAATAAAATTAAATAAATAAATAACATGAATAGATATAAGGACAAACCACAAAAGTATAAAAATATCACAGATTAGTTTCTAACATTATAAAGGTAATTCTAAAATATCACAGATAAATATCACAGAAATGACTAGGAATCATCTAAGGGCAAAGATTTTCTTTGCCCCTTGGTTTACCTTTTGGCCACCCTTTTTTCTTTTTTTCCACTATCTTTGCTTCTGAGAGTGTATCAGTATCGACTAACTCAACACTTGTGTCGATAGATGGGGTTCTTCTCAATCCCGTTTTACGTTTTGCTCCGCGGGATTCGTCATCCATTATTTCAATGTTTGATGGGAAGGGGAATGAAGGTATAGGTTTGGATCGGAAAACATCAGGTGGAGTTATAGAGGTTGATACGGAAGGAGTGGGTTTATTCATAGTGCTTAATTCGTCCCTAATGATATTTTTTATAGCGTGGATTAGTTCTGTTTTGGACGTTGGATCAGTACTTATCGTTGCTTGATTTTCGATCAGGCTATCTGCTCTTTCTGCTACTGACTGTTGTATTATAGTTTTGATTGCAGACGCTACTTCCTCTTTAATTATGGATTTCAACTCTGGTATGATTTCTGAGACTGCGTTTTTGACTTCTTTTATAGTCGGGGCTTTGGAGCCCGCAACTGAAGCGTAGGTACTTGTCTGTAAGGGAGTGGCGGACATTACCTCAATCTTTGCTTGTATGTAAGTCACTTTCTTATCTACTTTAACTTTTTGTATCGCCATTTCAAACTTATAGGCAGAGCAATTCCGAGACCGAGCTGTGTGAGTTCCTCCGCAGTTAATACACTTTGGGGGGAATTTGGCATGGTTCGTCACCATGATTTGGTAAACCGCAATGGCAGAGCTTATCTTTGTTACATTTGAATGAACCATGTCCAAATCTTTGACATTGAAAGCAACGAAGAGGGTTTGGATAGTAAGGTCGAATAGGTAGTAGGTGATAAGCTGCTCTTACAGACGCTGGCAGTATCGCTCGATCAAAAGTGAGTAGTATTGAGTTAGTTTTTAATGTTTCTCCATTCTTCCTAATAGTCAAGAATTTGGCATCAATGACTCCCTGCTGTGCAAGGTTTTCTTTGATTTCTGTTTCAGTTGCAAAGGTCAAGTCCCTGCATGTGATCACTCCTTTGCTAAAATTTAATGTATTATGTGGTGTTGCGTCAATATTTATGCTATTGAATTGTTTTATCATTAACAGTTTATTTGTTTGGAATCTGTTTTTGGTTTCAATTAGTAAACCTTCCTTGATTTTACTTATGGCTTTCACGTCTCCAACTAAGCTATTAATTGTACTCTGGATTATAAAAGGGCTAACCTTACTAAAAGCACCTTCATCAGCAGGGCGGATAGGTATGGATGCGGCCCGGAAATATATTACAAAGCGCCCTCAGGTGTTTTAGTATTTTCTAAGTAAATGCGTCCGTAACGTAATTTCTAAACAAATATTTACAACTGCTGAAAACAAACATGCAATTTATTATTATAAAAAAAAACTTAAGGGTTTGATGACAATGAACTACAATTACAGTAACAGCAAGTTCTTGAGAACTTTACTTTTTGTGGAAACTGTATCTACGATATCGTCTTCTAAATTTGCCAATAATTGTTTTCCAGTTGACGTTAGCATAAATGTTTCTAGGTGTTCCTGAATTATTGTGCTACGTAAACGAGTTTTAATAAATTTTAATTTAGAAAAAGACCATTCACTAGATACTTGTGTTACCGATAAATTTAAAACTAATTTATATGCTAAAAATGCAAATGGATTACAATATATATTGTATTTTAGAAGAGCATGATAACAACACTCACTACAATTTTTTCATTTACATTATGGTAATAATTGTGTTTTATCATATTCCTCGTCATTGTTGTCATCATCATAACCACTAGAACAATCTAAAACACATTCGTCATTTAAAGATTTTTAGATTGTCTCACTTTCTAGTCTAATAATTCATCTTGAAGTGCACACTGTGTTATTTCAGGATTAAAATGTTTTAAATTTTTGATAAGTCCAGTAACGAGTTTTCTGGAAGATTACAGACTTTGTTATTTCCTCAAAGTTTTAGGATCTATACAAGAAAAATCTGCGCTAACAGATATATTTTTTCAAATCTAGAAGTAATCTTTTTAATGACACAGTCTATTATCCTGTAATATTCATCAATCTTAAAATTGTTCCATCTATGACCCAAAGTTGCATCATCTCCTTCATAGCTATGCAGTTTTTTCTTTTTTCTCAGCCGTACTTCAGCTAGATCAGTCGCGACCTGAATATCAAAATCTTCTGAAATTCTCTCAAGTTGGTTATTAATAAATTTTACAAACATTTCTGTTTTATTTTTTATTTCTTGAAAATCCTTTGAATGTCTTTTAAACTATCCAATGGATCATTTACCATACGAGAAGCTTGTAATATATCTAAGCCAGAACATTGTAAATATTTTGATAACGGTAAAGTAATTAATAAAAATTGTAAAAAATTTTTGCTGTCAAAACAGTTGCATATTTTGATAACTTCTCTATCAAACCTGTAGCTTTGTATTCAGTTTCGGGTGTAGCTTTTTCAAGTTTTCTTATCTTGTTTAATGGCACAAATAACTCTACAAACAAGCTATTGTTATCACTCGTAAAACTACCGAATATCTTTTTAATAAAGCATCCATTGACTATCACCTTGTTTCACAAATTAAATTTAAATTTCTATTTGGGCACTCCTCAATCCAACAATCCATTCTAACATAAGAATCCCTTAAAAACACTGCGCACTCATTCAACAATCGAAATAAATTAACAGATTAAATCACAGATTTAGTTGTGTCTGTGATTACTAAATTTAAAATATGTGCATAACACCACAAATGTATATTAACTGGACATAATTCATCTAGTTTTCTTGAAAATCCATTATATTCGCCCTGCATATTTGACGCACCATCTGTTGAATTTCCAACGCATTTTCTTATATCTATGTCTAAATTTTCTAATACTTCGCGCACCATAAGTAGTACCCGGCACCTGTCGCCGCCATCTTGGATTTTGACGTCACAAGCCCGCCCACGTGGGGACCGGTTTTTCCACCCTTATTTTACCCTCTTACGTGTGAGACCGGATTTTCCACCCTTATTCTTGCACGTCCACGTGTGAGACCGTGTTTTCAACCCTATTTTTGCACGCTTACGTGTGAGACCGGATTTTCCACCCCTATTTTTTATATATCCTCGTGTGAGACCGTATTTTCAACCCTATTTTTACACGCTTACGTGTGAGGCCGGATTTTCCACCCTTATTTTTACTCGCTTACGTGTGAGACCGTATTTTCAACCCTTTTTCAACCCTAATTATTTTCGCTTTTGATTCGTCCACGTGTAGGACGCGTTTTTCAACCCTTTGCATTCTTAATTAAGGCCTTTTTTGTATTTATAAGATCCGTGTGGGGATATATTTTTCAACCCTTGATGAAATTTTTAACTGTTTTGTTTGTATTAAGGGCCTTTTGACAGCAATTTTGTGTTCACTAGCGTGAGCGACGTACATTTCAACCCTGACAGTATTTTCAACCTTTTGTTTGTATTAAGAGCCCTTTTGGCGGAGCCCCTAAAGGATAGGCAAATGGATGTGCACGTAGGATCGTATTTTCTACCTATTTTTAAGGGTTAATAAACGGTAGAATATTTTTGGTATTGAAAGAAGCTAATCAAGGTAAAGGTAACGTATACGTTTGATTTTAAATACACTATTAAATTCTATAACGATAATAAACAGTTAATGGCATTGCATAATCAGCTAATTACCCTGTTGTTGTCATACAATGTGAATGTACGGTTTAGCGACTATTTAATATGAATTGAATTTTATCAAATGAGATTGCATAATTGTTGTTATTATTAAAATCATTATTAGATTTCTTTTAAACCCCATCTACAGATTGTGATCCTCTACCTGGTTTAAAATTCACTTGAATATATTTTAAAATGAAATTACTTTAAAAATAAAACGTGTAATTAACTAATTGATTAACCTGCTTACAGCAATAGTAATCACTGAAAATTAAGGAATGTCGCTTTTATTTATTTACCTTTTAATACGTATCATTTATATGCAATATATTCTGGTTTTAAATATGAGTCACAATGTATCGCAATGCTTTCTGCTTTAATTATAGGTCATAATTAAATCTAGTTGTCGCTCAAGGTAATCACTACCAAATTAATCTCATCTACAACAAGAAACTTAATATCAATAATGTTAACAAAGTATTTTTATAATGCCATTTCTCGCATAGTTTAATGTCCATGTATGGTCATATTTTAGTCTTGGGAGATCGGATTTTGTCACAAAATACAAGCACAGGAACAATTACAAGTAAAGCACAAGCGCAAGCACAGGTACATACAAACACACAAACACGAAAAACGAAAATCGCAAACACGAAAAACGAAAATTGCAAACACGAAAATTCGTAAACACACAAACTCACAAACACAAAAACGAAAACGAAAATTCGAAACACGAAAATAACAACACACAAACGCGCAGTACGAAAAACGCAAACACGAAAAATCGTAAACACAAAATTCTCAAACACGAAAACCGCAAACATACAAACGCACAAACACGAAAAAACGAAAACACACAAAACGAAAAACACGCAAAGCTGCCGAATGAATTAAGGCTGGGATTTGGAGTCTATAAACAAAATGATTCTCTCTGTCTCTGTCTCTGTCCCTGTCTCTGTCTCTCTCTGTCTCTGTCTCTGTCTCTGTCTCTGTCTCTGTCTCTGTCTCTGTCTCTGTCTCTGTCTCTGTCTCTGTCTCTGTCTCTGTCTCTGTCTCTGTCTCTGTCTCTGTCTCTGTCTTTGTCTCTGTCTCTGTCTCTGTCTCTGTCTCTGTCTCTGTCTCTGTCTCTGTGTCTGTCTCTGTCTCTGTCTCTGTCTCTGTCTCTGTCTCTGTGTCTGTGTCTGTCTCTGTCTCTGTCTCTGTCTCAGTCTCTGTCTCAGTCTCTGTCTCAGTCTCTGTCTGCCTCTGTCTCTCTCTCGTCTCTGTCTCTGTCTCTGTTTCTGTCTCTGTCTCTGTCTCTGTCTCTGTCTCAGTCTCCGTCTCCGTCTCTGTCTCTGTCTCTGTCTCTTAATCGCATACGGTCGAGGTGCGTGTCTGGGTAGTTGATTAGAAGCACATACAAGTCAACACATTCTTCTTGTGGCTGGGATCGATTTCAAGCATCTCAACACTTGTGCCGCATACATCTTTCTTCAATTTTATCTGCACTCTGTTTTGAGGCTGTAGTACGTTTTCTAATACATAAACAGAATCTTCAATACTGTGATACGTGTAGCAGCAAAACACATTAGCTAGTTAGTTTCACCTCTATATTACTTTACATGCAAGCCTGATCTAATCATAAATAAATACATCTGTTAAAAAGCTAATTAAACATAACCCACGGCCTGGGTATAAAGCAACGCTTCCAATTATAGCTTTTAGACAACACAATAGGGCCTACAACTAAATACAATCGACTAGCACTGCTTTAGTACGAGGATCAAACGAAAACGCGCATGCACGCACGCACGCACGTACGTACGCACGCATGCCGTACATGTACGCACGCACGTACACACGTACGCACGCAAGCAACAGCACGCTCGCACGCACGCGTATGCGCGCGAGCGCTCGCACGACCGTACGTACGCTCGCACGCACGCGTACGTGCACACACACACACACACACACACACACACACGAGAGGCGAAAACACGCTAAAGCGAAAACTTGTAAACTTGCAAACATGAATCAAGACGGTGGAGCACCGCTAGAAAAAAACAGGTTTATTAACAAAACCGAAGGAAAGCTTAACGTTTTGAAAATATATTATTATTATTATTATTATTATAAACAACAATACATTATTATTATTTAATAACATGCTTTATCGGTTTTCTTCTTCTTCTTGAACCGTGAGTCGTCCTCATCATCATCATCATGATTTTGAGATTTGCCCTTCTCCCCTACCTCATAGCTCTTCTTTCTCTTCTGTGAACCATCATCTTGGATGTGAGATACACCCAGCTCAACCACCTCATCGCTTTCATCATTATCTTGAACGGTTATGTTGTAATAGTTTATTAACAAGTCAGTAAAATCTCTAATGTCCGCTGATGTTGGCTCATAAACAGGAGAATACATTATAGTAATGCTCACTCGATGACAGTTACACTTTAAAGAGCGAACACACGAGAAACGAGAACGCAGCTAGCCTTGGGTCTTGTCGCAAGCGTACTCGTCAACGTTCGGGTAGAATCGGACATCTTCGGGTCTGAGTATTGACCTAACCACACTCTAACATAGCCCCAGGGGCATGTTTATAAATCTAAATGCCTCTTTTATGGTCGAGATATTTTCTCCTAAGACGCCAGAACGCAGCTAGCCTTTGGTCTATCGCAAGCGTGCTCGTCCATGTTCGGTAGAATCGGACATCTTCGGGGATGTCTGAAGTATTGACCTAACCACACTCTAACACAGCCCTGGGGCATGTTTATAATCTAAACGCCTCTTTTATGGTCGAGGCATTTTCGCCTAAGACGCGTCTTAGGCGAAAATGCCTCGACATAAAGAGCGTTTAGATTTATAAACATATCCCAGGGTCTATGTTAAAGTGTGGTTAGGTCAATACTCAGACGTCCCGAAGATGTCCGATTCTCGAACATTGACGAGCACGCTTAGCACAAGACCAAAGGCTAGCTGCGTTCTGGCGTCTTAGGAGAAAACACTCTGTCATAAAAGAGGCGTTTAGATTTATAAACATGCCCCAGGGCTGTGTTAGAGTGTGGTTAGGTCAATACTCAGACATCCCGAAGATGTCCGATTCTACCCGAACATGCGAGACGCTTGCGCATAGACCAAAGGCTAGCTGCGTTCTGGCGTCTTAGGAGAAAATACCTCGACCATAAAAGAGGCGTTTAGATTTATAAACGTGCCTCCAGGGGCTATGTTAGAGTGTGATTAGGTCAATACTTCAGACAAACCCGAAGATGTCCGATTCTACCCGAACGTTGACGAGTACGCTTGCGCACAAGACCCAAGGCTAGCTGCGTTCTCGTTTCTCGTGTGTTTCGCTCTTTAAAGTGTAACTGTCATCGAGTGAGCATTACTATAATGTATTCTCCTGTTTATGAGCCAACATCAGCGGACATTAGAGATTTTACTGACTTGTTAATAAACTATTACAACATAACCGTTCAAGATAATGATGAAAGCGATGAGGTGGTTGAGCTGGGTGTATCTCACATCCAATATGATGGTTCACAGAAGAAAGAAGAGCTATGAGGTAGGGAGAAGGGCAAATCTCAAAATCATGATGATGATGATGAGGACGACTCACGGTTCAAGAAGAAGAAGAAAACCGATAAAGCATGTTATTAAATAATAATAATGTATTGTTGTTTATAATAATAATAATAATAATATATTTTTCAAAACGTTAAGCTTTCCTTCGGTTTTGTTAATAAACCTGTTTTTTTTCCTAGCGGTGCTCCACCGTCTTGATTCATGTTTGCAAGTTTACAAGTTTTTCGCTTTAGCGTGTTTTCGCGCTCTCTCGTGTGTGTGTGTGTGTGTGTGTGTGTGTGTGTGTGTGTGTGTGCACATACGTGCGTGCGTGCGAGCGTACGTACGGTCGTGCGAGCGCTCGCGCGCATACGTGCGTGCGTGCGAGCGTGCTAGCTTGCGTGCGTGCGTACGTGTGTACGTGCGTGTACGTGCGTGCGTGCGTACGTGTACGTGCGTGCGTGCGTGCATGCGCGTTTTTCGTTTGATCCTCGTACTAAAGCAGTGCTAGTCGATTGTATTTAGTTGTAGGCCCTATTGTGTTGTCTAAAAGCTATAATTGGAAGCGTTGCTTGCTATACCCAGGCCGTGGGTTATGTTTAATTAGCTTTTTTAACAGATGTATTTATTTATGATTAGATCAGGCTTGCATGTAAAGTAATATAGAGGTGAAACTAACTAGCTAATGTGTTTTGCTGCTACACGTATCACAGTATTGAAGATTCTGTTTATGTATTAGAAAAACGTACTACAGCCTCAAAACAGAGTGCAGATAAAATTGAAGAAAGATGTATGCGGCACAAGTGTTGAGATGCTTGAAATCGATCCCCCAGCCACAAGAAGAATGTGTTTTCGACTTGTATGTGCTTCTAATCAACTACCCAGACACGCACCTCGACCGTATGCGATTAAGAGACAGAGACAGAGACAGAGACGGAGACGGAGACTGAGACAGAGACAGAGACGAGACAGAGACAGAAACAGAGACAGAGACAGAGACAGAGACAGAGACTGAGACAGAGACAGAGACAGACACAGACACAGAGACAGAGACAGAGACAGAGACAGAGACAGAGACAGAGACAGAGACAAAGACAGAGACAGAGACAGAGACAGAGACAGAGACAGAGACAGAGACAGAGACAGAGACAGAGACAGAGACAGAGAGAGACAGAGACAGAGACAGGGATAGAGACAGAGACAGAGAGAATCATTTTGTTTATAGACTCCAAATCCCAGTCTTAATTCATTCGGCAGCTTTGCGTGTTTTCGTTTTGTGTGTTTTCGTTTTTCGTGTTTGTGCGTTTGTATGTTTGCGGTTTTCGTGTTTGAGAATTTTGTGTTTACGATTTTTCGTGTTTGCGTTTTTCGTACTCTGCGCGTTTGTGTGTTTGTTATTTTCGTGTTTGCGAATTTTCGTTTTCGTTTTTGTGTTTGTGAGTTTGTGTGTTTACGAATTTTCGTGTTTGCAATTTTCGTTTTCGTGTTTGCGATTTTTCGTTTTTCGTGTTTGTGTGTTTGTATGTACCTGTGCTTGCGCTTGTGCTTGTACTTGTAATTGTTCCTGTGCTTGTATTTTGTGACAAAATCCGATCTCCCAAGACTAAAATATGACCATACATGGACATTAAACTATGCGAGAAATGGCATTATAAAAATACTTTGTTAACATTATTGATATTAAGTTTCTTGTTGTAGATGAGATTAATTTGGTAGTGATTACCTTGAGCGACAACTAGATTTAATTATGACCTATAATTAAAGCAGAAAGCATTGCGATACATTGTGACTCATATTTAAAACCAGATTATATTGCATATAAATGATACGTATTAAAAGGTATATAAATAAAAGCGACATTCCTTAATTTTCAGTGATTACTATTGCTGTAAGCAGGTTAATCAATTAGTTAATTACACGTTTTATTTTTAAAGTAATTTCATTTTAAAATATATTCAAGTGAATTTTAAACCAGGTAGAGGATCACAATCTGTAGATGGGGTTTAAAAGAAATCTAATAATGATTTTAATAATAACAACAATTATGCAATCTCATTTGATAAAATTCAATTCATATTAAATAGTCGCTAAACCGTACATTCACATTGTATGACAACAACAGGGTAATTAGCTGATTATGCAATGCCATTAACTGTTTATTATCGTTATAGAATTTAATAGTGTATTTAAAATCAAACGTATACGTTACCTTTACCTTGATTAGCTTCTTTCAATACCAAAAATATTCTACCGTTTATTAACCCTTAAAATAGGTAGAAAATACGATCCTACGTGCACATCCATTTGCCTATCCTTTAGGGCTCCCGCCAAAAGGGCTCTTAATACAAACAAAAGGTTGAAAATACTGTCAGGGTTGAAATGTACGTCGCTCACGCTAGTGAACACAAAATTGCTGTCAAAAAGGCCCTTAATACAAACAAAACAGTTAAAAAATTTCATCAAGGGTTGAAAAATATATCCCCCACACGGATCTGATAAATACAAAAAAGGCCTTAATTAAGAATGCAAAGGGTTGAAAAACGCGTCCTACACGTGGACGAATCAAAAAGCGAAAATAATTAGGGTTGAAAAAGGGTTGAAAATACGGTCTCACACGTAAGCGAGTAAAAATAAGGGTGGAAAATCCGGCCTCACACGTAAGCGTGTAAAAATTAGGGTTGAAAATACGGTCTCACACGAGGATATATAAAAAATAGGGTGGAAAATCCGGTCTCACACGTAAGCGTGCAAAAATAGGGTTGAAAACACGGTCTCACACGTGGACGTGCAAAAATAAGGGTGGAAAATCCGGTCTCACACGTAAGCGGGTAAAAATAAGGGTGGAAAAACCGGTCCCCACGTGGGCGGGCTTGTGACGTCAAAATCCAAGATGGCGGCGACAGGTGCCGGGGTACTACTACCATAGCTGAAAAGCTTGTCCTGTTGTTGACACACACTTTGTAACACTAATAAGACGTTCGTACACCTGATCTGTCACATATCTAATTATTATGGAGCACTGATCTGCTACAGAAATATCTTGGGTCGTATCAATTTGAATTGAAAACATAGTAGCTTTATTAACTTCTGCAGAAATTTTCTTCTTAATTAATTTACTTATAGAAATTAAAATATAATTAATAGTTGTTTTTGACAAAACGTTATGGAGCCACCACCTTGTTTAGAACCCTTCTCGTGAAGTGCTGAACTTTTTTTTATTACTTCATCTAGATGAACATTTAGAATTGGATCATATTTGGCTAACAATATGATCATTTCCAAAAATGTACCATGGTCCAATTCTGTATTTTTCAGTGAATACGCTGCTTCATTTTCTTTCCCTCTGTAGCTTAATCCCCTTTTTCCTATTAATTTTATTATATCGATAATTCTTTTCAGTACATTTCTTCGCTTCTCAATTTGTTCCTTCTTACTTTCTGTGTAGCCAAATAAAACTAACTTATCAATACTTTTCCTTCCATAGCCGTTATATGAGCATCCACACATATTTGATGAGTTTTGCTACTTTCGTGTTCTTTAATTCTACCATAAATGTTTCCAATCTCTTGCACCATTCCTGAATGAATTATCGTCCTTTGCTTTCCCATATGCCAAACAAATACTACAGAATAATGCGTCATATTTTTAGAATACGTAAGCCAAACACGTTGCACATTATCCGGTCTATAATAAGCCTTTCTGGCGGTAAATGGTATACTAGCAGTTGGTTGTTGAGGATGAAACTTAAAAATTCGGTTTGGTTGTTGATATTTGGGGCGCGAAAAGTTTTGATTGACCTGACTTGTAGACGAAAATTCAAGTGGTTGTTTAACTGTTTCCGTAGTGGTTGTTGTATGGTCTTCTTCAATTGTTCCTTTTGTTTCCAATGGAATTAAAATAGATGTTTTCTGAGCACAATTAGCAGGAGAAATATCTGTTGTTTTTCTTGCACTTTCGATGTATCGGAAGTTTTAGATTTGAACATGGTAGATAATTTCACACTTACTAGCTTCGATTTCCATTTGTTTGTGTTTTTTTATTCTAGCCTTTTCGGCACCACCTTTCGCTTTACGTTTATTAATATCCATGTTTTTGTATAATAAATTAATTGCCGTTACTATGTACACAAGTCACAATTTGAAATTTGAAAAATAAAAAAATGCATATACTCGTGGATTATGATTTTCACTTTTACAATCCGACACTATACTAAACAGCTAAACACTAGAACTCGGTAAATACGACTACCTATTGAATTTAAATAAACTAAACGCATTCTTAAATGTAAAAAATATAACTACAGTACCCAATAATTTTTAATCCTGTATTTGCCACGAATGTCACGATCAGGTGGTTTCGCATTTTCTTTCAGAGAAGTACAGTAAATTATTTTATTATCTTATCTTCGTACAATTTTTCTACCACTTAACTTAATCTTTCCAAGAAGGATAGGCATGGAATGTTTAACATCGTATATTGCAAACTTAAAATATTAATAATTGTGAATTGTGATAATAAGCAAATTGAATTATAAATATTATGTGCCGTATTAACCATGGCGCCTGGCGGCATAAGCGGTTGCGGCCTCATATTTTCAATTTAATAAAACCACATTACCACACAGTTGTTGACAATTCAAACAGCATTTAAAATAAATTTACACATAAATGGAGATTTTTCTAGTAATTGGTCAATTGTCTTCCCAGATTTCAACGGTCGGTTTATGTACTTCCGGCATACCACAATAAACAAAAATGTGTCGGCATTTAGGGACATATATTTATGATACACAACGCTTCTACTTTAAAATGAAATTTTAAATAATGCAAAATGTACATTTGGTGTTTGTCGTTTAATCCAAAACACATTACTACATTTACCCAGAAATCGTAAAATATATATTTATTAGGGTATTTAAGTGACGTACAATAAACTTTGTTCATGTTTCTGCATTTAAGTGGTTAATACTTTAGTGCCAGATGCTTATTTACCAAGGGGTCCAAGGATGCAAAATTATATATCATTTTTCCATTATTATTTATTCGTAATTATGGTAGAAAGAAATCTTAAAACTCATTTGTTATCTGGGCCCCCCTCCCATACTAAATCCTGACTACGCCACTGTCCATTCTGATTCTTATCAAAATTTGAAAACTTTCGGAAGATTTGTTATTACTAACCCGTTCGAATAGGATGGATGCATTATTGGTTAAAATTTCATATATTTTGAGCTAAAAATAATGAAGTTACATTACTTCAAAGTCTCCGTATATAAAATATGTATGTGCAAAAAAGTCCTTCTTTTGATTTCTTTATAAATAACTGCCGAAGAGGATTACTTACAATTTTCATTTTTAATGACCGTTGGTAGATGTGTACAAGGTACATTCATGCCAAATATCAAAACAATCAAACGCCAAATAAAAAAATTATAACATTCTAAACTCAGGTGTCTTGCTTTTTGAAACCGATACCGATAGTAAGTGGTTGCTTGACAAAAATAGTAGCTAAAACTATGCTTTCGGCGTTGAATGATATTTTTTACTCAATACTTTCGGTTTTAACAATTCCAAAAATTTATGTAGTACTAGGTTAGGTACCTATATGTATAGAAAATTTATCCCGTTTATTCCTTTTTGAAATAACAAGTAGTTAATTTTCCTTGTATCTGTATCCATAATGCATTCTTAGAAATTCTCTTTTGTAGGTATTGTTCTCTTATTCTCTAAAAGCAGTAAAAGCTAAATAGTGTACCTGATCTTAAGTATTATCACAGACAACTGTTGTCTGTGGTATTATTAACTAAATACATTTAAGTAAAGATTTAATGTACCAATCACAATAAGCTTTATACTTACTAAGAATTGCTTTTATTATCTTTTTAGTAAAATTTATGTTTTATTCCAATATTAATTTAATATGAATCTACCAACTGCGGCGCCGGGATTTTCCTGGTAGCCCGCCGGTCCTATCCGCCCCTGTTCATCAGATGTTTTAGTACAATGTATTTAGGATAATAATCAGGTCTGTTACTATTTGCTGGATATCCAGTTGTTCTACCTCCTTTATCTCTAGAGGTAATGGTCGGTTGCGTGCTATCTTGAGCAGTCACAACGACATTCGTTCCGATCTCATAGTCCAAATTCGCGCCAAGGTCGTCATTAATTCCAGAAGCCTTTACATGTTCCGTGGCCTGGTTTCCCACCACGGACGCCGAGCAGCCGCTTGATAACGGTCGGGTGAGGCCTGCCCGCTCCGCCTCGCTCCCGACCGGTACTGGGGACAATCCGAACCCCTGCACCGTAAAATGTTGGCGCCCCGAAGGGCTCGAAAAGTTGCTGTCCATGTTCATTGCGTAGTCGTTTCCAAGTTGCATTTTATCGCTACCTGCCAGAAGGCCAAGACCTTTTTTTGTTATTTCTACATTTTTTTTAACAGAGAAACAAGGGACAGGAAGAAAGATTTCAAACTAACTACAGTAAGAGAGCACGAGCAGACGAAGACAAACGACGTGAGATCTCTTTGCTTCACCACTGCTGGCAACAGTGGCTACTGAGCCTCCCCACCACGCCAAGGTAGATCTCATCGGGGAGGTTTATTATTATTATTATTATTATTATTATTATTGATAAATGGGAGACGACATGGTAGGGATTCGAAAGTATGGACACTATGGAAGTATCGAGAATGGAATTGGTTAACGATGGGTAATTATGGTAGATATGTTACGATATGATTGCACTTCTCAGTGTAAATGCGACAGACTAATAATACAAAATGTACATTTATGTGAAATAGTAATGTAATTGAATATTAAATTGTAATTTTGGGTACAAATCGATGTTTCATAACTTGGTTGGACCCCCATAATGTATCTACTTGGCAAATAAACACATTCCAACATTATTATTATTATTGTTATTATTATTATTATTATTATTATTATACCAGAAGGAAAGCATCTGTTTTTAATCATCAATTTGTGTGGATCAAGAACGGTCGCATATTAGTGAAGAAAGATGAAAATTCAGTTGCCATTAATATTCGTTCAATCACAGATATTAGTAAATATATAAATTGAATACAAATCACATAAAAGTTTCTTTCTTCATATTTACCTATATCTTAATTTTGTTGTTTTCCTTTTTTCACTTAATTTGTAACAATTTTATAAAATAAAATCAATGACCTATAATTTTCCTTTCATTTTAAGTTTTTAGTTGAGTATTTATTTAAAGAGAATATATTATTGAATTAGTTTTACAAAACATATGGGCAGCCAAATGTTATTAAATGGTTACATGATTTATTCCAATAACAATAGCATTGTTCTATTAATCGCTTCAATATCAATTTATTATTTATAATTTTCTTGCAAATATAGATTATTATAAAATGTGTTTAATTATAGTATGAACCATAAATTTAATTCCAATTTCAATATGACAATTATAAAGCTATGTTAACTTAATATAAGTCAATTATTTAACAAATTTTTAAACTTAGGTGACAAACAAAAAAAAATTTTTTTTTAATGTAACAGTGTAAACGTTTTATTTTTTTTGTCTTAGATTGTAGAAAAAAAAAATAAAATTTTTTTTCTTTTTTTTGTGTATGTACATTCAAAATTTTTAATCATGCATTGAACAAGTATTAATTTTTGAGAGCGTCTGTTATATTTTTTTAAGAATTTCATTATGTAATTAATTTAATTGTTTTCATTACGGAACTGACCGTTAAGTCGTGAAGACTTGGTTGGGCCGAGAACTGTAGTTATTATGGAAAATAAAGATTCAAAGATTCAAAGATTATTATTATTATTATTATTATTATTATTATTATTATGTTAGAATTTTACTGTATTTTACATTTTAATTTTTACATGTATGTTCCTATATGTATATGTATATACATGTGTCTACATTCATTGTATGATTAATAATTAATTTAAGACGTTTAGAACGTTTCCATAAACTGAAACATCTCGACCACAAAGATATTACACAAGAAACACTAATTATCTCCAATTAAGAGATGAATTAATAGCGTGAAAAGTTTCTTATTAGTTCTCCAAGAGTGAACTGTGGACTAAAACGTATTGCAGAAAATACGAATGCCCTACTATACTTACTTTTAGGTATTTAGCACTAGCACAGGTTAATAAATGAATGAAGTAAACTTCAGATTAATACTGAATTCACATCTTCTATAGTAAATAAACTATATAGCTACTAACAATGTCTATAAAAATTCAAACACTTCGATTTATTAAACTTTTTACAATTAACTTCCACTTTCTAAAGAGACTGATGTTTTTTCTTTATCAAAGCTAAAATTTTAAGTACACAGTGCATATATAATTTAATGATTAAATTCTAAAGCCCTTTCTTAAGCTGCTTGCCTTTCAATTTAGCAGTTCTTGTTATTTCTTTAAACTACTTTTAAAGATTAATTTTAAAACATTACCACACAAAATATTCATTTAAAAAAAGGAAGCTCAGATATTGCAGTTACTGCAATGTTAATATCAAACAGTTTTACATAGGAACATGTGTCAAGTATAAAAGTCATTGCAGTCGCTTTTCTATAAAAAGGCGACACCTAGACATTCACGTTTACAACCGCATTCTTGCACACAAAACCTTAAGTAATTTTACGATTAGAAAACACTTCGTACTAAAGAATTTAAACGAATGGTATTGTTGGTTCCAAGAATTTTATTGACGGAAACGTAAAAAATTAAATAGTTACGTGACTATTTTTGAAATTTAGTAATAACGTGATACTAAAGCAACTTTCATAATCCATAATTAATTCCTTTGCAAAGATATTACGTCGATTTTTCTTTTCTCACATACACTCGCACGTCTGCATATGGGAGAATATTAACTTGTTTCAATTATTTAACCCAAACAGTAAATTTTTCATTATTTTGGTAACTACGATATTGTAAAATCGAAATCATTATTTCTGAACTCATTCAAACATAAGCCATCCTTCTAGCCTGCGTGCCTGTGTATGATTTTCTTGACTCATTCATAGAAAGTTTCCCGCATCGTTCATTTTTATGGAGACTGGTTACCTCTCCAATTCCATTATCGTGCACAAGCACCCCACTAAAATTAAATAAGTACGACTCGGGAGAACATTCAGTTAAGTCCAAAAGTACTCGATACAGTCGTTTCAGCGATTCGTCGGACAACTTCGCCGTTCCAAAGTAGAGATGCAGCTACACATGACATGAAGCTAATCCAAAGCAGCGGCTCCACGTACCTGAAGATCCATCATCAAGTCAAAGGGTATCAAGCCGAGGGCACGCTTCGGATGGCTAGAAATACACAAACAAAAGCGAGAGGATTTAGATAACCACTAGTACAAGAGACCATACCGTCAAGCGTAGCGGTAACAATTCAATAAAGAAAACAATTTATTTTAATTATCTTAGTTGTCTTTCACCTTCTCATTGGGCTTCCGATTTCCTGTTTCCTCAAGGTGTGAAGCTGCACCTCGGCGGAGACTCGGCTTCTCGTACATTAGTTTCTGCATACCCCAGCTACCTAACTAGCACCAACCGAAGTGATTAAAGAGAACCGCCACCGTGCTTAGGTTACATACCTAGTCCGCCTTATCACATCCACTCAATCTACCCTGGATTACATTCCCACATGGGGCGTCTTAATGTTCAAAATATTATCCGGATGAACCTCAGCAAATCTTTGCATCACTCCCAAGTACAACTCTCAGGTCGAACATACTACTGTGCAGTATTCAACTCAAACTATCTGTGGTAAAAGTCACAGATCAACCTCCAGCAAATCCTCCAGCCCGCCTAAGGGTCACAATTGAGCTCGCCCTAGTCCTTCCAATGCTAGAATCAGCAGGACCCTCCCAGTTTCCTATTGAAGGTGGCGATCCAGGACAAAATCTTCTAAGTAAACCCATTCCGAAGACGTCACACACACACAAAAACACCTCCAAATATCGAAGAACCTTCGTTTGCGTGGCACCGCGCATGTGTACAAAGGATGGCGTTTTCCAAAAACCAATTGATAAATCCTACTATTGTGCGCAGTTAATACCAGGAACATCCGCCGGAAACGCGCCTTACTTGAGAAGTTACTCCGAGAACGCAACATATACATCCCCTTAATCACAGTAACAAAACTAACAGACATATGTACACTTAATGTTATTTTCGAAAACGAACACCATGGTAGCGCTCTAATTGTCCAAAATTACTTCCTATCTACCCACTTTCAATTGCCTCCAAACCTACAGAATCTTGAATGTATTCCGCTGACAGTGCACCTACTTGCATTGTTTTCTTTTCCGATTACAACCCGCTCGGCCCCAATGCTCTTTCTGACGATCTTCTAATTTATATATCCATCCTAACCAATTTAATAACCCCAGTGACCTGAATCATTGACCTTATTGTAGATGCCGCTTTGTCAGTCACCAACAGAGAACCCTAATTTTCGATCATACTTCAATAATAGATCACAACCTTGTTTCTCAACCGATAGCGCATTATTTCGTGCAAAAGTGGTTCATAGGCTTTACGATTACTTCTTCCTCCAACTTCCGACCGTAATTAAATATATTTTTAATTCAGAATGGAATTTTTTCTCCGAACAGATCTCCAACAACATTCCCACTCCAAATTTTCTAGATATCTAAGGTCTTGAAAAAGGCATTAAAAGCATCACTTCGGTGATTCTAGAAGCGGTAGCTTAAAACTATCGGTATATATTGTAAACCCCTCCCAGGGAAAATCATGAACTGGATCAAAGAGACCAAAGTGAAGAGGGGTTCTATCGTCAATTCCTGCAAATCAGGGATCGGTCTGTCAAGAGGGATCGCCTCAACGTCTTAATCACCTCCGAGTTGGATTTTCGTAAAGGAAAACTCTTTTGACAATTCGGTACACTGACCAAAGAAAAGTAACTTCTAAATCTTATCTCATTCACCTCCGGGGAACATATCCACAGACCAAGCGAAAAATCAATTAGTTTAGTCTTTACATACAATCCATTCTCTGCTCTCCCGAAGATTTTCAATTTGACAATCGGTTTATCGCTTTAAGGAATTCCTAGAGTCACCTTGAGGAGTAATAATATACTACCAAACCCTTCTCCTCCCTCTCTCTATCTTAAGCTAGCTCCGAAAAGGTTTTGGGCAGATTCTATTCGGCGACTGGAATCCAACGAACTTCTTTGTAACTATCAGCATTCAATCATAAGAATGTAAATTGGTGGATTTTCTGGATCATAAGAATGTAAATTGGTGGATTTTCTGGATGTTAGGCAAGTATATGACAGGATCTAGCATGGCTACTCAACAAAATCCGTACACCAAATATCCCAGATCATTTCTCTAAACCCACTTTTGTACTTGATTATTAAGACAGACCGAGTCAAAGTAGGGAATACCTTCTCCCATCAATTTCAACACCACATCGGCCGTGGCGTGACGCAAGGTCTTAACCCAAATCTTGTATCTCCGCGTTTGACGCTTTCCCACTGATGACACTATTTGTTGGATAGTGCATTGGAACATTAGCACGGTCTTATATCAAACACTCTCTAACGCTCGACTAACTAGGTTAATCGTCAGAGAGTTCCTATCAAGTCAACCATTGTAACAACCCATTTTGGGTTGTATTAAAATATATCTTCATTCATTTAGTTGTAAATATAAGAATTTTAATTATTTTTGAATTATAGATGTGAGGTAGGCAACTTAATTTGCATTTTGGTGTAACTTAAGTGCATATCTTCTTAAGGGTATATACTTTTTAAAGGTTTATACTCCCACTTGAAATTATTTTTCTGCTCAAATATTATCGCGCAATACGTCATCGTTGACTTAATTCTTTGCGCAAATCTTTTCACGCACGACTACATCGTCTGATATTCTAGGCGTCCATTTTAGTACTTAATGAACCTTATGTTCAGTAGGAAGCCTTATTTTTTTGGGTTTCCACCTAAATTTTGTGAAAGTGCCATTGATTTGATGGTAAGATAATTTAAAGCATTATACAAAAAATTAAAACATTTGCTCTTTGCAGGAACTTTCTTTCTTTCATTTTTACTTTGATTTACACTTTTATTACTTTTTTACGTTAATTACATTTTAAGTACGCATTTAATTTTACTGTTCCGTATGCTTTCATTTTATGATTGCAATTTTTATTTGAAAATTTCAAGAAAATGCATTGAACGGATCATTCAATTTCAAGAAGACAAATTTATAAGAAATAAAATTCCAGTTTGGGTGTGGTTGACAACATAAAAACATTGTTATTGCAATATATTGCGCAACATTGACACAAGGATTACGTCATCTTGGTTTGCATTTCTGCATTATTTTTTATACTACCAGGGGTTCTCAAGAAGAAGTATTATATTTTGTACAGGTATTTATATTTAATGATTATTAGTATAAGAGTAGAATTTTAAGATATATTTTATTTAACCCTTTCATTTTACATGTTAATAAACATAGTCTGTATATTTTCTTATTTTTTACATTTCAATAAAATTTTTATTGTAAAACTCGGTTTAGTTATTCCGAGCATGATTAAAAAATAACTTGGCGTCCGAGATCATTTTTATTATTGTTAAATTGCAGTTAATATATTTATATTTAAGTGGAAATAACCAAGCAGGATTTTGTGGTAATTAAGCAAATCAAAATATTGAACCTCCCCACTTTAAACTACGGACTGGGACAAAGGCATTATTTGTGGTGAATGGTTAGTATCTCCAGTTAGCTTAACGATTTGTTTAGGAGAACTTTTAATCTTATTTCATTATGATATTATTTAAAAATTACTACTATTTTCACACTATTTATACCATTACACTGGCGCTCCTTTTTTGTCATCACAACTAACGCGATCACACATTCCACAATCTGACCGTTCGCAAGGTTTCGATATTCTCCAACATTAGAAAACCTACAAATAAAACTAGACAGGATTCGTAACCGAGCAAACCTTGGCAGAATCAGAAGTTGGTACCCCAAAACATTACAACACACCTACAAAACCTACATTTGCCCTGTTATGGAATTATGAGCACACATATTAATCCTAATCAACTATTGTGTATTGACTCTTATAAACGTCCTCGATGAAATAAACGAATCCAGAGACACCTCTCCCTATACCATCTGCACCCAATTCAATGACGACAAAAAAAAAACGAAAAACGAATTTGATATAATTGCATTCTAATGTACACTGGTGTTCATTAGACAATACGTGCACATCTAAACTCAGTAATATACGGTAATCGCAATAAAATCGAAACATTTTGTTTGGATTTTTTTAACACTAAGAATACGAAATATACCTGTAATCTACACACTAAAACAAGGCAACACCAACAAAAACGGAATGATCAAGGCCCAATAGGAAGAGGATTCATGCACAAACCACTGCAAGGCAATGTAAGAAAATAAGTAAGATACTAGCTTGAATATGCCATTTAAATAACCTATCCTGATTACATCACATGTTGTAAGATTATTCTGTAATGTCTTTTATTTTCCGTGTATTAAGTCCCCATAAATACCCCGTTATACCGCTTTACTATCAAGATAACTCACACCAAATTTAAACTAAACACAAGAAGCTATACAAATCAATTAACTCATATATTCATGCACAAATCCATGGGATTTTAGAGTAAATGGATTTCCATTTTCAAGTTCTTCAGAATCATGCAGGCTGTTGGATAACTTCTTCACTTTTTGCGGCTAGTGTTAATGACTTTTCAAAATGTTTTTTCATCGATTCATTATTTGCTGTTTATTATTTAGTCGTTATTCACTGTTACATTTAATTGGTATTGTTGTGTTTGCCTTGCTATTCCTTAAGCATTTTCGTTCTCGAGAATGGTATTGTCTAGTTTTTTTCCCAAATTTCTATTAGGTATTTTTTAATCAATTTGTTAATAATCATACTGTTTTAGTAGAAAATTAAAACCTTTTCCGATAACTAAAATACCAAGTTTTCTAGGTTTTGACCTTCCAAAGTGCATACGCATATGTGTGTAGATATAGTTAATAATGGAATGACATCCCTTGCAAAGCTGTCCTTCAGTGACAGCATTTTCTAAAGTTTGTCCCAGCTTATAGAATTGCTGTTCTTGATTTTTAATTTACATTTATGATGAAATGCAGTAACCATTTAACTGATTTCTCATTATCACAAACGCCTAAAAAGTTAATGAAAGATTCTTAAAATCAAGCTGCTTGTGATGCTTTATCGATATAAATTTTTTTAGACGACTTAATGATTAAAACCAACAAAAGAACAACAATTCGCGGCTGATTATACACTGACCAATTTCCCTGCTTTTCCGAAAAAATGGCTTCTTTCAGAAGCTAACAAAGTATAACAAAGAGCAAGAATGATAATGTGGGAAATATATTAATCTTCAAAATATTCACTCATCCGTAGAAAATTCCGTACGTATTGAAGTCAGCGTAACAAAACTGGCATAACTTTGATTTCGATGCAAGCTGGTAACGTATATTTGATCATAACTGTTGAAAACTGTGATATTCTACCAAATTTCGTGAGTATATGAATAACTCCTTTTAGTTACCTTCGATTTCATGTTGATATTAGAATAATGAAAATTCCTCCGTCTGCTACCTTCAACACATTAATTTTTTGACGAATCTGTGTATGTTCCTAACGAAATACATCAGCACGATGCTCTTATTAAAGTGAAGCTATTCGTGTTCACAGTAAACGAGATAATTTTGATAAAGCCCAACCTCTATCCTGTTCTTCAAATTGAAGCAATCTCTCAATCAAGTAATCTACTACATTACTATTGAATAAATTTTTAGATTGCCATATTCTACGTTAGATTCTAAATATTAAAATTTTTGGTTGGAAAACTAAATTCTATATATTAAATTATTATCATCATTATTTAAAGATTGTTTAACGAGTTCTGCACATAATTTTAATTAACTTTTAAAATATGATTAACAATGCTAAAAATTTCCTAATCTTAATTAAGAATAACAAAACTATCGTGAAAAAATGTCCCTAATGTCTTATGCCCCAAGTTAATTATAATACCAGTGCTCACCATGGATTTAAAGGCACTCCACTCGACTTTATCCTTGCTTTCGAGGGACTCTCCTATAACCGGTCTTCTCTTGCTTGACTAGCATCCTGTACCGCTCCATTTTCCTGCAACGGTCTCTAGATGCCTTCAATGCCAATACTCAATGACGGGTAAGCAACACATGTCTTAAACAGTCTTAAATTTGCGTCAGTGCGGTTATTTTGGAGATTATACTCATAATGAATATTGTCATGCTTGTAAAATGTTCAATCATTTCTAGGATGAATTAATTTTCTCAATTAAAGCCATTTCTAAAAATAAGTCATTGAAATGGAATAGTGGAAATGGTAGAAATACTACCTCATATCCTGCGAACGAACTGCGACAGGAAGTTTATCGAACCTGTAATTTATCAATATAATTAATGCTTCAAATATAAATATATATGACTGACCTGAAGCGGTACAAGTAGTTATAATAACAGTCAAGCGGTGATCACTTTTGTGGGTAATCTAAATCCAGAAAATTTATTTATATAATTAATGCCTTAAGTAAAATGAATAAAACACACTCAATATATTCGTTGAACAAACTGCAGCAGTAAATACACAGCAAGTAATTTTTATATAATAACGGAAACCTGAAATTTATTAATACTCTTATTCAATTATTATTTTAAACGTAACATTGAAGCTCACCTGAGCAAAGCCTGATAACGACTGATAAAGAACCATATGTTACATTGGTCTTATATAAGTCACGCACCGGATGTTGCAGGTTGTTCTGAGAGAAATGAACATCTGTGTATAAGAATGTTTCCTACTGTAATTGTTTATTGCGTATGCAGTATTAAATTATTAATTATAGATTTTGAATACGCTGATAAGAAATGACACTAAATCCGGATGTGTCTGTGTTTATACAGCTGATAAATATCTATTTTCTTATTTTATGGTAACCTATTTTCGTACATTGTAATACATTTCAACATTGAATAAATAAATCCTTTAAGGGATTTATTACACAGAATACACACACACACACACACATATATATATATATATATATATATATATATATATATATATATATATATACAGGGTTGGGAAAATGTGGAAACCCCTTATTTTGGCTAAAATATTGATGGTATCAAAAAAGACCTTCACAAAAGTTAATGTAAATTTTATGATCTATTCAGTAGCATATTAGGATTTGCAGCAGCTACGCCAATGTTCGAGATATGACGTCATCGATGATTTTTTAAATGGGTGACCCTGTATATTTTCGCATTTTCAGATATAACGTTTTCTCCAATTATAATGATATATGGTTTGGTAGGTATGCGACTTGTCGTTTTTTAAATATTAAATAAAATAATAAAATAAGAGATCGCTGTCGCTGTACTTTATTGTTTTCTAATCATGGTTGAATTAAGTGAACGTGAGCGTATTTCGTTGTTAATGATGATTGGATTTGGAGACAGGCAGAGATCTTTAACAGATGCATGTGCTACTTTTAATGCAACATTTCCGGAGAGAAATCTTCATATTTCCAAATCAACGGTTTCGAAGATTGTGAGGAAATTTCACGAAACTGGAAGTGTTAGAAATCGGCCAAAATCAGGTCGAAGTAAATCGGCTACAAATGAAGATATGGCACTTGATATTATTCTTGATGCGCAAGTAGAACCGATAACTTCAGTACCAAAATTGGCCTTACATCACGATATTAGCGGTAGAACGGTAAGAAGGATATTGTCCACAAATCATCTCCATCCGTATAAAATGCATTTAGTACAAGAACTTAATGAAGATGATCCTGATAGAAGAATGCAGTTTTGCCAGTCAATGATGGATCACATTGAAATGAATGGCAATTTTCTTAATAATATTGTCTTTTCAGATGAAGCAATATTTCAACTGAATGGTTTTGTCAATCGACATAACTGTCGCTATTGGTCTGAACACAATCCTCACTGGATGGAAGAAGGTCATACCCAATATCCTCAAAAATTAAATGTATGGGCGGGTATAATCAGAGAACACATAATTGGACCATTCTTTTGAGAAACAATTTAAATGCTAATCGGTATTTACAATTGTTGCAGGAGCAAATTGTTCCAGCATTACTTCGTTTATTTCCGAACCAGGACAATCCTGAACGACCTTCAAATGAAATTTGGTCCCAACAGGATGGAGCTCCGCCTCATTATAGAGTTGACGTGCGTCAATATCTTAATGAAATATTTCCGGGGAGATGGATAGGTCGAAGAGGACATATTGAGTGGCCACCGCGTTCGCCAGATTTAAGTCCTCTAGACTATTTTCTATGGGGTCATTTAAAATATATTGTGTATAAGACCAAACCTCAGTCGTTAGAAGAACTGGAAGACCGGATTAGGGTGGCTGTGCAGGAAATCTCACAACAAGCCATTCAAAACTCCGTAATAGCCTTTGCTGACCGAATAGGACACTGTCAAGGTGCTGAAGGTCTCCAATTTGAGCATTTACTATGAATATTTTCTCAATATCAAGCGCTCAATTTTTGTTGTAAATCAAAAGTTCATTAAAATTACTAAATAATATGTATCATATTCATTGTATTATTTTAGTTAATATTTAAAAACGACAAGTCGCATACGTCCCAAACCATATATCATTATAATTGGAGAAAAACGGTATATCTAAAATGCGAAAATATACAGGGCCACCCATTTAAAAACCATCGATGACGTCATATCTCGCACATTGGTGTAGCTGATGCAGATCCTAGTACGCCACTGAATAGATCATAAAATGTACATTAACTTTTCTGAAGGTCTTTGTTTGATACAATCAATATTTTAGCCATAAATAAGGGGTTTCCACATTTGCCCAACCCTGTATATATATTAGCTTTACTAATATGTATATGTCCATGGTTGCTAGATAGCATGGAAAACCTGCTAATTCTAAGTTGTGAAAATATAATTAGTTGTTGCAAAATTTCTTTACTATTATATTTCTTTATTTATTATATTTCTTTATTTATTATATTACTTTATTAGTATTACATATTTGTCACAACGTTAATATCTATTTATTATCAAATGCGTTATTTTAAAACGTAACATTAAAGTCTTTTCTAATTTATTACTTGTATTACATATCTATCAAAATTATTTTCTACTATTTCATTACTTCAAAACAATAATAAAATCTGCATTTTAATTGAAAAATGTACGGTTTACATTAGAATAAGAAAAATTAGTATATAAAGCTCGCGCGTAAATTGCTTTCCTCGTTCTTCCTAATGCGTTCTCACTCTTTCATCGACTATAGCATTTACAGGGTGTTACTAAATGATAAAATATACTTATTTAGCATTTATATTTATTATTAAATTTATGCTATTACATTAATTAAAGCAAATGATTTCTAGATTTAACTGATTGCTGTACTTAGCTTTAATATATTTAATTAACATGTATTAGGTATTTATCAGTAAATGCATTTCTTCTTGTAATATATAATGCTAGTTTATATTATATTGCAATTTTTCACTGTAAACTTAATGTTTATTTGAAAATGCAAACTTTTCTATTTATTACTTCAAAACACTGTAACTAGTATTTTAATTGTAAAATCTAATTACATATAATGCACATTAGCAATTTTTTTAGATTTTTCTCTAACACCTACTATCATTTCAGCTAAAATTGAAAAGCTGCTCTTTATTCATTGTGATGCCAGCTTAATTATTTATGTTTATATCACCTTTTATATTTCCATATCTAAAACCGAGATAGCTCAGTTGAACATGTGCATTTGCATATGTTCATAACTAAACTTACTAGAGTTTGAATCGGTGCAAACATTTTTTAAACTTTATACTGCAACCGGAATTTCCCTTGAGTACGTGCTATTTTGAGGAACTACACTGAGCCTTTCTGCTATAACTTGGTTTGTTCTGCCATAATTATTCAATGGATGAAACCTTGTTGGGATTAACAACTATTTTAGCTGTGACTTATATATTGATGTTATCGTTCAATTTAGGTCTTCCTGATTTTGACTTGTTTTAATTTTGTCTTCTAAGGATTGTACCATTCGACTTAACTAAGAATCTTATGTTACTTTAGTGTTTTATGGTTAATTGACAGTTTGCTAATAGTTATTAATAGTATTAACTCGGATGAACCGCATGTAATGTTAAACCACGAGACGGTCCAAATAAATTTTATTCACATAATTAAAATATTTATCTTTTAGATATTAAATCGTCTATTTTTTTATTTATCTTTATATAAATGTATACGTTCGATAACAATTACAGTTATCGTCCTCGTATAAAGATTCCACTGTTGGGCTTTATACGTTTAACAAATTGTTATCCATTTGCGTGTTCAATTTTCATATTTTATAAGTTTATTTTGACATCTTAAATAATTCTTAACGATATTAACATTTACTGAGGACGATAACTGTAATTGTTATCTAGACGTATAAATTTATATGATGGTAAATTAAAAAATACACTATTTAACCCATCAGATACTAACGTTGCCATATGACAACAGTTTTAATCCATATTTACCGATCTCTTTGTAACGTTCCTTATAAAATTTTTGACAGATGGCGCAACAATTCGCTTCCTGAGCGTGTTAACTATCACATGTTTATTATGATCAGTTTTATTTCGACTACACGTGTGCACGGTGGATAAGTTAAGACAAGTTGTACAGTGGTATCATGAAAAAATGGACATCCGGTTTATGTGAGTACTTTTATAACTATTTCTAAGTATTTCTTTGTACTGTAGTTGTGTTAAATATATAATTTGGAAGTAGAAAACATATTTGTTGAACCGCCTGATGTATCAGAACTTACGAACGAAGATTCCGGTAACGAAGATGAGGGAGGCAATGTTGATCATTTATCAGGAGCTCAACTGCGCGCTCCTGCTGAATTTCAGATTTGTCAAATAGACTGTTGCAGAGCCGGCAGAGTCGCAATTTAAAAAAAATTGATTATAAGCAGGTTGATTGGATAAAAGGAGACCTTCAGCAAAAACCAAAGACATTCCCCTTTTACACTTACGACATATACAAAGACTATTCTCCAAAAGAATTATTTGAACAATTTTTTGACAATAACATAATTGATTTCTTAATGATGGAATCAAATAAATATGCGTTACATCAAAATTTTCCGAATCCTCGTATTATTACTAATGAAATGAGGTGTTTTCTTGCAATACTCAACAACAGTGGCTATAATACGCTTCCTGGGAAGAAGTTTTATTGGGATCAAAAAGAGATTTCTAACTATTTTAGATGCCTACATTGTGCGGATAATAATTTTTTAAACAAAAAAGATAAAATGACTAAACTAACACCACTGATTGAAAAAATTCGGCAAAAGTTTTTATTTTACTATATACCTGAAGAAGAAATCAACTATGACGAGTCCATGATCAGGTACTTCGGACGACATCCATGCAAGCAGTTTATCAAAAATAAACCAATTCGCTTCGGATATAAAGCTTGGTGTGTCAATACAGCCTCAGGCTATTTGATAAATTTTACAATTTACCAGGGTACCGATCCACAGGCTAATGAAGAATATGAACATTTATTCGGCAAAAGCTCAGCTCCATTTGTAAGTATGGTCGATAAATTTCCGTTGGAAAAAAGTCTCTGCCATATAGCTTCTACGAGGATAATTTGTTTACCAGTTTTACGTTGCTAAAATATTTGGAAAACAAATGTTTTGACGCTGTTGGTACTATACGAAACAATCGTATTCCACGTGTTCCTAAGGCAAAATTAAATGAATTTAGAGGCAGAATGCTTCAATTAGCAACAAAATCGGTCATACAAGATAGACCCCAGTAATTCAGTCATTGACAGGGAAAATGGGATACTGTTAATAAGATGGTTTGACAATAATGTTGTAACTGTAGCTTCTACAAATTATGGTGTGGAGCCCTAAAGCACAGTTAAACAATTTTCGCAAAAGGAGAAGAAGTTGCAAGACCTCACGCAATTGGAAAATACAATTCAGCTATGTGAGGGACAGACTTGATGGACGAAAACATATCAAGGTATCGTATCGCTTTACGTAGTAAAAAGTGGTGGTGGTGTATATTCTCATGGTTAGTTGACGCGGCTATCCAAAATGCTTGGATTCTTCATAAAAAAGCAGGCAATAAATGTACACAATTACAATTTAGACGAGGCATTGTTGAGACTTACCTTATCAAATTCAAAAATTCACCTAAAGCGACTAGTCGTCCGTCAAGTAGCAAATCATCCAAGTCTTCTGATAGAGTTAGTGACGACATTAGATTCGACAATATGGGACATTTACTAACCCATACCCAAAACAATAAGAAAATACGATGTGCCGTACAGTCATGCAGCTCAATAATGAGAACAAAATGTCTTAAGTGTAACGTTGGTTTATGTATAAACTGTAATGTTGAATTTCATTCGAAATAAATGTAATTCATTATTTAGATAGTGCGAGGGACTGACGTTGTCACATGGCAGCGGCATTTTTTTAGTTTGTATGTAGCAAAAAAATCTAATTTAATTTTTTTTACTTATTTAGTTGTAATATAACATGAAAATACCAGTAAATTAATTTTTATTTAAAAAAATCAAAACTCCGTCCTTGAAGGGTTAATACTTAACGGATAACCATTTTAATCTTATGTGATAATCGCGAAAGTATTCATTTTCATATTTATTCGCCTAGATTTGATTAATCTTAAAATACCAGAATTAATTAGAATTCCAAAGTATCAGGTGCCCATAGTAGCTCATGCTATGGTAACCGTGATCGTTGATCGTTTTAATTTTTTCTTTAGTGACTTCATTATTGATATAAAAGTTTATCCTACACGGTCAGTTTTAGTAAAAAATAATTGTTTTTTATTTTAAAATTTGCGTGGTTTTTATGAATTCATAATGGCACTGAATATTATTATCTAGGTGATAATGATATCTAAATGGCTATAATGACACCATCTTAGATAATTTTTATAATATTAGTATTAGCATCTTTGCCTACATAGATTAATGGTAGCAGTAACACGTCCTACACGATTTACAACATCACGAATGGTTAGTTTGACTTTTCGTAGCCGATAATTATTGGATCGATGATTACGTCACTAAAATTATTCACGAGTATTATTACATAATTTACTGTGAAAATAGAAAACATAACTGGTCACATTACGCTAGTGTATTTTAGTGGCCTAATCGGAATTCGTGGACATATTTACTTACATGCAATACACGAAATTTTTCATGTAGCGTAGCAGTGTTTTTAAAGGTATGATTTAATGGGATTTAAAGGGAAAAGTAGCAATAAATGAATACGAAAGATTGTTCAATTAAAAGGTTAGAATGTGGTTAATGTTAATGTGCATAAAAAAACTACTTCAGCTACGTGCCATTTAACTTACGTTCAACAAATACTATACTCGTCTTTTAATGAAATGCATTAACCCTTAACTGCTGACATCTCATTTTATGACTATAACGCTGACATGAAGTCTGGAGGACTCCACAAATGGAAAAGCCATTTTTTCCTTAATTTTATAAAAATTAAGAGTTCACATATAAAACAATAAAGTTTATCGCTTAAGAAGAAACATGCTTACAACAAAATTCAAATAATATAATTTTTGAATCATTTGAGCAAAACAAAAACAAAAACATTTAAAAAGGTATTTCTTATACAATTAAAATTAAGCAAAATGTATCTGAAATTATGAAAATGTAAACTTTCACCATTAACACTCATAATAAAATACTTATCTTTTTGGGATATTTTAATGGTGTACTTTAAATTATACAATCTAAACGTTTCGATAACACTTACAGTTATCTTCGTCAGTAGTAATGTTTGTTAAAAATTGTTAAAGATGTAGTAAACAATTTTGTCAAATTTGAAAATTAAAACATAAACATAAGCCTGCTATTAGTATAACAGTTTGGGAAACATAAAGCCAACTATAAAATTTTTTAGTAAGGAATGACTATCATCTTCCGGAGTGTATAAGTTACCTTGTTCATGTGGAAAAGTATACATCGGGACCACAAAACGTAGCTTTGATACAAGACGCAAAGAACATATGAGATTTTGTAGATTGTCAACCAAAGAGGTCTGCTGTGCTGACCATGCCCTGAATAATCTAAATCGTGACATTCAATTTGACAATATGGAAATATTATCAAGACAAACCCATTATTATGTTCGTTTGCAACGTGAAGCTATTGAAATACATAAATACACGAATAATTTTAATAGACAAGAAGAAAATCTCCGTTTAAATAGGTTTTGGCATCTTATAATTAAAAAAAGCATAATGATATGCCTTGATTTTTATTTATTTTCAACTTTTGGTATGTCTAGGTTTTTGCTGTGTTTTCCTAGACCTTGAAGCAAATGCTTTACCAATTATATGTTAAATTACCACAGCACTATAATTTAATTGAATTAAATTAAAATTGAAAATTACAAAGAACGTTCTGCATTGTGCTTTTCATTGTTAATAACACTTCCAATTATTGATAAAGATATCTCTTTGTTAGATTTAACTGTTATTTTATTTGATGTAATGTTTGGATTTGTGAATGCTTCTATCATTTTAAAATTGAAGTTATTCACAATTTTACACTTACATCATAACTCGATTAAATTTTGTTAAATGTGTTTTTGGCTGGCAAATTACATTGTTAGCTTTCGTCGTAGAGAGTGTTCTGGTTTGTCATCTTTGAGGCAGTTTAATAATATTTAATTTTATGACCTAGTTATTCTTTTCTAAAAAATGTTATAGTTGGCTTTATGTTTCCCAAACTGTTATACTAATAGCAGGCTTATGTTTATGTTTTAATTTTTCAAATTTGACAAAATTGTGTACTACATCTTTAACAATTTTTAACAAACATTACTACTGACGAAGATAACTGTAAGTGTTTGAAACGTTTAGATTGTATAATTTAAAGTACACCATTAAAATATCCCAAAAAGATAAGTATTTTATCTGAAATTAGTTTCCATTGTGCAAAATGTAATAAGCAAAGTTGAAAGTAATTCAAAAAACAAAAATATAGTTCTAGTATTATAAAATAAAATTCGTGCAGTATATAAAGTTGAGTAACCATATTGACCTATTTAACATAGTTGCAGCATTGTAGACAACATTTTCCAGAGCATTGCAGGCATATTGGTTTTTACAGCTAAAGCACATGTAAGCAGTTTTCTTTTAATTTAGCAGGACATATATAACAATATTTACAAATTTCCAACTTATCTTCTATTTGCTCAGATACGGGGATATATTTCGTACATCTTTGTTTAGGTTTGGAACATTAAGCCGTCTAATCATATGAGATTAAACTAACTCATCGGCAACTTTCTCAACAAATATAAATCTAGCCTCAGTATTACCGTGAAAAGAAGCATGTAATGTACGAATGGGCACTGCAAATATCGATAACTCTGTAAAAAATAGCTAAAGGCCATCTTTTGTTCGATGACTACAACTATATTTTGCACACTTCTCATCCATCGAATCTACTCCACCTTTGTAAGATTGTACCAAGCAATCATTTCAGGTTTTCCAGTATCAGGATCTTCGGTTTTGCTGTGGTGCATAGAAGAAATCAGTAAAACGGCTTTATTTTTTTCGGCACATATGATAATAGGGTCAGTTATGATAATAGGGTCAGTACATTTGTAAAACCATACAGTGTTTCAGCTAATGGTCTTTGTTTTTGAAGAAGAAATTGTGTAGGAATATCTCTTTTGTTTTTCTTCAGCGTTCCTACATAGGTTTTCTTCAATAAGTGTTCTGTTAACTCTACAGACGAAAACCAATTATCGGCTGTGAACATAAGAGTTTTGTGTATTTCGAATAAACATTTCGAAAAATTCATGTATTGCAGCGCCAGCATGAATCTTTTTTCTTTTATCCCTGTCTTCAGGATTGTCAAATCGTAGAGCAGTTAGAATTGCCAAAAATCGTTGCACTGACATAACTGCCCTGAAAACATCTCTTCCTTTACCATTTGCAGCGAAAAGACTACGTACATCTTCATCATTCGATTTGAATATGGATGTATAGAGCAACAATCCCAAAAACGCTTTGAATTCCACTTCATCTATATTTGCTAATTCTGGTTTATTTTTTCTTTTATATTTATTTCTCATGTTTTCTAGTTTTGGTTGGTCCACATATACTGAGAAAACTGCATTTGAAAATAGGTGGAAGCATTATCTTGGCCAGGACGACGTGCCACTGGCAAATGCATAATATTATGTTGTGGAGTTCGTACATTTCGGTTGGCTCTATTTTACTCCATTTATATCGATTTTTCCTTTTTGTTACTTCCAAATTTTACCTGAAGCATTCTTCTTCCAAATTGTTTTGAGAAGCAATTTCTTGCTGAAAATCGCCCTCTTCAGAATTTAGTTCTTACTCACTACAAGAGTCATGTTCAGTGAGTATAACACTGTCGTCTTCATTCTTAGTGTCACATATGTCACTTTTCGCCTCGTCATACCATAGATTACAAATTTCCCAGAAATTTTGATCTAAATATTCACGGATCGTGAACAACTAGCCATGATCATATATTCAATTATATTACACACACACACACACACTGACATGGAGTCTCCCAGACTCCTTAACGACTGTAACTCGAGAACCGAAAAATTTACAATAATGTCTTTTAAGACGTCAAACTAGACTGAAAGTTAAGAAGGTACTGAGAGCCAAGCACTTGTAAATGTATTTCAGTGGGCGTTACTGATCAAAGTACAGTGGGCGGAGTCTGATAGACTCCATGTCAGCAGTTAAGGGTTAAGAATAAAACAGTGTTCTATTTTTATTTTAAATAATGCGACGATGCCAATTCGTCGGACGTAGTAGTAGTAAGGATTTAAATAAACAGTATATTAAAACTATATTTTGGCGTCTCTATCACTATTGCGTCCTCATTTTTCTTAATGTTTAACATTTTGAGGGAATAAGAAGAGGTATTAAAATAAAACTTATACCGAATTATAGCTCTTGTACAGGGTGGTTTTTTTTCGTTAATATTATAGGGTATAGGCTAAACGGTAAGAGATACAAAAAAACTAAGATACGTGTCCGTTCTATTTTTTAGTGGTTAGTTTAATGGCGCAATCGGATCTACGCTAACTAAATTGATTTCGAAGATACAGAGTGATTCTCAAAATTTGCCGGTTTTTATTATCTCTTATCACTCGGTTATTTATGGAGATAAAAAAAAGCTTTGGATACGAAAGTTTTATGACTTTTTACGTTGAATCCAGTGGCGTTCTTAAAAAATATAGATGTTTTATTTTTGAGATATTATCAAAAGTAGCATTTTCTTAAATGGGACACCCTGTATCTGATAATCTCAAAAATTGCATTTTTCTTGAGATTGCAACAATATAAACACTTAATATTTTGCATTGTCCTAAATAGCTAAAATACTAAAAAACATTTTTTTAGTTGGCCATGGATTTAATCAATTCTTTATTTTATAATAGGCATAATAAAATTGCAGATAATAACAATAATAAAACATTAATAAACTAAAACAAGAACTACAAAAAACAAGAAAAGATTTATAACAACTCAACAGTAATTATTTCAAATACTTATATATAACAATAAGCATAGGTGGTTAATCACAAAAGGTGCTCAAATTGTCTTCCATTCTGCTCGATGAATTTTTGGGCTCTGCTTGTAACTGAACGAGTGGCGTTATAGATTTGAATATTTGGCACTCTTCCAACGCAATTAATAAAATTTGCTCTGAGTTCTTCTACAGTATTACTTCGGGTTTTATAGACTTCATTATTGATAGATCCCCAAAAATAAAAGTCGAGTGTCGTTAGGTCGGGGGAACGCGGAGGCCATCTGTTTGGTCCATATGTACCAAGCCAATTTTCGCCAAAATTGGCATTTAGTAAGTCCCTTACCATGTGGCTATTATGTGCTGGAGCACCGTCTTGTTGTAAATAAACATTATTTCTTGCAGCTAATGGCATGTTATCCAACTCCATTATTACACATTCTTCCAAAATTTGGATGTATCGTTGAGCATTCAAATTTTCATTAAAAATTCTGTAGTTAAGGACTCTGTTTTGATATAGCGCCACCTACACTTGGAACCCAAACCCTCCTTCTTGTATCCTGGCGACCGTCTGATGAGATTTGTTTGACCAATATCGATTATTATGTCGATTAAAAATTCCTTCGCTAGATATAAAAGCCTCGTCGGTCCATATTATATTTTGAAAAAAATTGGGATTCCGATTAATCTGCTGCGAATACCAATGACAAAATGTTAAACTCCGCTCTTCATCTCCAGGATGTAAGTTATGAACCTTTCTTATTCTATATGGTTTATACTTATGCTTTCTTAACGTTTTTAAAACTTTAGATTTACATGTGCCAATATCTTTCTCAATATTACGGCTAGATTATTTATTATTTCATCTCTTTCTCTATTTGCCTTATTGTAAATCTTATTTGGTTTTCCAAATGATCCATACTCACTTAAATTGTGATATAATCTTTCTAACATTTGTTGTTCTGGCTGTCGTCGTTCCGGATAACGCTCAAAATATAAGTCTAGAGCTGCATTTTTATTTTTATTACTCTCAATGTAGCACTCAAGCATATTTAATTTTTCATAATTTTGAAAATTATTCATTTTAATCACCTTTTTTAAAAAATATAATCGGAAACGAAATAAGAATACCAATACATAATTGTTACTGAATTTTATGTATTTTTTTTTCAGCGGCGCTTCGTTTGAATGCTGCAGTGTGGTAAAGGTTCTTTCGCGGAATCAGTTTTTTTTACGTTTTTACAGAAACGGTATGTGATAGCTGAGAACTAGTGACACTTTTATTTTTAATATCATGGTTGGAGAAACCAAAATGTCACTGAATTCGGGAAAAAATTCCTCCGTCATCTTGAATTCTCCACTATGTGTAAATTTCGAAAAAAAGATTGACACCACTGCATTGGCCACCCACGATATTAGTTTTCAGCTATCACGTACCGCTTCTGTAAAAACCTAACCTTTACCACACTGCAGCACTCAAACTAAGCGCTTTACTTTCTGTCTTCGGATGTGCATCAGTTCCTGGGACACCCTGTATAGGTCCTAATTAACGAAATGTTATAAGTTTTTTATGTAAGAAACGTACAAACGAAGAGAACACTTTACTGCGTACGGTATGCGGACACAATATAGCAAAAGACAGTAGTATCCGTAATGTTGCGATGTATGTTTAAGAATCGACTGGACTCTAGACCGTCAATCACCAAAGCTTATTTACTTCATTAGTATTTACGCAGTAATAATGTGATTTATTTTTAAACACTATGTAAAGTAGTACATCTTTAGATTATGTATGTTTAAACACTTGCGTAACGTGGAATGTACCTACGTCAAGATGTCGTTTCTAATTTGTGGATTAAGGTGTTCAATTATTCACTTGAGTCGGAGATTACTCATTTCCATCTATTTGCAACAACATATGTTTTTGATTGTCATAGTAATACAATCATTACACACAACAATATTTGCATAAATTCGCATTAAACTATACTATAAGCAGATTGGAATATACATTCAAATTCACGATATCCGCAGTGAATTGTTCAGATGTTAGAGAAAGGGTACAACAAGGTAGTACTTAACTGTGATCAGGTTTCAGATATCTAAATTCAACAACTTATCTATTGTTAACAGCAATTTTAAGCATTTCACAGTATTTAGGGTTTAAACGTACACTTAGTAAAACAGGTTAAATTAATGTCCTTATGTGGTCTAATTGTTTAAGGATTATATCTACTCCTCGCTTTTTAAAATTTAATTAGCACAAAATGATTACAAAAATACAATATGCATGCTGACTATTTTTCCAGTAAATTTATACGGAGAACTATAGAGCCACAATTAGAAATGTAGAAAAACAATTGAATTAAACGGATCGACACTTACGGCGTTTAATGGATTCTACTTCCAATCCAATTATACAGTTGGGTTAATGAAGTTTTGAATAAATACATTTTCAAGCCTTTCACGTGGGTTTTGTAAAGTTTGAATATACTAAAAACTTTTGTTATCCATTTGAGGGCACGGAAGTTCAAAAATTGCACATAATTTAAGTACCATAATAATAATAATTACAAACGGCGTCAAAAGACGAATAATAAGTCAGCGGTATTATGAAAATCTCGAATTATGTACCTCATAATAGAACTGATGGGCTGGTGTTATATTTTGGACGAGCAGAAATATTCGTATTACACCCGACAATCTGTTCATAAATACGTGTAACTAGATTTGTGTAACAAGAAATAAAGTATACGAGGAAAACGTGTTTTGATCAATCCATAAATGTAAGTCAGGCGACTCAAAACATGCCTGCCGTAAATAATAAAAGAGGTGTATATAGAAATCAAAAATACAAAGGTCTAAGAGCGCTGCAATTAATACTTTCAATTTTTCGCTTTTGGCGGAATAAAATAAATAGAAGCCCCTTCAAAACACTTGCTGAAAATGTAAGCATAAAATGATAAAATCTTATGGGCCAAATTTAGAAAGTCAATATTCAGCAACACATCAGGTTGATTATTTTGCATTTATCGTATATACAGTAGGGTGGTGCGGTCGGTATATCGTAAATTTTAATTTTAAAATTTTTGACATGGAGCAGTTTGGGAAAGTTGCCTTTATATATACGCACTATGAGGGCAAAATATTTTTGAAAAATATTGAGTTTACCCCGAGGCATAAAACAATTTACTATACAAAGTTGTATTCTAGTAATACCTTTTAAATGGACAGTTTACCCAAAAAACCCAATGTATCATTTTATTTATCGTAAACAGTACAGATTCAGTTGATTACTACCAAGATAGCACAGAGTAATCATAGCATGCTTTTCATTACCTATCCGCGTGGGAGGGGCGCTCCCCACCATTCTCTAACTACGATCGAGTGCAGTCTGCGCGACTCAAAATACGTTGTTTAGTAGAAGTGAGACATTCGCTGTATTGTATTCGTTGTTTGTGTGTTTTAATTACGTTTTCGAGAATTTACTATGGCGTTATTGAGAAGTGAAGTAATATGTCCTGTTTTCGGCCATGGCCGAGATTTACCAAGAAGTACCTTGCCAACATACGAAGATATGATGTTACTGTATTTGTGGGTGAGCTGAAATAAACAATGTCAATATCAGAATTTAGTGAGTGAGACTAGTGCCGAAGTTACTGCTAGTATACTAAGCCAGTGGGTAAGAGCATTCATCCCTACCATCGAAGAGCGGTCGGTGAAAAAATTAAAGCATATCATGATAAGTATCGAAATTTGTTAAAACCTTATGCATCAAGGAAAGACATTAATAGTTACCAGGAGCGAATTGCCCGCTTTAGAGCAGACGCAAAAAAACTGTTTGACATTGCCGCATGTAAGTGCAACGATTTTAATTTGTGTAACTGTCCAAAACCATTTAAAGTGCCTCCAACAGAAAGAATTTTTTTGCACGATCAACGAACGGAGAGAAAAATGGGTATTGGTAACGTAGACACTAAAGCAACTAAAGCAATTCAAATGAACTTAAAAAGGAAGCTAAAATTGGACGTCGCGGTCAAGTCAAATAAAGATGACGTTGTTGACTTAACTTCGCCAAAATGTAAACGCTCTTTTTCGTCGGAAACTCCTGAAGCAGATAGTGTGGAAAAATTACAATCTTCGAAGTGTGAAAAATTGCAACACTTATCTGCCGTTGCAAAGACGTTGGACAGGTTCCGTGTGTCTGACCGAGTTGGAGCAACAATCGTTTCGGCGACATTGCAAGATATTGGTGTTATTTCTGAGGAGAGTAAGTCCAGTGTTGTCGACAGATACAAAATACGTAGAGCTCGCCAAAAAGAGAGAACATTACTGTCAACAACACCGTTAGTATACGACAATTTTGGTTTATATTTCGATGGGCGTAAAGACAGGACTCTAAAATTTGAAGACTCCAGAAGAAAAACTGTGTTAGAAGAGCACATTACGTTGGTTAAAGAGCCAGGTTCAGAGTATATTGGTCACCTGTCTTTGAGTTCCGGAAAGGCTTTACATGTGTGTACCAAAATAGTAAAATTCTTAGAAGCAAAAAATATTGACTGTGCTAAACTTGTCGTCATAGGGTGTGACGGGACTGCAATCAATACTGGACATAAAGGAGGTGTGATACGATACCTGTAAAAAAAGTGGAATAGACCGTTACAGTGGAGCGTTTGTCAGTTACATGCCAACGAACTTCCGTTGCGCCATTTATTTGAGCATATTGATGGTAGCACGGCTGGTCCTCGATCTTTCACTAGCAATCTAGGCACAGCATTAAAAGATTGCGAAACTCTTCCTATTGTAAAATTTAAAGCAATAGATTGTAACTTACCTGATATTACTAAAAGCGATTTAAGTACAGACCAATTGTACTTATATGAAATTTGCCAAGCGATTAAGTCTGGATGCTGTAGTGAAAGTCTGGCAAAGAGAAATCCGGGAAAAATGGTACATTCAAGATGGCTGACAACTGGAAATAGAATTTTAAGATTGTTCGTTTCAACCGCTATACCAACAGAAGAGTTGCTTCTTTTAATTAACTTTATTCTAAAGGTTTATGCGCCCATGTGGTTTACCATAAAAACACAACCACTAGCTATTTATGGCGCTAAACATTTACATCAGACCATAAAACTGTCAAGGTATCTTCCAGATAATATCAAGAAAATTATCGATCCAGTAATACAACGGAATGGGTTTTATGGTCATCCGGAGAATATTTTATTGTCGATGTTGGCAGACGAACGGGGTTACGTGAAAGTTCTAGCCTTAAGACATATTTTAAAGGCAAGAGCTTCAGCTGGAACAGTGTTACGTACTTTTATTCTTCCTAAGTTTAATTTTCAAGCCGACGATTTTATTGATGTTATAAACTGGAGTGAAGTGGTTGTAACTGAACCCCCTTTAATTATGAACATTAGTAGTGAAGTAATTGCTAGGTGCATACAAGACCCAAATTTAATTGAAGATCTTATTTTGCCACAAATTAAACTTTACCCTTGCCACACGCAAGCTACAGAAAGATCTGTCAAACTCGTTACCGAGGCTGCTGCGACTCTATGTGATGAAGATAGAAGGGGCGGTTTAATTAAAACAACAATTGAGTCCCGTAAACGGATGCCAGTTTTTAATACAAAAAAGGATTGTAAGTTGTTATAATTTATTGTGGTTATGGCTGATTGTAAAGTTTTTAAATAAATCTCATTTGTTTTAAATACTGGTAAAATAAAATGTTCATTTAAACGCTTACTGATTTATTGGCCGAAGATTTGTAGTAGTTACGGGATTTTTGCTTTTTTAATTAATATTTAGAGATCTTGGGGCAGTAGAAAAATTTCAAATTTGCTGCTTTATCAGCAGCAACTGCTTTGCAGTGACCAAAAACAAACATGCAAAAAAGAAGTATTTAGTAATTACGGGGTATCTGTTTTCCTACAATAATATTTAGTGGCCTTGGGGCAGTACAAAAATTCGAATTTGATTAAAGTAAAAATAGGGTAAGCATTGTCTTTCTTAGTAGCAACTTTCCCGCAGTGGCCAAAAAGAAACACACCAAAAATAGTTTTTCGCACCACCCTAATATACAGTGCTCCCTAACCTACTACGTGAACCATAAAATTGAAATTAATAACATATTGTGAAACTGAACTAAGGCATATATACAATGTATTCAGTGACGTAATCATTAAAAATGGCCGACAGCCGCCATTTTGTAAAATAATTTTAAATGGGATCATATGGCAGGTAGTACCTCACTTGAAAGCTCGTTTCAAGTTGCTTTCAACGACATTAAAAATATCAAAGTATTGCTATTGATTTATGAGTTTCAACCCAAAAACCACAAGACATTAATTGCGTTTTTGGGTTGAAACTCGTGAATCAGTAGCAATATTTTAATGTTATTGATGTCGTTGAAAAGGACGTGTAACGAGCTTTCAAATGAGGCATTATTTTCCATACGTTTAAAATTATTTTACAAAATGCCGGCTGTGCGTAATTTTTTAAGATTAAGTCACTGCTCACCATCAACAACGTTGTATATGTGCGTTAGTTTGGTTTCCTAAAATTTTAATTCCAGTTTCAGTTACATAACTGGTTGGGGGAGGGGATTTTAGACGGGCACTGCGTGTCCATTTCCTTATAGTAACACATCACAAAGAATTACAACGCTAGTTAATTAATTGTAATGCAATACATACATGTCACGCGTTTAATACTAGAACTAAATCTCTTTCTAACGATTTTCGTGCGACCTGCCAAAATGTTACTGCTGCAGATCTATCTCTTGAAAGAAAATTCGCTTCTGTAAATTTTATTCCTGGACACATAAGCAACTCAATTTACATTTACGATATTTATATCCTGCTAGTGAAATTTGATGAGTCTAGCCTTATATAAGCGCTTTAGATAGGTGGAAAATGGCTGTAGAAACACGGGTAACAAATAAGGGATAAATTACGATAGCTCAGTGTGGTGTAACAGGGTATTGCGTGCAGGGTGTATAAAATAACGTAAGTCAAAATAGAAAAAGCCATAAATCAATGGGCGCCAGTTCGTTTAAAATCTTACCTTTTCGTAGCGTCATCCAGGTAAATAACAAAAAAAACTACCAGACCTGTGCTTTCTAAAGACTTCAAAATATTCGCACTCAATCAAAACAAAATAGCGTGCAGCCAGACCAAATGCGTTAAAACATTTAGTCAAAATCATTAACAGTAGTAATGAATAATAATGAAATTGTCGTCATTGAAAGGCCGTCTAATTCAAAAATTACCATTAAAATTATAAGCAACAAGAACGTAACTAAATATATTGTAACAACCCATTTTGAGTTGTATTAAAATATACCGTAATTTACGTTTTTCGTTCATTTAGTTGTAAATATAAGACAAAAGTTTTTAATTATTGAATTCTAAGTATGTGGTAGGCAACTTAATTTGCATTTTGGTGTAACTTAAGTGCATATCTTCTTAAGGGTCTATACTCCCCCTTCTTTAAATTATTTTTTTCTGCTTATATTTTCACGCAGGCGTCATCTTCTGTCTTCCTAAGCGTCCATTTTTTCATTTCTGGTGCTACGCTGTTCGATGCAGGAATCCATTTTTGGGTTTCAACCTACATTTTGTAAAAAGTGCCATTGATTTAATGGTAAGATATATTTTAACACAATATATTAAAATCTAAAACATTTGGTTTTTGCAGGCACTTTTATTACTTTTACTTTTCTACTTTAATTACATTTTAAGTACGAGTTTAATTTTACTTTTACGTACGCTTTCAATTTATGATTGTAATTTTGCATTCAATGCTGATCTAAATTTTGATCACAATTTTTTATTTGAACGTTCAAGAGAATACAATAAATATTGGATTCAAAATTTTATGAAGAAAAATTTACAAGAAGTAAAATTCCATTTGGTGAGGTTTACAACGTAAAGCATTGTTATTTCGAGATATTGCGCAATATTGGTGCAAAGATGACATCACCTTGGTTTGCATTTCCGCATTTATTTTTATAATACCAGGGGTTCGCAAGAAGGTGTATTATATTTAGTGACAGGTATCTATAATTTTAATGATTTCTTAGTGTAAGGATAATTTTAAGATATGTTTTATGTAACCCTAAATTTAACTGTTAATAAACATAGTCTGTATATTTTTTTATTTTTTACATTTGGATAAAAATTTTATTGTAAACCTCGGTTTAGTTATTCCGAGCATAATTAAAAAAATAACTTGGCGTCCGAGATCATTTTTATTAGTGTTACATTGCAATTTTTGTTTCTATTAACGTTCAGTGGAAATATAAAATGTCGTAATTAAGCAAATCAAAGGAATGAACCACCCTACGTTAATCTATCGACTGGGACAAAGGCATTATTTTTGGTGAATGGGGTGTATCTCGAGTTAGTTTAACGATATGTTTTTGAGAACATTTAACAACCAATTTATTTATTATTGAATTTTACACCATTTCCAGCATTACATTATAATATCATTGCTAATTTTATATATACCGTAAATAATGATAAATTTGTGAATTTGCACGAAAATCACATATAATGTTACATACATCAATGAAATAATACGCTTAAAGCACATTAAGACTACGTATTGTAATAATAAAAAATAATATTCCTCGAGTATAATGTAGTGCAGTATATCCACATTTTGATAGGATTAAATGCGTAACTTTCTTAATATTTGAACTACCGCTTTCCTGTAATCGGTTTCCCTAAGCCTATACCTACTTAAAGCTACTAAAAATATCTACATATAATTATATACTAAAGCATTGAGTAATTACTTAATTTTTTGAAAGCCCGTTTGGGAAAATTTAATCAAACGGAATTATAAATAATGATATTTATTTAATTCTTTGAATATCATTCCTAGGCGGACTACGGATATTGGTTCTTCGCTCCACGAGGAAACGGATGTAATTGTTTCGGGCGCCACCCTATTCAGGCGATCTTTGGTGCCAATGCCTAACTTGCACGGTTTCTAAACGACTGACTAGAGTCTCTCAACGGGTGATAATTTACATTAACAGTTATCAGTAGCAGAGCAAATTTTACCAGTATTGAAAGAAATTAAATACTTGCAGATTTAATTATAGACCGAGTATCTATTAAGTTAAATTAAATTAAGTAATTTAAAAACCACTAGTATACCACATTTTCTCAATAATAAGTCAGCTTCGATCTGTGCAACATCCAAGAAGAACGATAAAGATAACGGGACGTTTTTTTTTTGTTGCTAGTATGCTCATGCTTATGGTTAGTATTTACTTACTTATAGCTTATATTAGTTATAGTATAGTTTACAACCATAAGATGTGGTTATTTTTGGTGTAAAAAAAGAAAAAAAATTTAGATTTATTTGAATATTTGTGATAATTAAGTGTGCGTGTGGTTTAGTAGAGTGTAGCGTGCTTAGTGTGGTTAATCCGATTCATTTTCCGGTATATAGAACACTATCTAGGAAGGTCGTCAAGGCATTGAGTTAGGAACGTGTGGGGGGGGGGGGTATTGGAATTTTAGTTTTTTTTTTCTTTGGGAATTTAGGAAAACGGTAGCTATAAGGAGTGGTAGGGATCTCTTGGGTTGGGATTGTATCGTAACGACACGGCCGCGCGACTTACGTATTTAAAGTCGGCACGCTCGCAGTGGGGTTCTATGGAAATCCCCAGTTTTGTCATGCTCAGGCCGTAGCGTAGGAAGTTATTTTAATTGAATTTAAATTAATTATTGATTTAACTTCCTTTTCTTTCTCCAATCAATATGTCAGCAATCGCTCCACTCGGTGTGTGATTGATGGAAACCAATAACTTCTTAATTCTTAAATTTATGTTTACATAAACTTTAGAGCGGCAAATATCTAAACCAAAAACCATACGCTACGGTCACTTTTTCATCTGGTTAACGTTGATATGCACACAACTATAACTTTATTAACAATTACTTTACTTTTATTTAATTAGAACTCATTAAAGCGGCGCTATCTACAGCAAGTTTGTACTTTATTTGTTTGAGCTGCGCAGTATAAGAGAAACCAGCCATTTAACCAGAAACTCGTTAACATTAATCTGCATAACCAAAATGCAATGAAACAGTTCAACAGAATACTGGTTGAGCACTACTAACGATAATTATGAAAAAAATATAGATTTTTAATCAACCCCGACGAGAAAATGAATGCCTCAATAGAGCTATATAGTTGTAACACTTTATATTTAAATATACAAAGCTTAAAGACTAAAGCGTTACATTTATAAATATATTTAAATATCAATTTTATTAATAAACTTTAATGGATAATAAACATTAATGCATACAATATTGTTTTCTACTTTACACGCAACGATCATTCAATCCTGTGGATCCTTAATTTTTGTTACGAACCATTTGTAGTGTACTAAACTAAATTTAACATATGTGTAATTTCGATCTACTGCCCTCCACTAGGTAGTGTGAATATTTTATATGAGCAGCTAAAGTGCCTTCTAGATATGGTTGCTTCAAATTACAGTAACATTTATCGGTAGCCGATGATTATAACATAAACATATTAGCTCATTCCAATGAAACAACAAAATTACTATTGCTTTTTACATCTATATAACGCAGCCAATACCTTCTGAATCTATAGGAATAACAAATGTCAGGTATAGATTGCATATTTATGAAAGGTAATGATATAAGGACAAAAAAATTTAATCAAGCAGTAGTTTTTTATGACTATCCACATCTAATATTGATTGATATCAATCTATATAAATGAAAAGATACATATATGTCTTACTGGCGCAAATGTAATAAGAGTGATATTAATAGTTTTCTAACATGTACAAGTGACGTAGATTCGAAAAATATCTATGACGCCATTTTGCAAATAATATCAAGAGATCTAACAAAATAAAACGTAATTTAAAGTGTCCTCGGATTGACTTTGACTCTGTTACACGTCCAAACCGCACTAGGCGTCGTGTATGCTTACTACTGTAAGCGGGTTGCCAAGCCAGCTAACAGGGAGATGGGCGTGGTCGAAATAAGAAGTAAAATGAATGATTAATACGCTCAAACACTTTACACCTATATTCAAACAGCTCAGCCCGGGAAAATATGTCTCCAGGCTCCACCACAATCAAAACTTTGCTAAAATAATTGTCTTAAGCTGGGTGTTAATTAACCCTACTTGATCGTGGAAAGTAGGATTGTGCTTACTGAGTAAACTCTTACACGAGGGTCCTACAACAAACACTCGTCCCAAACAATTCAATTCAAACTCAAATATATTTAGTACTACCCAGGTTATTAGAAACTTTTTGAATACACCTCGTAAACCAAAATTTCCAAAACAAAATTTATCACTCAAATTTAACTGCATTCACGTAACCAACAGTTATCAAAAAAAAAAAAAAATCTGAAATACACGGGTCGTCACAAACTTCCTGATTGTACCCTGTACATCCAGAATACCAAAGTTATAACACGTTAACTGAATATTTTCTACGTATCCCTCGTATACATATAAAGTTAAATCTCTACTTATTGATGCATAAAATAGTTCTTCATTCAATGGTCGATAATTAATTTTTTTTAATTCCTAACCAAAAGAAAATCAATGTCGTCGGCTTAATAATTGTTCCTTCAATATAATAGTGATAAAGTACTGCAAAGCAGCCAAACGAGAATAATCTTTGAAGGTTTAATGTTTCCAACATGAACGATATCTTTTAAATTTAGTTTTTTTTTGTTTCTCTTTATGATACCTCTGAATCGCATGGGACATTCGTAAATATGTAAGTTCTCAAAACTCCATCTCTTAGTTATAACTAATGAAATTTTTATATCAACAGCTGATCCGCCATTAGTGTATTGTGTTAAACGAAACTAACATGAAGGTCTTTCTTTTTCCTCTTTTTTTAAAATTAACCTGGCAAATATAACCTTTCCGGTTGTTCATTAATCTTAAAACCAAAATATGCAAAGTCTACATTTAAATTGTCGAAAACTAGGTCACCAATTAAGTAAACGTCACAAATGTGTCTCATAACTGACTAAATAAACAACAGAATAAAAGTTAATGATAAATATATACTGTCCTGCACAAAATAATAATAAAAAACATGTTTACATACACTACAACATCGTGGTTGAGAAGCCAAACCACCACATCACTGTCAATACAAATTTGCGTTTCTGCAAAATTCTTACTACTAAAACAGCCAATACAACATAACTCGAGACCGATTACCTTTTTCCTTCAACACTAATTAATTAAAAAAAAATTACACAACAACCCGCAAATAAAACTAACCAAAAAGATAATCGTGCTCAACTGAGTTTTCAAAGTTCTTAAATGTAATTCTTACTTAAAGACTGTCCATTCATCCTACGCTTTTCTTTCTTCTCTCTTCCCGTAAACCAATTATTTGTAGTCCATGTGTATCCTTAGATTGCCTGAAGGCACATAACAAGTACTCCACAATTCCACAAACACTTATTCCTTTCGGTACTCGCGAATAGTCCAATTATGCGAGGTTATTACTCCAATAACCCGTAATAATCTGTACACGTTTGGTTGCCTCTTTAAAGTTTCTTGCAACCTTTAGGACAATTTAGCCCTTCCTTACACAAATAAACTTTTAATGTCATATAAAATTACTTTAACATTGGCTCAATTTACTACGAATATTTCGTTCACTTAAAGGTGGTCCCATAAATAATTTGAACTAAGGATCATTACAAGCACACGCGCCGCACTCAACACTATAACGTAACAACTGTTATCTTATTACAAAACTGCTTACGCACTTTTTAATTATTGAAGAAAAAACCATAAACTGATTTTATCTTCAATCTCAATTTTATTAATTGTTTTATTTATGAATGTCTTATACGATTCATCCCCTTTAGGGTTACGCAGTTGTTTAAACAATGACTGCCTTCAATATTATTCACAAATATAACTCCAACTCAATCCATTCTGAGGTCACACTTCACCTCGCGCGCGTCTTCAACCGAGCTCTCACCGACATCCACCAAAAGCAAAAGCCAAAAGTCCCCGTCAATCTCTGACTTTCCTATTTATACCTCAAGTTATCCATCTTTAAACATGTCTTACTTCCTCGCTATATTCACCAATGGTATTCACTCAAACTTTCTTAGTGCCGACTGATGCTACCCTCTGCACAAACACGCTTGTAATTACTATACATCGCCATGTTTGTTCTTACCCAAATTTTACAATTACGTTATGGAGAAGCCATTTCTCGTCATCACATTCATTCAGTGGCCACTCCGGACCATTACACAACTTTCAACGTTTATGTCTCACATGCGCTCATCCTCCTTCCGCAACATTTGCAAAAATAAGTACAGTCTAAGGTCTCAAATCCCGTATACGTACATGTATTCTCAAAACTGAGTGCACAACATTACGAGAACTTTCTATAATCAACAATTAAACATACCAAATCTTTCTCTACCTGTTTCCTAAAACATTCTATACTTATAAATTCACATCTTCCGGCCAAGATTACTCCTTTATCCTCCAACATTCCATTCCTTACCCAGTAGTCAACAGTAGCAAAACATTATCATCCCATCGACACATTTCTCTTCATATTTACATTCATCAGAATCTATTTATTCCAACACCAATGTCTCCATAACATTCAAATACACGTATCTGCATACTGAATGATATTTCTCCTAAATTGCCAGTGGCGTATCATCCACCCACATACATTATGCATATACAAAAAAAATGTTTTCGTTCAAACTCAATACCCCGTACTCAAAACACGTAATACACGTCATTATAACATCTTACATACAGGGTGCGTCAACACAACCTTACAACTTTGACCTGCTTGACGTACAAGGAGTTTTCACCTTTTTTCAATTTTAACGGAAGTTGGCGTATGACTCTAATTTTCAATACAAAATATTTTATTCAAACAGATTTTTCCGTAAATTCAACAGCTCACTTCACCTACAACTATTTATTTTTTCGTAGGTTAACTCGGCGACTTGGATCCCTTTTAACTGTGATTTAACAAAAATTTATTTTAGGCCAAGCAGGCCAAGTCTGCTGAAATCGAATGCCGTACTAAGTTTCTTTGTATATTACACCTTTCTCAAAGTCAATCCGGGGACGCACTATACAGGGTGTCAATCTTCCGTGGGGCGATAACTGGCATAAATCCACACATTTTTGAAAACCAAAAGTTTTGCAGACCTACCGTTTCCGAGATAGTGTGTGCCAAAGAACAATTTTGTTTACACCATTGTTAAAAGTTTAGTCCCCTAAATTCTGTGCCGCTGGAAAAATTGACAATTTTAAAGCACCAATCTTTTTACACAACCCTTGTTCCTATACCCTAAAATCAACCGATTCCGAGAAAAACAGCTTTTACAATTATTTGATGTTCACGTATTACACTTTTTCCCACAATAATTGCTTTTTGTAAAATATTTTACAGCTTTGCAAACGTAGTTCTTGAAATTGATCTTTCCTAAAAGGGGTTATCAAATTACCAATGTTGCCAGTTATCAAGATTAAGAAACACATTAAGTAAACAGTGAATACATTAGGTACTTGCTAAAAAGCACAAAATTTACAAACCAAATTCCTATCCACTTTACTAAAATAACATTAATTAATTATTTAATGTAAGAATTGCTGAAAATGGACACCATTCTGATAGTTTCAATCTTGATAATTTGATGTTGACATGTGAGACTTTTCTCACACTATAAATTCGCCAAACAATGCGGTTGTTATTGAAATGCAAACATTCTATTTTATTCATTTCTGGAAACGGCCACCGTTTCGTTCAATAAAGATCTATTTTATTGGGAACTATGATAAAATTTAATTGTTTGGATGATTGAATTAGAAGGTTTAAAAAGGTGAAGAATGCTTTGGAAAATTTGCGAAACAACTTATTTAACTGTATTATAAGTATTTTGTGACTGGTTTTATATTGATTGAGTTGATCGGCATATTTTCACAGTTTTGCTTTTTGAGCACGGCGTTTCGTTAGCGGACTGTGCTTCCGTCATCAGACTTGGCCCTGAGAAGGACTGTTTTCGCACATGAGTCAAGTTCATATGTTATGATTTTCTCCCAAGTACTACTCCCAGATTTGAACTTGGTACCTTTCACCTTTACAGATGAGTCACTGAGTAATTCAATATAGCTTTTTAAGCAATTCTTGACTTTTCTGTTTCGTCCTTGCGGAAGTTGTTCTTATGTGTTCTCACTTTGAGTAGTCTGCTGCTCTCTCCTATCTATGCTCTGCCACATTTGCATGGTAGGTTGTAAACACAATTCTTGGAATTCTGGTCTTCATTGTGTGGTTTGGTTTTGTTAGTATTCCTCTGCGCGTTCTGGTCCATCTGAAGGCAATGCGTATCTTGTATTCGTTGCCTATCCCTCGTATTTTGTCTGAGATACCTTTTACATATGGTATTATCACTGTATATTTAGGATCTTCTTATCCTTATTTGACATTAAATAATAATTAATTGCTGTCTTTTGCTATTGTTGTGGTTGTTATTGTAATGAGTAATTTTACATTTCCTGAACTAACTAACATGCGTTTAGTGTATGGTATAGCAAGAGGTAATGTTATGCCGATTCTACCAGGATTGGTTTCAAGTAAAGTTTTTCTAGAGCGAACACTGTTCGACGTAGTTGATAAAAACCTGCGTCTGAGAGGTGCCTTTTATACTTTTACAAAAAATATTGTTAAGGTTTCTTTCGTAGAGAAATGCGCAGGAAAGGGTCCATGCTAGTCTAGTAAGATATGTTCCTTTGGAAGAAGATATTTTGCAGATTATCGAGGACAATCCTCTACAAGCACTCGTTAGATTTCTTCTGTTATTGGTGTAAGCTACCAGACAGTATGTAAAATCTTGCACGAAAATTTGCTATATCCATACAAATGGCAAAAGTGCAGCAGGTTGAACTCTGTATATCTACATTATAAAAATGATGTAGTGGTGCCAGGTATAAATGTGTTTTAAATATTATAATAAAGAAATAAGTGTAAAAATATTCTCCGAACAAATCGTTAAACTAACTGGAGATACAACCCATTCACCAAATATAATGCCGATTCAATCTTTTGATTTGCTTAATTACCACAATTTCTGCTTGATTACTTCCACTGAACATCAATATAAAACAGCAATGTAACACTAATAAAAATGATCACGGACGCCAAGTTATTTTTTAAATTATGCTCGGAATAACTAAACCGAGTTTTACAATAATAAAATGTTCCAAAATGTAAATAATCAAAAATATACAAACTATGTTTATTAACAGTTAAATTAGGGTTATATAAAATATATCTTAAAAATAGCCTTAACCTTTAACTACTTGCGTAAAACTGGCACCATTTACGCTCGCGCAGTGTCTCGAGACACTGCCGGGCAAATACTATTTGTACGCGCCTATATTAAATATATTCTGTTAATAAAAGGTCAATATGATTTTAATAATGTTTATTAGACTTACCTTAACAGAAATAACAAATTTAAGATTATTAAAAATACAAAAATAAACAGTGTATATAAATAAAGAAATTTTCACGGAAATAAAAGAAGATATTGGAAATTCATTAAGTCTAAGCAATATTTTTATAGTAACATATAATTCTGTAATATCTAATCATAATTCAGATATAAACATCATTGTTTGTATTTATTTGAAGTCGAGTTCAATGCATAATCATAATAAATCATACAAATGTTTACACATATAATTATTATCAGAAGACATCAATAAACTGCGGTTGCTTTTTACTATTCAAAACACTCAACACATACATTTCTCAAGTGCTCTCCGCATGCATTATGGTAACACTTGGCACATACTTGTTTACTTGACCTGTTTTTTAATACGGACAAAACGCACATCTCTTTCTTTGACCTGAAGGTGGCTCGGCCATTGGTTCCTGGGGTATATCAAGCTTTTCTCGTAGACGTTTACGAATTGATTTTGGAATATGGGTATCTTGGACACGTAATACTTGAAAAGGCCGCACTAATTCTCTCGACAATTGTTTCAAAAAGCACTTCTTTCACAGGACTGCCCAGAATTAGCTACACATAGAACACGCGCATTTATTGCTGCTATATTTACAAGGTGAAAAATAATACTACAGACCATCTTCGAGTTCTTCTACCCACGTTATATGTAGCACACAATTTATCATTTGTATCTACACCACCCTTTGTGCTATTATAGAAGGTCAATATTTCTGCCTTTTCTGTTCACCTGTTGACTGATCTTTAGAAGAATCATGGTGAAGTGTCGATAATAACAAAACGACTTTGTTTTTTAGGGGTATACGATATTAGTGTCATATCTTTTGTAAATCCAAATTTTGTTAAATACAGTTCTCTTCTTCTTCTTTTGTAGCTAGAAACTCCGGAAGAATTTCCTTCTTATTTTACGAATGGTTCCGACTAGTGTTAGCTTATGATTTTGCAATAAATTTTGAGCTAAAGGTATACTTGTATACCAGTTATCTACAGTGATGTTCCTACTGCTTCTATTTATGGGCATAATGAGGCGACGTACGATTTCTTCAGGAGTATTATTTGATAGAGCAAATGGACCGTCCGGTTGTTTGCCAACACACACTTCCATTTTGACACAGTAAAAGTTCTAGCATCGACCAGAGCAAATACCTTCAAACCATATTTATTGGGTTTTGAAGGTATATATTGTCTAAAACTGCAATGTCCGCGAAAACCGATCAATTGTTCATCCACAGTCACATACTCGCTGGGCCTAAATACACTACAACACTTGTCCACAATTGTATCAAATAACTGTCGAATGGGGCCAGTTTGTCTTGTTTCAGTCTCTCAACCCGTGTGCACGTCATCAAAACTAAGGCATGCGAGAATAAATAGGAAACGGTTGTAAGACATTATAGAGCTAAAAATTATGGCCAATGTCTTCTTTAGCAAACAGATCTTTATAATTGAAATGTGAACTCCGCAAAACACCAGACATTATTAGCAATCCTAAAAATGCCTCAATCTCAGCCTTAGTTACATTCCTTGCATCACGACATCTGGCATATTGACCTACCACTTTGGTGTTTATGTGTATATTTGTGTTTTCAACCAAAATGTTTATAGCATGATCACAAAATAACACTTTAAACGCTTCTAAATAGTCGGTAATATTTCTCCTTCACCAATAGATGCTGGTAAATGTGTAACATATCTTGTTGTGTTTTGATGATGCTGGAGGATTCTTTGCCCATTTGAATATCTTGTCCTTTCCAGTATATAAATTTTCACATGATGGTCATATATCCACTTCTTCAATATTTTCTGCTTCATATTCTGAATCACTGTCGTGTTCACTGTAGCTCTCATGGTCTTTCCGATTTCATTATTTAAGTCCTGTGGTAGATTTCGTTCTTCTTCGATTTCAGCTACAGCTTCTTGAAGTAAAACTCAAGTTCATTTTGAGTAACTGGGCGACTAGCTTCGTATTTGCTGGTACTCGCCATAACTTTGTGCGTCAACAGTATCTAATACACTAAGAAAAACACCACTAACTTGTATCGCAAGCGACAAACTTATTTGAATTAAAAATTGAAATTGTTTCAAATGTGTGAAATGTACTTACATGTACACGATTCTAATGTACTCTGCAGACTAAAATATATGCTGCTTCAAATAAGAATGCAAGTTCAACATAACCATTCGAAAAAATAAGCAAATATCGTTCAATGTTTGTGTAATTCATCACGTACGATTATTTAAAAATATGTTACGTTCTTCCTCGCGCAGTGTCCAGGAGACACAAAATGTTGCAGTTATACTTACAAGTTATTTTCTCCAAATCTATGGGCATGAGAAAATTGAAATTTTAGAGTGTTTTTCAAAAGATTATGATAAAGGAATACATAGACGGAAAATATTACATTAATAACAGAATAAAAATAGAGCGAGTTAAAGTTGCGGCAGTGTCTCCCAGACACTGCGCGAGTAGTTAAAGGTTAAATTACTAAAAATCATTAAACATGAAATTTTTGTACACAAACTTTTCAATAACCTCTGGTATCTAAACGATTACGGCAATGTAAACCAAAGTGATGTCATCTTTGCACCAATATTCGCAACATCTCGAAATAACTATGCTTTACGTTGAAATCCTCACCAAAATTGAATTTTCCTTCTTATAAAGTCATCTTCATCAAATAGAATAATCCGTTTATTGCATTTTCTTTAAATTCAGATAAAATTGGGATCTACATTTAGATCAGCATTAAAAGCAAAACGCAATCATGAAATGAAAGCGTACGTAAAAGTAAAATTAAATGCGTACTTAAAATGTAATTAAAGTAGAAAGGTAATAAAAGTGTAAATCAAAGTGCCTGCAAAGAGTAAATGTTTTAAATTTCAATATAATACCAGTTAAGTCATCTTACCATTAAATCAATGGCACTTTTCACAAAATTTAGGTGGAAACCCAAAAATATGGCTTCCTGCACCTAACAGCGTATCATACGAAGTGAGAAAAAATGGACGCTCAGGAAGTCAGAAGGTTCATCTGCGCGAAAATATAAGCAGAAAAAATAATTTAAAGAAGTAGGAGTATAAACCCTAAAGAAGTATATACACTTAAGTTACATCAAAATGCAAATTAAGTTGCCTATCAAATACCAATATTTTAATAATTAAAAGGCCAAACTCAACGTAACCTACGAATATTTACTTAAGAATGCCACACGCAATCTGAAACCACTCATAATACATAATTACAGTAAAACTCGTTCCCCTACTTTATATATAACCAAACACCTACCAACAGAATCCAATAACCCAGTTAAATCTTCAGCAAACTTTACATGAACAATAATACTTACTATAAAACTGGCGGAACAGTAACTACTCCTGAAACAATTTTACAACAGTAACTTTATAATTCTCAAAATCCCTTTTCCAGAATTGGCAATGAATTTTATTCTCATGAACAATACACTTCCTTTTATCGACAACCACAATAACAAGAATAATATTCACGAAAAGATGAAGTTATTTTATATCCTATTTACGACACCCACATATTAGTATCCGAAAAAATTCTAAACCTAATTTAACGACCCTAGCATAATAAGCAATCATTATATCACAAGATAGTAATATACAGGGTGTCTCCTAAAGGTCTGTACAAAATACTTGTACAAATTATAGAGACTAAAATATGAGGATCTAACCCAACTTACCTTAGTCCAAAAGTTGATAGTTTCCGAAATACAGTGCCAAAGTTATAGTTTTTCTTTTAATTTCTATCTTATTAATAACAGGATTTGCATGAAATTTGGTACCTAGAGGTTTTCTGTGGTGAAAAATCCAGATTCGATCATAGTTTTGATGTATCTTCCAGAGGGCGCCACCAGCAGCCCTTTGTCTACATTAAAGCCCTGTAACTTTTTATTCCTCAGTTTATCAAATTTTTAGTCGCAAATTCTTATTTTTCTTCAAAAAGGTATTCCTTGTAGATGTCGCTCCGAGCAGACGTTTCTGTTATAATCAATTTAAGTGTTCCATTGCGTACTAAAATTCATCATAGCCCTCCACACTTTATTCGGGCTTAGGACTGGTTCAAGAAGTTTGGAGCGTGTTTAGGGACCAACCAGCCAACACCAACATAACTTTACACAATAACATAACAACATAAGAATGTAACAATGAACTGGCAAAAGAGCATGAGGAATAACATACAAAGTCAATAACAAACGACCAAAACAGCAAAGTTTACTAAATTATAAATTATTCAATTAAACTCTAAGTAAATATTTAAAGTAACCCCGACCCCGTACACCAAGATTCATTCTACGGAGCAAATTGAAGTGCACCCTATCCATCATCTCTTCATCTAACCGTAAAATGTTTACTGCTCTCTTAAACTTCTGTTCAACTCGTTCTAAAATTTCTTCCTCAACCTCTGCTTTTCTAATAGTACGATTCCGTCCATAATCAACCAGGAGCAAAACTATCGGTTGCTCGAAGAATACTTTCAATACCAGCAAACGTTTAATGGTTTGGAACGCGGCTACTTGGGAATCTTTCTTGGTATACTCTGACCGATTCCCGCCCATTTTCTTTGCAATAATCATACACTAATAACACATCGTTCATTCCTGCGTTAGGGTAGGGTTGGCCATAGCGAAAAATTGAAGAAGTAAATTGAAATTACAATAAAATTTGTCAGACTAAATTGTTTGACTATACTCTTTTGCAACTAGCTAGCGGTGGAGCTTCGCTCCTCGCAATGGTCACACCACCCCGATAACGGTTTACGATATTTATTTAAATGCAAAAATTTTCAGTCGCTAAAATTATTCTTTTTATAGTTAGAGGAAATATAGAATAATTAGTCGTTTCGTGGAGATGTAAATGCTACGCATTTAAAATCATGACAGAGTCATAACACGGTTTAGAATACATCGCAACGTAATTTCATCGTGCTTATTTTATTTTACCGAAAACAAGGCATATGTTATTTAAAATGAAATAAGTGCATAAAATATTATTAAAATGAATATATTGTCGTTTTTGTTTAATTAGATACTTGACTTGAATGTAGTTAATATGCAAAAGTGAAAAAATACGAAAATTAAAAAAAGTAAATTATAATTGCCGGTTTGAAGTTACATTTTGGTTAGTTTGCTTTGCTCGTGTTTTAACACCACAGTCTGTACTCTCGCAGCGCATGCGCAAATCGTTAAGAAAAGGACAGGAGTGACCCTTGCGTGCTATCTCTTTCGCGACGCGGCTATTCTACGGCAGAGATCGCCATTGCGCGTTCCAGTATAAGTACAGTTCAGTAACCTCAATGTTTATTTAAACTTTAGATGTTGCCAGATTACATTTTTGAAATATTCCACTTTTTGGTATCCAATGCTACCAAAATAATATTTATGACTGTACGAATTAAAATTTTAATAGGTGACAATATTAACCTCGATACTGGACTTTAACAATTGTCATTCAGAACCAATGAATTGTACACTACGTACCTGGAAGGGATGCGCAAGTACATGCAAGTGAGGCCAAGTTTGAAAGTAGGCAACGCGCATTATGGACGTATAACTATCTCTTTCTATCTTATTTAGATATACGGGTTTCACTCCATTTCTCTACTTTTTAAATAATTATTTTGATGTTATTGGTGTATACTAAATAAATTAATGTATAGAATGGTATAAAATGGTGGTTGAAAATTTGATGTTTATTTTTTTAAAGTAAATTGTCATTTAAATAGGTAACTAAATGAGAAAAAATAAGTAAAGAAATTATCAACGTAAAATTTTAGTTGTAAGACGGGATTCTTTGCAAAAAATCGAAATGACAATATTTTCCGATAGTTTGCTCACATATTGTTTTACTGATTACAATGTAAACATCCAATTAATTTTTCCGATATCCTAAACGATTGATTTTATAGTTTAAGAAACTGTTATATGTGTGTAGGCAATGAACTGTATGCTAAGGTGTAGATAATTTGTGTAAAACATATTTAGGAAATAAATGATTCAATTTTACAAAAGGAAATACAACTCACTTTTTATGATTATGACTAATAAATGACATATGTGACATGTATGTGACAGACTTATGAAGTATACATAATTAGGGATGTGTTCAGTAAACAAGTAGTTATATATTCAACTATTACAACGAGATTGACAAAGACAGGTTACCGTCCACTAAGGCTATCTTTGTGCCCTGACACAGAAACTGGTTGTTAAAGTACGGCGTGTGTCCATTCCAGGTACGTAGTGTACAATTAATTGTTCAGAACTTTAACTGTTGCCAAATTACATTTACATTTACTGTCTTTTGAAATACAATGCTACCAAAATAATATATATGAAAGTAACAATTTTATGAAATTTTGAACGTTGCCAAATTATATTTCTCGAAGTATTCAAGTGTTGTAAAATGTAACGTCTTATTGACTTACAAAACTATCAAAATTAGTATATTAAAGAATAGGTGGATAAAATAAAGAAACAGGCGCGATTTTCCGAACATGACAGCTCAGCCGGAATGCTCGAAATAGAATAAGTGCTTTGAAGACGAATACTTTGCGCTATTTTTTTATTGGTGCACCTTGAAATCATAAATACTAGTATTATACTACAAAAATGGAAATAAGGACTAATAATGTAAAACATGTAAATAAAATTAATATATCTAACAATACTAACTGTACCTTGTTAGTAATATTTTATTCGACGTTACAAAGTACTCCTGTCAGATCAATAATCAAAAATCTTCATTCACACTTCGCGTTTGTTGAGTTGTTGATGTTGCCATGGTAACAAATTTCGATTTAAACACGCTAAGGCGTGCTTTAAATAGGTAAAATGGCGCAACAATAAAAAAAGATTTATGAAATTAAAATCTTATGAAATTTTAAACGTTGCCAAATTACTTATCGGGAAGTATTCAACAATTGTAAGATGAAATGTCTCTTTGACATGCAACGTTACCAAAACAACCTTTTCTGAAAGTACGGTCTGATACGTAACATTATTAAATTAAGTGGTTGACCCTCAAAATGTCATTCAGACATTTAAGGATAACCAGCTTATACTTTTTAAAAATAGGCGGCTATTGTAAAATTAATTGTCTTTGTTGTATAGAATATTATTAAAGTAATATGTATAAAAGTATCAACTTAAACAAATTGTAAATATGAAATTATTGCATATGAAATTTTTTAAAATAGTTAACTTAAATATTTGATATATTTCAACTTATTGTGGATACATTCAAATCAAACTAATATTTATGAAGTTAAGACGAAATAAATTAGGATTAAAATATATTAATCAAAAATAACAATCTGATGTGCGAACGGTTATGATAAAATACAACATATGCAATAATAACATCTACGTAAATCATTTATGAATCGAAATAAATTTGCATTTCTTGTAGGAATTAGGAATATGTTTAAATTACAATATATGAACCGTGTAATTAATTAAAAATTCTATACTCAACAAAGCATAAACTATAAAAAATTTTACTTCGTTTTGATATAGTACAAGTTAAATATAAAAATACAATGCAAAGGTTTAATCAAAAGAAGCATATATCTTCCTCAGTAAATGGTAATATATTTAAAATTGTTTGAGATGTTAAAGTAAATTTATGAAATATGAAAATATTGTAACGTTTAAATTTATATAAAAACTTAATAGTATTTTAATTATGTGTGATAATCGTGAAACTGTATAATTACAATCTTGATTTATTATAAGTAAATTTTGTTGAAATACTTAATCTGAGGAAGACACAATGTTGTAGAAACAATTGTCATTTTAAACAATGAAATGAAACATTAAAACATTGTTTGTTTTATTCCTACTTATGTAATATGTAGTTCATGTAGTTCAATTAATTGTGAAAAGCATATTTTGTATGACTTAGAAAATAAATTGATTGAACCATAAATATTTTCATAAGGGAACTCAGATGACACTAATAACAATTATTTTACACATATGCATTAATTAGAAACCATATTTTAAATAGTAGGTTTGAGATATATTAACACATAGTACACACAGTTAATTATTAACACACATAAAAATGGAATACTTACTTACAGTTGGTTGGAACATTTATAATGTTACATGATATCGATTATCATAAAAAATCATTGTTGTTTTATACTTAATATATTCATGTGTGTAATGTACTCATAAAGAATATATTTGATTATAAATATAAAAGAATTTTAAAGATGGTATATAAACACAAACTTATTAATGTTTATTTCAATTAACTTTGGTTTATTATTAACCTTGTTTATCACTCGATAGTTAATCATAATACCACTTAAAGAATCTTTACATTTGATTGCATATATAAATTATCCATAATTTAATATGGATACAATCAATGTTGACACAGAATAATTTAAAACTTGCATCGAAACAGTCACAAATGTAGTCAATGTTAAATCTGTCTAACGATTTATTGAAAGATACATAATTGGATATTCATATATCAAAACTTAAAACATTTCAGTTTCAAACTATATTCAGTAGTCGAAATTGTACTCTATTTTACATTTTGCAGGTTTTCAAATAATCTAAAAATAAACAGTAATGTATAATATTAAATAAGAAAGTTTATACTTACAAACTGTTATGGATAAGTGTACTAAAAATTAATATTGAACTGTACTTATATTTAGATTTTGAGATGTTTCGATAATCTTTAAATAAATACATATTTTCTTATTATAAGTTAATTATAATAAATTAATATTAGTCAAGTTGCTTTGGTATGCGTGAATCCTTGCATATTGCAGGCTCACTTTCCATTAATATAAGCAATTTGATTGTAATGTCATTATATTTAGAATTTACATCAGTTCTACATACATAAAACAAAATTTACATCGATTGGGGCTTGAATCTCGATAGCGCAATTGATTAACGCGGTACTCTAGCAAAGCACAGGTCGTAGTTCAAATCCTACTCGAGGTAAACTTTTATTTATGTATTTAATAAAATTAATAATAATTTTAATTACATAGTTGTTTATTTACAAATGTATGCAAATAAAGATAATCCCATAATTGTTGGGGCTAATTAGACATATAAAACTTTATATTAAATTGTGAAGTAATTTCTACATAGGTTATGCTTGTCAAAAATAATAAATGTAACATTCATACTGATAAAATTTAAGATTCTCTTTGAAATTTTTGAACAGTGGTAACGTTTACGGTAGTGCAAATGTAAATGTTGTAGTTCCAATGAAATTAAGAAATTGGGAATTTTAAATATACTAATATGAAACATTTTATTTATTATAAATAGAATTTGTTTAAAAGATAACATAATTACAATCAAAATCAGATACTTGAAATTTAATAAAAAAACAATTAGTTAAAAACTTATTGGGAAATCATTCTATGAACAGTTAAAATTACAATAATATTTTGACATTATCCTTTGTTAACTTGCACTTATATCGGCGTAAATAATTGTAACTCCAATCTTTAGATTCCAAATATGTGTAAATAACTGTTCACTATATTAACGTTTTTAAAAGTTTGATATGAACACTGCAGCTTTAACAGATCCTTCTCTAACGTATGCGAACACTCCGAAAATCAAATTAATTATTCTAACTATAGCACCAACTTATATGTTTAGGCAGTTAGTCCTATAAACAAACGATTGTCTAAATTCATTTTAAACTTAGATTCCAAATGGGGTCTACGTTTGGCACGTTTTAAACGCTTCGGCAACACCGTCGTTTAACAGCCTTCTCTAACGTACTGCGGCTTTTACGAAAATCAATAAAATCTACATTTCTAACATAGGGTGGCACCAACATATGTTTACAGTTACCAGTTAGGTCCTAAATTCACTTAAAGTTCAAGGGTCTAGTTTGGAGAAACGCTCGGACATGTCGATATTTACAATTTGACTGCGGATTAGTGGTAACAATTTTCTACATAGGGGCCAAGACGGCCTTCCTTTTCCTATACTAAAGTCAACAGATCTCGAGGAATTTACAATTGAACGTATCAACAATTAACGCCGTATCAAGGAAGGCGGCCTTCGTTTTCTGTCAAAGGGAACAATTTATTCAACAAATCAAATCAAATGTTCAAAATGTGCACCATTTGCGGCTTGACAATAGCCAAGGCGATGAATAAACTCTCTTTGCACGTTTTCAACCTCTTCTGAAGTTATGGCAAGCACTCTCCAGATTGGTTGGCCGGTCAAAATATAATTTTCATTTGAGATAACTCGACAGAAAGAAATCCAACGGGTTTAAGTCGGGTGACCTAGCAGGCCATTTGATAGGTCCACCTATTATATTCATTAAAAAATACACCATTTCGGAAAGGGCAAATGTTGAAATTCGACGTCAGAAATAAATTGACACACACAACGAAATGAAAACATGTACCTATTATTTATGAATCACTTTGGATACGATTATTTTGCAAGTGTTCTTGATAGTTTTATAAACACAATATTTTTTTTCGTAAATATCTCGAGATCTGTTGACTGTAAGTATAATACATGGTACATGACATTTACTCAATTCAAAGCAAATTCAGAAAATGGAATAAAAAACAGGTGTTTCCATTGGACAAAATTAAGCTGGTGGTCGTAACTAATTTTTGGGCCACCCTATATACCAAATTTTACCACTAAAAAAACCGCAGTCAAAAATAAACATCGACGTGTCTGAGCGTTTCTCCAAAAACTAAACCCTTGAACTTTAAATGAATTTAGACATAACTTCTGGGACTAACTGTATACATATGTTGGTGCTATATTTAGACATGTAGATTTTACAAGCTTTGCTGGATTAATTTGATTTTCGGGTATGTTGCGCAGTACGTTAGAGACCCTTGAACTTGAAATGAATTTAGACATAATTTGTGGGATTCACTGTATATTAATCTCTATCTGACATGAAGTTTCGTCATTCTGACAGATTATTTTTTTGTTTTTACAATGTTGCCTGTTTTTGTTATGAACGTATAACAAAGAGGTTACATAGTTACCCTAAAAAAATTATAATTAAAATTATTTGATTTCTTTTAATTTTTTAAATTAGCGTCTAGATGTCTATTAACCTCTGTTAGACATGAAGTTTTAAACGTTTGTTTGGCATAGTTTATTGTTTTTGTTTTTACAATGTTGCATATATTCGTTATTAACTTATTATAAGAGGTCGCATAGTTTTCCAAAAAAAAATGTTATTAAAATTATTCCATTTCTTTTAATTGACATTTCGTAGGGTTTTAAGATATAGTGCAGGTCGCGGCAAAGTTACCTTGTGGTGGCAAAGTAACCCCACTTTAGGTAGGTATCTTCAGTTTGAGTTTCTTATTGCAATCAACTAACAATAATTAAAATACTTTCATGTTTTATGTCGTGTGTTTAAAAGCAAATTATACCAGATTTAAACGTTTCAGTAGCACTTGTAACTTATCCTCCTCAGTAAAAGGAAAAAGTTTTGAAAATGACAGTCCAGAATACTTGCGATTGACGGAAGCAAACATGCCATATTCAAAGAACAAATTTAACCACATTTCTAATATCGATGGAAAGTTGTGAAAAACTTTATACAAAATTAAAAAAAAACTGCATTCACAACTAAAAGCATGGATAAATCAATTTAAAAAAAATCGTCGTTTGTATTAAAATACATTGAAAATAGGATGGTTACATTTAATGTAGTGTTTAGTGTTATGTTAAATCTTTGCAATGCTGTGATGACTACACATACTTACTTGGTAAAGCATACTTTAAGGTCTAGGAAAAAAATAGCATAAAACCTAGACATACCAAAGGCTAAAATTATGTCTAGACACCGAGATATCAAACATCTTCATGTGCATAAACTACTGATGGTTATTAGTAGTGATGGGCACAATCGAATGATTTCAACAATCGAAACTTCACCTCTCGAGTGAAAGTTACAATCGAATTATTTCATTTCGAAACATGACGTCACTTACGCCAGTCTCTCGTTTCTTAGGAGAACACAAGTTCTCAAGACTCGCATTGCCACGTCGGCTCTGTACAATAGATGTATTACATCAGGGATAATATAATCGCTTACTCCGCTGCACGTGCGGCGGTAAAGCCATATAGTAAAGTACTCTAATTTCGGATCCTTTCTTGTAGACATATTTTTTTGAAAAAAAAACAATTTAAATTAATTAGGAAACAATCATCTACCACGCCAGACACTCTTATTTCATATAAAAATCTTTTTAAATGAACAGTTTAATAAAAATAAAAAAAGTTTGTTTTACAAACAAAAAGCATAGTTTAAAAAAAAGGGTCCTAATTTCGGATAGGGTATCCGAAATTACGATCCCTTTTTAGGAGTATATGATAGAGTTACAAAATGCTTAAATCAAATTGGCGGTCATGTGGAACATTTGTAATGATTCATTTTGTCATTTTTATCACTTTTCTTCTAGTTATGTTCAAATAATTGTATTATGATTTTCATTTGTTATTATGCTCTCAATTTTGTTATCTTCTTGTTTTATTAAAATTTTAATAAAATAGAATTTGTGTAGTTTGAATTAAGTTCATTTTATTTTTGAAAAACATTTCAGTTTCTGTCAAAAATCACATTAAAGTAGAAAATATTAATTAACAGGAAAACTGTCGATAATAGGTATAGGTAATGTTATAGCCAAACGACGCATAACTAAATGCTGCATCTATTCATCCAATAATATACAGGGTGTCACATTTGAATTAACAAAGTTTTTCAACTTTGAAAATTGTTTAATAGTTCATCAAATTTTGAACACCATGTATGGAATAAATCAATGAGTATTTCAAAATTATAGTTCTTATGCTTCTGTCTACTCCAGAAGCACTTTCCATCAGTCAAAAATAAGTAAGACAAGCAGTGTTGAAAATAGAGTTACATCTTTCAAAATTTTTGAAGAAATCAAGATATCTAAGAAACAGTTGAAAAAAGGTATAGGAAACCCTTATAAGACATCCTAAAATTTTGTCAAGAATCCAAAAATAAAATAATATACAGAGTGTTCCGTTTAAAATAAGGAAGTTAGTGGCGACTTCCGGTATAACCGGAAGTAACATGACCTTGAAAATATTTTAGAATGAAAGAGAATCTTAAATAACCCTTAAGTCCAAAAATTCAGATTTCTAAATTGTTTCTAACCACATAAACTTCTAACGAACGCCTACCGTGGAAAACCCTGTATATATATATATATATATATATATATATATATATATATATATATATATATATATATATATATATATACACATTGTGAGCGATTGGGAAGGGGTTGATGTTACATGGGTCAAATATTCTTAAAACCAAAAATGTTTGTAAAATGCCTAAAAATGGTTTTACGGGCAGTTTGGAGCGATTTGGGGGTGGTCATATTTTTCGCTCATTGTATAGCTCAGTTTTAATTTAGGATCGATTATAAAGTTGTATTATGTTAGAGACTCATAGTAGAATCCGTCTAACGTGAGTTTGAACATTCGCTCCATTCCAGGTTCAATTTCTGGGTCAAAAAAGTCGACTTGCGTTTTTGACGGATTCTTCATCGTGTGAAAAATTTGATTCCGAATTTGAGAGTTTATTTTATACTTGCTATTTAATGACCATACTTAATAATGTTTAGTCGCTATGATGAATTTTAGTGCGCAATGAAACCTTTAAATTCGATTATCAGAGAAGCGGCTGCCCGAAGCGACATCTAAAAGTTATACCTTTTTTGAAGAAAACATATCAGAGAACAATAATTTCTATCTAGAAATTTGATATACAAAGGCAGAAAAAGTTATGGAGATTTAAATGTAGACATAGGGCTGCTGGTGCCGCCCTCTGGAAGGTATATTAAAACTATGGTCAAATCTGGATTTCTCATCATATACCAAATTCACACACATCCTGTTTCTATTAAGGTAGGTATTTAAAAAAGAGTTTAAAAAAATAGTAACTTTGGTTATCAACTTCTGGGCTAAGGTAAATTGGGCTAGATCCTCATATTTTAGACTCATGAATTTGTGCTAGACTTTTGTACAGACCAATTAGAGACACCCTGTACATCTTTCTGTAAATGTCAACATTTTGGTAATGTTATTGAAACTAAAGAACCCACCGATTTTGTAAAGCTGGAGTAAAATGTTATTAATATAATTCCTATATTTCTAGTGTAAACGATTATCTTTATTGCATACAATTAGGTTTATAATCCCATACCAATTAATTTTATTATACTACCTGCGTTAAAAATTTTAATGTATTTTTATAAATCTGTTACAAAACTATACTAAAATAGCCTTATACTGTTACCCCAAAAATCTTACATTGCCTGATGTTTGCTAATATTACGTTTGTTTTCTACTCTTATTGACTCTTAGCACGAAGTAGGTCTAAAAAGAAAATGTTCAAGTTTAAACCAAATTACTGTTGTTTGTTACATGCATGTTGATAAAAACGTTCATTTTATAAGTATTTAGTAAATACTAATTTAAATTGCTATAAAATAGTATAGCAAAACCTTAAATGTAATTTTCACGAACCTATTTATACACCTACAATATTGTTTAAATCCATTGTTGCGTTTCCTGTAAGTAAAGTTCAGAATAAAGGAAAATGTAAATTTACACATGAGGAATTAGGAACACTACAACGTCGAATAGAAATTAGAGGTTTGATTAGGAACAAGGTGCAATAACTACAAAAGTACATTTAGGCTTGAATTAACTCAGAAGGATGATTTCAAAACAGTTCTATAGTGGTATAGACCAATTAGACTCAATAAAAACAGTTTAATAGCGTCAAGTAATGTAAATACACTAATTAAGTATGCAGCTAGGGTTTTCTTCTACGGGAATAAAGTGCAGGCTTGTAAACTTCAAAGTAATTTAGTTTGGCCTGTTTCTATTAACGTTTACGTACTATAAGAAAAGAGACACCAGAAAAAAAAACTTAATTACTGTAACATCTTTATTGAAAAAATCCTTAGAGACAACTTAAGAAAAAAGGAAGTTTTAAGCCATTTCGTTTTGTAATAATTTATTGTCTGAAGTAAATTAGACGAGGTAGTGTGTTTAAAATAAATTCGGGGTCAAACATTTACCCAATCTTAACCTAATTCTAAACTATTGATATATTCAGTTCACAAACTTTCTCGTCTGATGTGGACGGAAGGTAGTTATTTACTAAACTTAACAATTGACGATATTTCACTATAATATTCTTTGTTTTCCTTCGAGTTGATACATTTTTATGATATGTGTTCTCATTTTTAAGATAGGTTTTTCATAAGTTTTTATTTTATGGGTTTAGCTTTTTATAATTAAAGTTAGATAGGGTAAAGTTTATTATAGATATAATAAAAGAATGACTACTTTCGTAAGTTTCAATGATTACACAATCAAGTTATTCCGAGGCCAAGCATTTCAAGTTATAATGTGATAAATATATACCTTGTTATAAAAACAAATAAAATGAGATAAGGTATGAGAAAAAAAAATCAGAAAAAATATATAGACAGTACTTCCATGCAAGACGATTACTGTCACCATATTCCTAAAATACTTTTGGTCATCAGTGTTATGTCGTATTGTATTCCGGTGGCATATCAAACACGTTTTTTTTTTAATAGAACACCGTATGTTTCGTAACAGAGTTTATTGTTCGAATAGCACGTAGTAACATATTATACCCTTTACCGTAGCGATTCGTAACATTATTATATATATATATATATATATATATATATATATATATATATATATATATATATATATATATATATATATATATATATATATATACAGCTAAAAAGATTGGAACCTAAACTAAATGTTCAAAATAACTACCTTCTCGTTGGAGGCGTAACCACACCATCGACTCGCAGGCGCTAAATACTGCGCTGGGGACGGAAAGCCGCGCCAGCATTCTCCCGAGCATTCTCGGCTGCAGTTGGTACCGTCCCGTTGACCTCGTTCTTGTAATACCAGAGGAGGAAGTTAAGGGTCTGGTGATCTTCGCGCCCATCTTATTGGGCTCCCACTACCAATACAAGCCGGAAACTTTTAATCAAGGTATACCCGAACGGCACGATTACTATGTTTCAGACCGGCTAAAGGGATATTTTCCAACGTTCATATGGCGTGAGGGTTTTCATCTGCGTAGTAATGAAAATGGTGACGATTCATAGCTATTTATGGATTTATCAGAACGCGCATAAGGTAAGGTTCCTCTTAGTCTATCTTTTTAAAAGGCCACATTCAGTAACCCTACTTGACGTGAACATCTAGAGATTGCAATTCCTAGGGCAGTTAAATCAACTACTTAATACTTTTTAAAAAGCACGTGGATTTGGTTATACTCTGCATGCCGTCACGTTCTTATTATTCCTACTATTTATTTTGGAAATTTCACTTCTTTTGTTTTACCAGGGCAGACTTGGGTTCGTTTTTCGACGAATCGGCATTACAGATTTGGTTATAGAAAGTGCGGTTTTTTTGCTAGCATTGCAAAATTTGGAGTTTAGGCTCACAATTTTCGAAGTTCAGTCAAAAATTTTCTTCTTTCCATAAATTACCCGAAAAAAAATTATGTGGAGGTTCAAATCTAGGCTCCGGTGCAAGTTAGATTTTCTCAAAAAAAAAAAACAAAGGTGGACTGAGAGGAAGAAAGATTAAAACACAGAAACCGTCAGAAAAAACAAGGTTGATACGTCACTGGAATACGAAACGCCAATGGTGACCAGAACATGGCCAGTGTAACTATGCACAATTTTGCTCTTAGACTTCTTTTAATATCTTATATGTTAGAGGAGCTACTGTTCGAGACGTCTTTGGTACTACACTCTGTATGTAAATTATTTAGTATCCTACAAATATATTTATTTCGATCCTCCCTAATGATGTGTTGTCAGCAGGGAGCTAAAAAGTCTACGATGAACACAGTGTAATTAAAACTAACTACTTTTCTTGTATCAAACGAACCCATTTATTTTATCAAAAACATTATACATTTACTATTTATTATAATGCAATCAAATCTAAGCAGATATTAATTAGTTGTCACTATAGAATCAGCATAACTGTATAACTTGAAATCAAAAATAAATTTTCTTACTAAACTTTCTTCCCATACAGCAATATTTCATCTAAAATATTCTTGTCGGTTACTTCTTAGAATCGGCTAATTACCATTCTTCATGTAACTACACTGCGGATCACTCCCAACTTAAAACATCGACTGCAAAAAACCCTCATGGAACGTGTTGAAACCTCCAATTTTGACTATCCTATGTAGAGCATTTCCTCTGTGCCCATATCTCCATACGAGTGTTTACCTTCTCGCTGTTCAGCATTTCCCGTATTAAGCCAAATCTTGTTGCGAAGAGTGTGCACTTAGTACAACGCCACAACAGCAACAGTACATCTTCTATCAACAACTACGAGAATGTTCTTCTATTGGGACCCAACTGCATAACCAACCCCGTAACGAAAGAACTCCAGTTCCTCCCAGGGGACCTCAGTGCCAGACATACATAATTCAGTGAAACCACAATTCAACTTCAATAGATCACTACTTATACACAACTTACTTCTACCTTCCTTCGAATAAGGAATGTCCGCCATATCCTCCAACCACAGTGTACAAACGACCTCGTGCTCAGTATGGAGCAGTTCATACCTTTGACGACTAGGACTCCTTGCTTTTTTAGTTAAAATTGTATGCGACCATCGCTTTCAACAGACCAGATCACAACTTGACGAATAGGCTTCCTAAAAGGTAACTGGAATACGTTAGCATACACTCGACAATTTTTCTAACCATTTTTAGGATACTAGCTGTACATGAACCTCTTCATTTAGTATCCAACACAACGATCTCTTCATCCTCTAACAGAGTAACATACGTTTCACTCAAACAGCTTCCCCACACGCAATACTCTCTGGATTAAGGAAAAAGGCAAATATATCGGCGATTAATGAAAACCGGAGACTCGGTACTTAAATGCGAATATAACAAACTATAAGCATTTATCCGACTCCAAACAAAATTCGCTTAAGAAGCATACATCTGAAAATCGCACTCACCAATGCTAACGATCCTTTGTTTGACGACGACTTCAAAGCTCAGCACGTACAAAGTTATGAGTAGCTTAACAAGCAAGAATGTAGATTACACTAACTCACAGGCAACGATTGAACGGGAATACTGAAATGCTTATCGCCAAAAGCAATTAAATTTATAACTCAAAAATAGAAAAAATTGTCTTCATTTGGCCCATTTTCCAACATAGTGTAATTCTACTGTCATGATACTCAAGCCCAGATCCAACTTTCCAACACAACAAATACTAAGAGATAATTTTATCGCGAAAGTGTAGACAACATTCCGTTTGGCCTTAGACTAATCTGCTCATACCTCGATTCCTCTGTAAAACTTTGCAGATATACACCTATAGCTATCTACCGCCAAAACTGCAGTTTCACAGTATTCGTTTATATCAAACAAGCCTTTGACAAAGTTTGACAAGCAAAACTTATGTAGGACACCTGACAACTAAGAATGTCGACATTCATTGTTCAACTCCTGCCCTCATACCTGCCTAACAGGTTTGGAAAGCCCGCGTAGGTGTTTTTACCACCGTTTTCGCCCCACTATCTGCTCGTGTTTCACAAGACTCCACCTCAGCACCCACTGTTGTACCCAACTTTAAGCTGCGATACTCCTTAAAATTCCCAGGCTAACATTTTGTTACTTCACTTTGAGAACGCAGTACTACTTGAAAAACCAATCAGATTAGTGGCAAGGAAAACAAATAATCTAATCAATAATTCATATTCCTTTCCGATTGGGCTAACCGGTCGTAGCTAACCATTAACCTCGAAAAAACACAGGCCATACTATTCCGACATCTAAACCTCGGTAAACAAATACGAGGATTAACATTACCCTATGAAGACAGGAACCACAAGTAAAAGATAAAATCAAAAAGCTAATCATCCCACTGTCAAAAATCCTATTCTGACAACCTGACCTTAGTACCTCCCTTAATGCGAAAGGCAACGGCTTGTCTTTATTAAAATCATTGCGAGTAAATGTTAGTGGTTGCGAATTTATAAAACATAAATCTGATCGTTAGTAGACTACCGTGCCTCGTAAATTTGAAACCTTCGCTAGCAAGAAAAATGCTATGTACTATAGACTAAACTATAGAATTATAGATATCTTAACCAACTAACAATTCAACAAGCAGATACACAATAATTTACGGACCAACTAAAAATACTACCTAAAAAAATTACCGACCGTATTCCAGTTTTCTACGAAAACCTAAAATCAAATTTAAGTCTTTCAACTTTCATACAGATCATACTTTCATATTAGTGGTTTTTTGCCACAAAACCACCATCTCAACATTGTTATCCTCCACAATATACTACATACGCACACCAGAAATCAAATTGACCCAGGAAGAAAATAATCCCCTAAATTAACTACAGAAATAAACGTATACTAACCAAAAAGGATGAAAGTTAACACATCTTGAATGTCCCCTGTACGAAATTATTCACTCTCATATCTTTGTATATCACACTCAGAAACATTAATGAGCTTTGTTTGCTGTCGCACAGACACTTGTTGCGTTTAGAGGCATGTCAACACGATTAAGTTTTGATACACAGGAAGCGATACGATACATAAAATAACCAATACAGTTAAAAGCGGAAAAGTAGGCTTTTGTACCCGTAGCCATCTAGTGACCGCTGTTGGTAACAAAACTTGATTTAAATAAAGCTCTTGAGAAAGAATTGATATTATACTTGTGAACCTATTTCTTACCTATTGCAAGTACACGTATAAATATTTCTTTCATTTTAACGCATATCTCAAAAGTTTTGACACAAAATCCAATGGATGTAAAATACGCGAGAATGACTTTAGAAACAAAAAATCTCTGAAAGTTTGTATTCAATTTGACAGTTCAGTTTTAGAAATCAGTTGTACTAAAATGGCTTACAAATTAGATCTTCGTAAAAGTATTTACAGTCTAGCTGTGCAAATGTCTAAGTGTGAAATAGTTCGCTTAATCGAAAATCAAAATATTTTTCGCAGAACTGTATATCTCCCGAAAAGTAGAAGATCCAGGTCTTTTACCCAAGCCAGAGAGCAGACAGTTTTGTAAGAAGTCTAGTTGGAATGTCGATCAGCAAATTAACAAGCGAGTATAGAACTTCTAAGAACTCAGTTTGGAGGGAATTGGTTAGGAATGGTCAAGGATATCGAAAAAGAAAAAAATATGTGCAAAATATACGCCAAATCAGTTTGCACGAATACCACGATCTTTCCAGGTATTAAGGCGGATTCATTTTGCCGACAACAAAATCATTGTTATTGATGATGAAAAATATTTCACTCTAAGTAACTTAGAAATTAAGGGTAACGATGGTTTCTATACTGGTAACGTACAAAGCTGATCATAGAATGGTAAATATAAAGAAAAGGCAATATTTGCCGATAAAATTTTTATCTGGTGCGCGATTTCTTTAAGAGGGATATCGAGGCTTTATGTGGGGCGTGTAAGAGGCGAAGCACTGCACAGTCACCACTGGTTTAACTGAATGATTTCATTAATGGATACCATGCTGAAGACGACATAATGTTTTGGCCAGGCTTAAGACCATGCCATTATGCTAGGGAGACACAGAACAGGATCAACGTTAATAACATACTATTCGACCACGAAACGACAATCCCTATAATCTACGTCAGGCCCTCCCAATAAAATAATTTTGGGTACGTTTACGTAGAAAAGCGTATGATGGAGGATAGTAAACCATTAAACAGTTAAGACGGAGGATTTACATAGAATTCGAGAGATAGATACCAAGACCTTATGTGAGAGGTTCGTAGAAAATTGCATCTTATTCAAATTCACGGACCATTTTATTTAATTTGAGTTCTCAATTTTGTTGATTATAGGTCTATTAATTATATTTGATAGCTATAAGTTTAAATAAAACAGAATTGTTTATAAATCCGAATATAATGTTTAGTGCCAAAACTTTTGAGACATACGTTATTCCATTTGTCCTTCAGTCTCCTTTACAAGGAATCAATTCCTTCCGGTAGCTAATCGCACGACAAATTTGTTCACCCCCGTTACTTTCAGAATACCGCTAGAGGTCCTTACCACTCGGCTTACAATACATTAATACTAATATGTTAAATATTTAAGATAGGTATCTTGATTTGTAAAATCTAAAAGTTACACAGCCTAAATAACAAGTGAGGACTATTATAGAACTTAGTATGACGGCGTGGTAGCTATTCTGAGTTCTTGCAGTAAGGAAGCACGGTATGTAAAAAAAAATTGGAAAATGCAACCTCGATAAACCATAGTTACGATCACGTCATCAAATTAATTCATTCGTATATATTTACATTTTCAGTTGGTTAACAAGCCGATGTAAAATTGTTTTTCTTCAAACGTGAAAATACTAGGTCATTGCTCGACTGAGTAGTAGGTGCCAAAATTTTACATTATCGTTAGAGCAGATTTTACTTTTCCTCTTCTTGTCTCCTGGGGGAAAAGTGGAAACACATCAATTTATCTTTCCTTAATTCAAAAAATTAATTATTTTACAGACCCATTCATTAATGTAATATTAAATGTACAATTGGTACGCGCATTTAAAAATTGAAGCCGTGCAGCGATGAAGTAGACTCCATTAAAGTATATACTGTCGATATGGGCTATTACCTCGGAAATGACGATGCTATTTTTAGATTTCCTGCGTCTGCTTCCTTTCCAACAGTTTCGTTTAAATTTAATATTCGGGAAGGATTCTCTTTTATGTTGCAGATAGACTGTTCTATGTATCCTTACGCCACAGAAGTCGATCTACAACCCCCGTGGGGCTTCAACGAGTCCATATCTTCTCCACCATCATGTAGCCAAAGTACGCCTTAAACCGTGACCCGTATATTCTTGAGCATTGCTTAATTTTAGAAATTTGCGGCCTTTTCCGGGTACAGCACTGATCGTGTGAATCCCGACAACATTTATATAGCAATTACCATTCTGATATTTGAAAAAGAATATTTTCTCTTGCATATCTCTCGGTCTTAATGAAGCGTACTTCGTTCGGCGTCTAAACACAGGCGCGCCATAAAAAGTAATACTTCTTCTCCACATAAAATAATCTACTATTGAATATTGTGTCTTTTATATTTTATACATGTAACAGTCTTACAAAATATAATAGTATCAATATTTATTAGATTCAGACCAAATAGCACTCGCTGCTGTGCGACTTGTGATACTTCAATGACAACATAAATTATATTTAGCTAATAAATTTGAATAATCCAAGCTGTGGTAACAATAATAAGAAAAGAAAATTGCATTTTTAATAACTTGATTTTAGATTTCTACAAATTCTGACCTAATTCAGAGCGAATTTATTTAAATAGGCGTTATTCTTTCATCGTTAATATTCGCTATAAATTTTTGACTTAGTAGAAATATGCTACTAATGGCACCTAGCCCACTTTCGGGTAGAACTTAGGAAAGAAATATTTGTCCTTTAAGGGGTCCATATCATAATACAAGACGCTTCAATATCTGCTTGATTCGCACTCTATACTATACTATAGATAGAAAATTATAATAGAAGAGGATAAAGGGGCATGTTAACATCGAGATAAAGATATAAATTCACGATTAGTGTTAATCACAATTGAATTTCCTTAGGAGATTTTAATTTCCCAAGGAACCATGTTTTGACGTAAAATTGTTTTTGTTGCCGAGCAACAAAAATATGCGCACGTACTGCCAACAAAATTGTTATATAAAATTGAAAGTATTTGTTGGTAATTATCAAATTAAATACATAAACAAAAAAGTTTATAAATTTAGTTATGCACCACTTTTTGTTAATGTATGTAGTCATTACAACAAGTATGTTTCTAATTCCATTTTGGAGCATTACTTTTGTAGGGTGTAATTTTCACGTTTGATGTAAATGTAATTTGTATTGATTCAGCAACTGTTCCAACTTAGATTATTTATTATTTACCCTTCTAATTCAATATCTTCATTGCGCTATTCATTCAGAACACCGTAACGAATTACACTTACCTTAAGTTTTTTTCTTAGAATTAGTTTTAACAAAAGACTGTAACCTAAATTTCATTTACTCATCTATCATTAAAAGGGTATAAACCTTTGTAAAGGAAAACGATTCGTTTTCGCCTTAACGTCAATTACGTTTCCTTTCTAGAAAATACATTACGTATTAAAGAAGTAAATAAAAAAAAAATTTAATTTTTGTTACACTTTAGATTAGGGTTGAATGGCACAATCTTCGTTCATTTTGTACAATTTCTATTTCCAATATAGTCCAGGTGCTAAGTTGCATTGAATGTGTACTTAAAGAGGTATGAAATGTTACCTATTATTATTGGAAAGGGGTAATCGTTGAATATAAAAACGTATGTCGTCGAGTATCGCCGTGGCAAATCGCTCATATCTTGCTTACTATTGATCGTGGAGAAATAACATTTTTTTATCCTTAACAGCAATTAAATTCTGTATTATAAGTATTTTATAACTGTGGTTTCATATCCGTCGAGTTGATCGGCCTATTTCTATAGTTTTTGCTTTTGTAGAGCGACGTTTTGGAAGCGGACTCTGCTTCTCTGAGAAAGACTGTTTTCGAACTTGAGTCGATTCATGTGATATGATTTTTTTCCCAAGCACTGGACTACTCTAACGTTCGAAATTTGGTACCTTCACTTACAAGTCTCCCACTGAGTAATCCAATATATATTTTTTATATCATGGCTTACTAGATATTTCAAAAAAACTCTGTTATTGTCGATTTGAGAAAAAAAATTCATAGGAAAAAGTGGTAGTGTTTTTGATGCTTTATCTACTGACCACTTTTGTTCTATCTCTTGTTATTCCAAAGTTATAATATAAACTTTTGCTTTTTTAAGTGGAAGGTATGGTAGGCTGTACCTTTATCAGATGCGCATTTTTTTAAGCTTTGTAACGATGATGTATTTATTTTGAAAAATAACGAAGTTATAACGATTCTATTATTGATTTACAGTTGGCTATGGAAAAAATTAATGAATTATTATGGTTTTTGGAGGTTTTACACCCATCTTGCCATGATAAATACAGCTTTTTTTTTCATTTCAAACTTTGATGAGCGAAAATAAGTTTAGTGATTTTTCTTTTAAATGTTGTAGAATCGTTATTATTAGGAACACAACAAAATAATACGCATAAAATTTTTAGACACTTTAATGCGTAACTAATGCATACTAATTTCCTGCTCGCTTGAGTTGACATTTTTAAAAAGAACAGATGTTTCTCTTTATAACGATACAGGACTATGGTATTATTGAGAGTAGGAAAAATAGAATGTACCATGGAAAAACATTTTTATTCGATTAAGATAATTATTCAGTTTATTATAACATTTCACCTAAAAATTACGGCCTCAAATGGAAGAAGAACTCAAAGAAACTAGGAATTATTAAGTCTAAATTTGGACTTTGAAGTAATTGTTTGTAAAAGAATTAATCCATCTCAGCAAATGTTAAAATGTCCACCTCCATTATTCACCCACAATGGAATTTACAGCTTTCCGTATTTTCCTACAATCTAAATTTCAAAAGGCATGTATCACAGCATCACGTAGTTTTTATTTTGTCGCATAAGTTCACTGATAAATCAACTCTTCTAGAATACCAAAAAGAAAAAAATCTAAAAGTGAAAGATCTGGCAATCCGGGTGCCCAAGGGACCGGCCCGTTCCTACCTATTCAAGAATTTGGAACCAGTTGGTTTAGGTACTCTCTCACTTGGTACTTGGTTGTGTGGCGGAGCACCGTCGTGTTTAAACCAGCGTAAATTACGTCTTGTGTCCAAATCTAAGATATTCAACACATCTTTGTAGAAACTCAAGATAACGCTGGCCTGTCAAATTTTCGTCGTAAATGAAAGGACCAAAAATCTGCGATCCAATAATTCCGGACCAAACATTGAATCCAAGTTTTCTTTGATGTCGTCTTTCACGAAGTATCCTCGGATTTTACTGCATTCACAAATGTTCATTGCGTCTATTGAACATACCGCAGCTAGTAAATTAGGCTTCATCCGTACACAAAATTTGATTTTGAAACTCTGGATTCCGTTGAATCATATTAATGTACTAGTTACTAAACGCAATTTTTGCAACTTGGTCTCCTGGATGCAGTGTCTGTCCTACTGACAGGTGATTTGTTCTTTTTGAAAATGTCAAAGCCAACTATTACTGCTACTTAAATAATCTAAATTTATTCTATCTCAAACGAACAGGAAATTAGTATGTACAACATGCTACGCATTAAAATGAAATTTTTGTTGGTGTCTTTTTGTTTTATTCCTAATTATAACGCTTCTACAACATTTAAAAGAAAAATCACTAAACTTTTTTAGCTCATCAAAGTTTGAAATGAACAAAAAAGCTGTATTTATTATGGCACAGGTGTAAAACTGCCAAAAACCATTATAATTAATTCATTTTTTCCATGGTCAACTGTAAATCAATAATAAAATTGTTATAACTTTGTTATTTTTAAAAATAAATACATCATGTCCGATATCGCTACAAAGCTTAAAAAAATGCGCGTCTGGTAAAGGCACAGTCTATTATACCTTCCAGTTAAAATCATAATTTTGGAAGAGCAAGACTTAACTTAACTTAACTTAACCTTCACGCCATTCCCTTGCGGGGTAAGCGAAACAATCCCTGCCTCTTATTTATTTTTCATTCACAATCTTTCACCATGCTTTCCATCTCCGCATACTTCCCTAGCTTCCGCAAGATTCATACATTGTCTCTGACATGCCCTTTTATTTTTAAAACTTCTTTCTTTCCTTTATCATAGATTCTACTACATTGCGAGACGAGGAGAGGTTCTTTCATCGAAACAAAGTCGTCTGCCTATCCGCGGCGGCCCCTCCTTCCGCCACAATCCATATAACTAATATAACATTATTGTTAAATAACATATTATTTAAAAACCGCAACATAACATATTAGCAACATGAAAACATAAAGGTGTATAATGCAGTGGCAATCTTATTTTTTGTAGTTTATTAATAGTTCTAAACAATTCTTAATAAAGTGTTTTGACTTTTACTTTAAAAAGTATGTTCCCCGTATTCATGTTACTATAGAACACATAAGTCAGCTGCTCACTAGTACCTATAGCAATGCTAGAAGCGACAAAAAATTAATCTTTAAAAATTTTATACTTTGAAGAAATATAAGAAAAAGTAGCTAACATACTGCAAAAGAACAAAAAGTACAATGTAGGTTTCAAAACTAATAGCAATGTTCTTAAATGTTTATGTAATGCTAAAAATTCAATTATATTAGGGCCGCGTGTATACAAATTGAACTGCACATACATTTAGGAACTTCGATGTTAGTTACAAGAATACGGTGTTGCCGACCAGTTCAGTGTACACCCAGCAGTCGTGTTGTGACTAAGGGCTTGTACGTGGCTAAACGACGCCGTCAGGTCGCGTTAGCAGGCTGAAGGGATTCATGGCTAAATAGAAGATTAGTCGCTACTGGTACCAATTCCGAGCACCGGGTCGCACTCGGTTTTATAAATATTTTACCCTGGTATGGAGGGCTCTGCCAGAGTGGTCTGCCTATCCAAAGCTACTCGTTCCCACAGTCTATGGATAACAAACTTATAAACACTAACAGGGGGATAGAACCGCAAAACCAACATCCATCTCGGTGGCATGAACCTCAAAAGAGAGAACAGACGAAGGAAGGAGGCAGTAGAGGTCCTTTGACCGCGGGCTACCTCAAGGGAAGCTCCCAAAAAAAGATCAAAAAAGGAAGGGGCAAACCCGAAATGGAAATCCCGGAACCGGAGATGCCTGGTGGATACGACAATCCGCTGAGAAAGGGCTCAGCAGAGCTGGGGTAAGGTGATGCCACACATACCTCCGACAGGAACTCTTAACTGAGGAGGCAAGGAAGAGGGCATTCAAGCATAAAGCTCAAAACACTGACCCTTAAGAAGAGGTGAATATCCGGCGGCCAAAAATACTCCTACAGCGAGCTATACTAGCACCGTAAAAATAATCCAAGCCTAGGTTTGGAGGAATTCACTTCAAACCAGGGATGGGTCGATTGTGAAATGAAGGAAAGATCGGAGTGACTTAAGGCGACGATAAATGGGCGGAAAGCAGAATTAAAGATGCGCGCCGAAGATGATATCCCGAGAACGCGCACAACAAGAAGCTAATAGAAGCACGGAATGATAGGAACAGGACCGACAATTTGAAGATCCTCAACCCCAAGGAACAGGAGATTCATACATTTTCACCACTATTACACATAATTAAAATACTTAGCTTTTGGTCTTTTAAATGGTGTACTTTTATATTTATATTTTATATAAACCTATACGTTTCGATAACAATTACAATTCTCGTCCTCAGTAGCGGTAATATCATTAAGAACTGTTTGAGAAATACGAAAAAAATTAAAACGCAAACATACGCTTGCTACTAATATAATAGTTTGATATACATGTAAAGTCGGCTATGGAATATAATTTTGATAAACTTTGATTTCAAATTGATAAAATCACTCACAAATAGAAACTTCACATACTAAAGAAGTAGCTTTTGTTAATAATCGTATTTTTATTTTATTGTGAAAACACAATGTAGTACGTTTAATATGATTTTTAATTCTAATTTTAATTTCAATAACATTTGTTACATTATTATAGTGCTGTGGTAACTTAGCATATCATTGCAAGAGACTTTCGTATAATTCGGAGGTATTCGCTGCTATAAATAACTATAACAATAAGAATAATAATAATAATACCATCTCGACGCTTAGCAGTGAAGCCACTCTGCGAATACGGCTGATTATGGCCGAGGTGGGTTTCTTGTATGCAAAAGCACATAGGGTTATGCTCATGCAGTAGCATTTTGAGGTCACAGTAGTGATTTATTATACCTCTTCTGTTCTATTGGATGATTTTATTATCCATTGAAACAATTTGTTTTAGAAAAATATCACACACGTTAAAATTATGCATATACAATGCTTCATACATGTGAACAACACAAACATAAATATCGTAGAAAATGCTCAAGCACATAAACAAAATTTAAATAAAATCACAAGGTTTCAAAATATCACAGATTTACCACAGGCTGGGTTTTCCCTTAGGCCATCCTTTTGTTTTTTCGGATGTTTAGCCTCCTCTAGTGTTTTATCGTCTATGGACGTCACGCTGGAGTCCGTAGGTAGGTTTCGCTCTAATTTTTTTTTCCTTTGGCGCCTCTGGATGATACTTTTACGTAGCAATGTCATACACGAAAAATTTCAAATTAATACACGTCTGCAAGCAGTTGCTGTACAGATAATTCTACCATGACAAGTAACTATTTGTAACATATATCTGCCGGATGCTAATTGGACAATTGAAGAATTTAATCAACTTGTAAATCAACTACCAAGACCTTTTATTATCACGGGAGATTTCAACGCCCATAACCCCATTTGGGGATCCGAAAACAGAAACAGTAAAGGAAGACTTCTGGAAGATTGGGTGGCTAAAGATGATGTGATTTTACTAAACACTGGTTCCCCTACAGATCACATCGCTAGGTCAAATAAGTTCTCGGCCATTGATCTTACTTTAGTGTCTACTAGTTTAAGTACCCATCTCAAGTGGGGGATAATAAATGATTTACATAATAGCGACCATTTTCCAATTTTAATTCATACGGATGTAGCAGAAACAGCTAGGACAACATACAAGTGATGAATTACAGCAAGGGCGGACTGGAATTTATTCTCTAATCACCTTGTCGCACCCTACCCTAGCAATTCTAAAAATATAACAAAATGCTAAAGAAATCAGCCGAAATTACTATACCCAAAAGTGGTGATAAACCAGATTAATCGACCCTTGCCGTGGTGGAATCTCAAAGTCAAAAATGCCCTCAAAATAAGAAAGTGGCATTTAGAAGATATCAGAGGGAACCGTCTGTTGCTAGTCACATTGAATTTAAAAGAGCCGTAAGCAGATGTGTAGTTCTGGAGAGTAAAATAAGTATCTGGAATCAGTACACCTCAACAACACCATAAGCTCAAGATACACAACAGGTGTGGGGTAAGGTCAAGGCTATATTGGGAAACGCTGGCTTCCAGCAAGTATCTTGCCTTAAAACTGAAAACGGCAATGTTGTTAAGGGTGAAAATGAGATCTCTGATCTACTTGCGTGCCATTTTGCCACCATGAGCAGCCACAATAACTACGACCCACATTTTGCGCTGCTTAAAAGTGAACGTGAAATGCCTCTCGACTTTGCTACGGATTTTGATCTTGCGTATAATGTCACATTCAACATGAATGACGTAGCCATCGGAGAGCTTAAGAATACCGCTCCAGGTCCCGATGAAATATCTAACGAAATGCTAGTGCATCTCACAGCTCAAATAAGGGCATCTGTACTAGAAGCTATTTAACGACCTATGGCGTCAGGGAATATATCCAGAACAATGGAAGATGGCAACGATAATTCCAATTTACAAGGAGAAAGAATCCACTATACTCCGCAAGCTATCGGATAATAAGCCTCACATGTAGCTTAGTAAACTCCTAGAAAAATGTTAAACAAAAGGCTTCAGTTTTACCTCGAAAAAAACAATTTCATAGCGCCGCACCAAGCAGGCTTCAGAAAAGGCCGATCAACAATAGATCATCTAGTCGAATTGGAGAACTCGATAAGCGGTGTTCTTTGACATAACAGGAGCCTATGTCATGACCTAGAGGTATGGAATACTAGAAAAATTACACAAGTAGGGTGCGAGGGGCAACTTACCTAAATTTATCGAATCCCTTGTGACCAATAGATATTTTGGGTACGCATAGGAAACACTGTCAAGCCTTCAAACTTTGGAAAATGGTGTCCCTCAAGGCTCAACGCTGAGTTGTACGCTATTCGTGATAGCGATTAACGAGATTTCCTGCGAAGCAGAGCCGGGTGTTTTCCGGGCTCTCTATGTAGACGAATTGGCAATATACTGCGCCGGTGCTACTGTAGGGCAGATAAGCGTTAAGTTGCAAAATGTCTATCAACAAGATTGAGTACAATGGAAGTGAAGTTGGTTACCAATGCGTACATTTTCGTAAATTACGCAGGTCTCACTATGATCCGCTGCTCTACATCCAGAATGGGCCAAATGCGTTGTGCAAGGGCAAAATTTCTGGGACTGACGTTTGATAGCAATCTCACGTGGGATGCGCGTATTGCACAGTTGAAAATGAAATGTATGCAAACCATGAACATCATCATGTTATCGGGTACCAAATGGGGCGCAGAAGTTCAAATGCTGTTAAACGTTTATCGGGCCTTTGATCATGTCGCAAATTGGCTATGGAGCGATTGTTTGATTGATGGCGTGATACATTCGCGGTATTACTATATAGGGTGCATAATACGGAAAGTTTGTTTGCGTTTACTACGCTGTCTACAGCCTTTACTGTGAATGGGCCTGCCTCCATTGGATACTTAAAGGCAACATCTGATAAACAATTACATGGTTAAGATGAAATCGGGTCCTACCCACCCAAACAACCATTTCCTATTTCCTTACAAAAATGCTTTTACCACCAGACCAACTATCCCGCGACCGCTCAGTATACCTGTACGAGTACTTCCCATGGTTGATGCCTGAAATTCAAGTAATGTTAGATCTTGAAAAACTAAACCGTAACTTAGCAACAAAGCTAGAATACTCACGTTTATTTGAGGAGATCACCGATAGTTACAACTACAAATCGCTGGTTTACACGGACGGCTCGAGAAATGAACAAGGAACGGGATCCGCCATTGTAAGCGATGGCGTGATACATTCCTGGGCTTTAAGCTCTATAGCCTCGATACTGCGGAACAGTTTGCGTTACTAAAGGCTCTGCTGCACATCCCCGTAGAACCTGCAAACAAAACTTATTTAATAATTACCGATTCACTAAATGCGATAAACGCTGTAAAGGATATGTTCACGAGGGATCCTCTGGCTAGGTTATGCCAGAGGTACCTGATCGGCCTGAATGAGCATGCCATCAGAGCTATTTTTGTTTGGGTACCTGGGAATTCTGGTATTCCCGGAAATGAGAAGGCTCATAATGCAGCAAAACATGCAATCACTGCTCACAAATAAATGAGAAGCATGTTAAAACGTCGGACATGCAGTGCCATCTGAAACAAAACATAAGACCTGTCAAAATAGGTGGTAAAAATGTCTAATGGTTTGTACAATCGATAGGTTACGAATGTACATCAGTACTTTAAAGGATGATAGACCATGCAATACCTTAATCGATCTTCGGAGAGCATGATATGTGACTGTAACTATAAAACCAGTGAACTGTTTAACAAAGGAGGACCTTAGATAGAACTTACCGAAGCATAAAATTGAAAAAGCAAAAATAAAATCGATAGATACTAATGTATAAAATATAGAACATAATATTTTTTTCGCTATGATGTGACTAAATGGCGACGACAGTAAAAAATTATTTTGATATGTTAAAACATGTCTGAAAACATGCACTGCATATATATATATATATATATATATATATATATATATATATATATATATATATATATATATATATATATATATATATATATATATATATATATATATATATATAAGGAACAACTCGTAACGAGTCACAAATAGATTAAAATTATATTTACAATTAGGTGTCTGAAAAGTCATTTATATGGTAAAAGCAATCTTTAATAATAAAAGCAATTTACTCAGTTCTAGTTTAAAAAGCCACACTTCATTTATTTCTTTATGTTTGTTAAATGATTTTACACCGATGTATAGTAGACTTATGACAAAAGTTGGTATGGTGTACAGGTGGTTGTAAAAGAATTTTGCTTTTACTTCTAGTATTGTACGTTTGGTTAACACCAGAATACTTAACAAATTGCTTGCTATTTTTAAAGATGTATAGCAGGCATTCCCGCATGTACCAATAAGTTAGAAGAAGAATTTCAATTGTACGAATAGTTGCAGACGTGACTTCTGCCTTGGTACGCGATTTATGGTTCTTATTATTCATTTCTGTAGCAGAAAAATGGATTGCGCTGCCCCAACAAATCAGGCCGTAAATAAGTCTAGATTGCACATGACCATAGAAAGTTATTTACGGTTACGTTGCTACGTAGTCTAATCATTTTACAGTACAAAAGATTTAGGGCTTTTGACAATTCGCGTCAGCGTTTGACCCAGTTTAGTTTTATGCCCGAGTGAACTCCAAGAAATTTGGTATCAGTACATTGGCTCATAGCGATATCGTTGTTAAATTGGCTACAGATAGTCTTGTTGAGGGAATAAGGGAGAACTTTTGTTTTATTTTTATTTAAAACTATATCGTTACATGTCGCCCCTTCGATTATCTTTGCATTATATAAGTGAACCTGTCTTTGGATTACTTTTATCCTACTTGATATTAAATGCACGATGTGACGTGTGGGTAGTGTATAGGTTTTATTTCAAAAATATTATTTAAAATCGGAGTGAGATCATAAATGTATATGATAAATAGCAGCGGACCTAGCACGCTTCCTTGTGGAACTCCGTATTCGATATTTTCTGCCTCTGAAAGATTTCCCCCAACACATTGGTTTGATTCGTTTGTTAGGTAGCTGCGTATCCATTCCAACGTAACTCCACGTATTCCGTACGTTTCAAGTTTACGAAGTAGCAGATTATGGTTAAAAGTGTGAAATACTTTGGAATATATAATCTAAACACTTTTGTTGCTTTTCCAATGCTTTTAAAATGTTACCGAAAGCGTATACTAGATCATCACTGGTTGATGATCCCCTTCGAAAGCCAGGCTGTGCATTGCTTATTATGTTGCATGTATGTAAAAATGTGAGTCTTATAAAGTAAGGATTTTTAAAATTTTAGAAAATACTGATAATACCGACACAGGTCTATAGTTATCCAATAAACATTGGCAAACCTAAAATGAACGAGTAATTAGTGAGCATATTGGCGATGCAATGGAATGTACAACTAGTTTTAATATACTGTATTATACTTCATCTAGCCTACTAGAGTGTCCATTAGAGACAGTATTGGTGATAGTTTTGGTTTCAGTTACCGTAAATGGAGTTAGAACCATCGAAAACTGATTCATCTCAATTTCGACGTTATCACTATTTACATTCATATCTCTACATAGTTGGTTTATGGCGTCCACAAAAAAATGTACTAAAACTTTGAGCAACTGTTACATTTTTAAAACTATATTATAAGTATTTCTCAATTCTCATGGTCGTGTAGGAGTGTCATCGGTTCCGTTAATTTGATTTATCATTTCCCAAGCAGCTTTACGTTAATTGCCGGAATTTATATTTTATAGTCATTATGCCCAGTTTTTGCTTCGTTGACATTAATATTATTTTGACGTTTAAGTTTTAAGTTTAAGTCTTGTGCATTCCGTTTAGCAAGTCCATATATATGCCGATGGTACTATCATTAGTGATACAGTATTTATTCTGCTTATTTCTTACTTTAATTTCCTTGACAAGAAACGAATTATTAAAATGATACATATAGCTATTTGTATTACAAGGCGAGAAAATATGTGTGTGCGAGTACAAGTCAACTTTGCAGACCGAGACGAAGTCGAGGCCTGCAAATTTATGAGTATTCGCAACCTATTTAACGGCAGAGTGATAGACTAGATGTTTTGTGCCGAGGTCAACAGTTGCTATTAAAATGAATGAACAGAATTGTACCATTTAAAATTTCATACCTGTTGAAGTTAAGTCGGCAACACTGGCAACTGACAGTAACCAATGTAATATAAAAAATACAATTACTCGGACTTTGTAGATACAATTTTCTGACTTTATAATAATTTATAGATGTAATTTGTAGTTTCTAAGGAACTAAGATGGATATAATAACGGATGCGTACACGTACACGGTAACGCGATTAAGGTTTGTTTTATGTCAAATATCGATTATGTCACTACAACAAATACCAAGCGGTCGGAAAACCCCAATTTTCCGAACGCATTTGCAGTCTGCATATGGCCTATTACAGAACGAAGGCACAAAACATATTTTAGAACGTAGCAAAACTCTCATTCTGACGAATTGACCTGCAGTAAGAGCATTGCTAATTTGGAATACCGTTGGCATAAGTGAGCCAACGAGCAGAAGAATATTAAAAAATATTTGCATCAATAAATGTTTCCTTGTTAAGCTCCTTAATTATCGAACTATCTTACAAACAAGAAATGATAGAATTCAAAGAAAAATTAAATTAAATTAAGCAACTTTATAGCAAAACACGAATGAGACTATAAAAATGAATAATTATTATCAAAGGAAATAAATTAAAAACCACAAACTAATGAAGTGTGTTTCAGATAACAAAAATCGACAAAACAAAATAATTCCAAAGGGTAAATAATTGCGAGGAAATAGAGCAAACAAACTGTACGTAATACATTGAAAGATTTGTTCCGTACTCAAGAATAAATGATTACCCTCTTTAAATTAATGCGAAAAATATTAAAATTTTTATTGATTTATTTATTTGAGTGTTAAATTTAGACATTTTAACTGTTTATTACATATCGTCGGCTTAATATGCAAATGTAGTAAGTCCACTTTTTGCTTAGAATGAGTTAGTTACCAGTGCCGTCTTATATTAAATAAAGGTATCCATCGATCAAAGAAGTTGTAGTTACTCCTCCAAAAAAATCCTACAGCCTAAGAAACCCTAAATAGATATTGTCATAACTTCCAAAAAGGCCAAAAGGAATAAGCACATGTTGTACGTCCGTCAGTAGTTAACATGTGTGGTTATAATACGAGCAGTAGCACCGTATACGTTGTCTGTGTAATAATATAAATCCTGACTGAGATAATACTAGTAGTACAATAGACCAACAATTTGAGACTACATGTAAAAATAATGGGTCTAGGACGTTTCTAGGCGGCCGATTCGCCGCCAGTCGTTCCACCACCAGCCGTTTCGCCGCCGGGCCAATTCGCCGCCAGAACAATTTTAATATTTGGAACAACATATACTCCTATTGAGAAGTTTTCTCTGTGCGTGTTACAAAAAACCCCATGTCTATTACTCCTTACATCAATTTTTAATCTTTTTAGAAAAATATTTTTTAACGCTTATACCGTTCTTTTAGAAAATTGATATGGTAACGCTTATTTGTTTATACCACTAGGTATTTACGTAGGCGATAAGTTAAAACATCTTAAGTTTCCCTCTAATTTAAAACAAAAATTCCAAGAATCCATTGTTATACGTCCAAACCGCACTAGGCGTCGTGTATGCTTACCTAAATAAGCGAATTACAAAGGCAGCTACAGTGAAAATGGGCGTGGTCGATATAAGGAGTAAAATGATTGAAGGGTAGTTTCAATCACTTTACACTTACCATAAATCTACAACTCACAAAGCTCAGTCCGGGAAAAATTGTCTCCAGGCGCCACAACAATCTTAAATTTTGCTAAACTAAATAGTGTTAGGCGGGATATTAAATTAATTCTATCTGACTGTGAAAGACAGGATTGCAGACTACTCAGTAAAACCATTCACAATTCAAATTAAATCACACTTCAAAATAAATGGATCCAAAAGCTTAAGAAAATTCTGAAATACATGAGTCGTCGTACACTTTTTAAACACACCCTATACAAATGAAAATTCCCAAATCGCAAGACGTTAACTTAAACACTTTTTAATTATCCCTCGTATACCTGTAAATTTATATTTCTAACTGTTCTAACTTTCAATTAAACAAATACTCCCAATTTAGAAAATTCTAAATAAAACAAACGAAATCGGTTTAACAATGAAATGTTATCTCAACAAAATGTTCGTTGATTGCTGAATAATTCACACATAGAGCGGTCAGTGCTTGTATAATCAATAAAGTCGTTATATTTTATTATTACTTTATCTTTAAAATTATATTTAGACATTCATTAGTAGGTCTAAACTTTAATACTTCAAATCTGTAATTTATGCTAAAAAAAATTAGTTCTTTGTTAGTAGTGTTCTGCGTTAACGTTTCAAAGCTAAAATAAAATTTTGTGATCGATTTGGCTCAGATCGATCAGATCGAGACGAATAAAAGATCGTGGTAATTGCAATTGCAATTGAAAAGTAAAAACAAAAATTCCATACAATGCTCTAAATTGCCAGAGTAGGACAGAATTGATATATTAAAAAAATTCTGGAATGATTTAAATTGAACCTAGAAATCGCACTTCTGCATTGGAATCAAGAAGAAAATTCTCTACTATGTATTATTTAAAGACAAATAAAAAATCTAAGAGTATGTAAACATATGTTTTTAAACACATTAGACACGGGGAGAGGATGGCTGATATTTGGAAATATTCAAACAATAACAATAAAATAGAAAAAGAAAAGAATATAAAGCGTGAGCGTGTACAGAAAAATGAAGATTAAATTAACAGTTATTTGTTTCATTAGCACAAAAAATGGCAGTTTTCGGGATAAGGAAGGAAGGACGACGCGAAGCGGAATCCAGCACCTTCCGATCACTTTTCCCTGTATTCATTAGGACATTTTATCACTAATTTTTGGAAATTGTTGGAGTTAATTCTGTTTTTTCTAATAATACTTTCAGTATTTAAAGATAAGAAATAAAATAATTGTTTAATCAGTCTTATATGACAACTCATGGCAATCTCTTTGGATTGAGCATTTTAAACTTTTCAGGTGGTCATATTTGAATTTTTTTGTTGTAATTGTGGATTGAATTTTATTTAGTAAATCCTCTAATGGCTGTGCTGTGGCATTATTAGTACAGGAACACCTGTAGTCTATTAACTGATGGTTTTCTTTATGCCTTAATTTATAGTTAAGTGTACCGTTTGGCAAATATTTAATTGCCCGAATGTCAGTTACAAGTGGATCCCCTGCTATTTTTACAGGGCATACAGTGTTTATAAATTTTATCTTGCTGAAGTCTTTGAAAAACTCAATCCAAACATTTTACATTGTACAGACGTGGATGTTGTCGTGCACACAGACATATTCCTACATAATCCGCAGGTACATTTATATTCAAATTTCGAAATTTTCGTTCTATAGTGCAATCCATTGCATCTACTTCTATGTGTACAAATATCACATTCGTCCTTTACGATTTAAAAATTCATTTCATCAAAAACGTCGTATGTTATAAAGATCTGATTTGGATGCCCAAAATGGCTCTTGATATAGTTTATTTTAACTTGATCTGCAACAGTGTGGTTCAACTTTAGGAATTAAAAAAAAAATCTTTTTTCTCCAACCACCTAAATAAGACGCTATATTGTGACAGTATTTCGTACCAAAGGTGCCTGATTTCGGAATTCCAACATGTTCCCATGGCAACTCCATAAAAAGTAATTTACTTTTTGTCCTAGTACAAAAAAGTAATGGCCTTGATCAAACATCAGCACTGTGTTGACTAATGTTCTTGGGACGGCAATATATCAATCACTATAATTTCAGAATTCTCACATGTTCATCACAAACTATGCTTTCAACCATAAGTAAGTATTGATATTCAATATAATTTCGCATTTTATTTTCGTTTTAAGCAAGTGTACGGTAAGGTTATTGAAATGATTATATTCTCTGAATGGAATTTAAGAAATTTGCCATTGCCGGTGGCGCCATCTATCTTCACACTATTCCACCATCTGCAAAATTTAAAATTTATCGAGGTAATGTCCAATAAATTTCACTAAATAATAGTCATTTTCCATAAAATAGAAATGTTTCAAACTAATAGTGGCGGAACTGCACTCCACCCGAGATTAAAGAAAGGCAGAACAGGTCACTTTTGATTTGCTCCCTGAAAAATCACGGAAGGTTTATGAAAAAGCTTATATCCGCTCTATGACGTGGCGAAATAGTAAAAAAGCATACTTTTTTCGGAGAATGTAATCATTGCTTATCTCGCCCATTTAGCTATGACCATAAAGCCATCAACTTTCTGGAGCCATTATTCAATGTTGAAATCGACATTAAATGTAAAGCATGGTGTAGATATACGAAAATATTCCAAGCTGAGGCCATACCTAGAAAGTAAGTCCAATGGTTATCAGCCTAAAAAAGAAAAATCACTTACCAAAGAAAAAATAAAGAAATTTTGAAATGAAACTACAGATTCCAAATACTTAACGACTAAGGTAAAATTGAAAGTACTCCATTGGTTCTCAAATTGAAGTATTGTAGGTTGGTCTAATTTTTGGTCTGGCATGAACATTTCGTCGTGATGAATTGTCCAAAATGAAACTGTCAGATATCTCTGATTTAGACAGTGTTTTATTAATAAAAGTGCCGAACACTAAAACCAAAAAACCACGAGCATTTACAGTTACTGGTGAACAGTACTCATAGTTATATAGCAAATATTGGTATTAATAACGATAGATTCTTTATTAAATATCATAATGGGAAGTATCACAGACTAGCTGGCATCAACCGCTCTGGAAGTAGCCTCTTACTTAGGTTTCCCTGATTTGAAGAAGTGTACTGGTCATTGCCTAAGAAGAACATCTGCTACACTGTTGATGAATGCAACTGCTGATATAAGTGCATTGAATCGACATGGAGGGTGGCAATCGACAAGTGTAGCAGAGGGTTACATTGCTGAATCTGTAACACTCAGACACTGAGGCACACAATTAACAGGATCTTAATCCGGAAACGTAACCATCTACCAGCGATTCAGAATCCAATCTAGTTGCTACACTTACTAACCATCCCGTCCAATTTAACAACTGCACAAATTGCATGGTAAAGATTACTTTCAATTTAAATAGCAATTAATTTTCATTTTCATACATTTTTTTAGTTTATATTTGTTCGTTTTATGTTTCTAACTTTGTTCAACATTACATTAAATTTGCTTTGTGTTCCTGCTGCCTTCGATTATTTAATAGAAACGTGGTAACGATAGAAACTTGAAGGTTATAAATTAACCTAAAGAACAACTTCGTTTTCGATAAGAGACAAGAAATGAGGGGTTCCCAAACAAATAGTGAACTGCAAATGAATCAATGAATGTAAAGGAAAAGATTTATGAGCTCCCGGTTATACCGGAAGTAGAATTTTAAATTCAAATATTAGTTTCTAAAATGCACCGTTTTTTTGAGTTATTTTATAGTTTTCAAAATTTTTTACCAATGCACCTGTTCACAAAAAATATAGTTTCTCAAGGTACAACTTTTTTTAATAGTTGCACACATAGAACTCTCAGCTTACAGAATCTTACAAAAATAAAGTAACAAATTATACAGGGTGTTCGAAAAATGGTGTCATATTTTGCAATTTCAAAAATTCAAAAGTTAATTTTTTTTAAAAAGCAACGCTATGTTTATTGCACTATTGGATTCTACGCTAAAAAATAAGGAGACTTTGTAAATACGTCCTTGTTCTTAAAAATTATAGTTTTTGTACAATCTTGAAAAAATCAGGAGTCAATACTAAACAAAAACTATCTACTTAACTAGCACTTAGGTAGTACACATAAAGCAAAGTATGTACTTCATGCTCAAAATAAAGCATTAAAAGAATTATTTTTAAAACCATGCTTTTGCAATTGAAACAGTTACAAGGATAGAAACTAATTTAATGATTAAAAATTATTATTAATTTTATTAAATGCATAAATAAAAAAAGTTCACCTCGAGTAGAATTAGAACCTACGATCTGTACTTTGCTAGAGTACCGCACCAACCAACTGCGCTATCGAGATTCAAGCCCCAATCGATGTAAATTTTGTCTTTATGTATGTAGAACTGATGTAAATTCTAAATAGTCTATCAGGAAAAGAAAGTGAACTGGAAAAGGAATTTAACAAAGCAGATTTGGATATACTGGGCCTAACGGAAATCAAAAAGAAAGAAGATGTAGAGATGGAGATGCAGACAGCTATTGATATATAGTGGGGTAAATAGTACGCAAAGAGCGAAAGAGGGTGTGGGTTTCGTGTTTGGAACGGATAAAATAGAGGTGAAAATAGAAAGACTAATAAAAACAATGTTGGTAGTGGTCTACGAACCAAACGAGGATGAGACAACAAGGCAAAAGGACAACTTCTGGGAACAATTAACAGAAACGATTGAAGAAGGAATGGGGAGAATTATAATAATAGGCAACCTAAATGGAAGAGTGTGGAAAAAGAATGAAGTTACAGGAGAGGCAATATGAGCATAGGTAGAGAACGTCAGAAATAACAATGGTATAAGATTGATAAATTTTTGCATTCAGAACAGTATGGCCATAACAAATACTTTCTTCGCTCACAAAAAAATACACAAATACACAAGAGAAGTAATAAGTAGAAAGAAGAAATAGATTATAGACTACATAATAGTAAATAGAAAATTTAGAAAAGAAATCAAGGACACAAGAGTGAAAAGGGGAGCGGAAATATTTTCGGGCCGTTATTTAGCGGTATCCACACTTAAAAATACAGACAGAAAAACAAAACGAGTTCATTAAGTTGAGTAAAAGCAAAAATTACAGCAAGGAAAAAAATTAAAACATACGAGAGCAAGAGTTTGCAAGAAAATATAACACAATGACCGAAGAAGAGATTAAGAAAATCGGGGAAAATATGAACATTTTGAATATTAAAGAAATACTAACAGGGACAGCAAAAGAAGTATGTGGAACAACAAAATGCATTGAAGAAAAGAAACAAACGAGTTGGTGGAAGGAAAGTTTAAGAATAGAGGTAAAAACTAAAAAACAACTATGGATAAAATATTTGAGAAATAGAACGGGTGAAAAATACGACCGATATAAAGAACAGAGAAATAAAGTCAATGAAATGGTAAAACAAGAAAAAATAAAATCGGATTTGGGTAGAAGATGGAACGGGATAGACTGGGAAATCAAAAATTATATTACAAGATACTACAATCGCTTTGTAAAGGAAAAACACGGGCAACTAAGCACATAAAACAGAAGACGGAACAATTTTAGAGAAAGAAGAGGAGATCATCAATAGCTGGAAAGAATATTTTGAGGAGATGTTGAGGATCGACCAGACACAGGAAATGACAATAATAGAAGAGTCAGACGAAAATAACACAGCAAACATTGAAGAGTAAGAGGAAATGGCCGTACAAGAAGTAAGAACATAAAAAGAGGCAAAGCAGCAGGGCCAGGCGATATAACGGCTGAGATGGTAAAATATATGGATAGTAATGGTATACCAGTGCTAACAGAACTGTTTAATAAAGCATGGAAGGAAGAAAAGATTCCTAAAGATTGGGAGCTGGAGGTTCTACTACCATTATATAAAAAAGGAGACAAGGACTGTACAAATTATAGGGGAATTACTATGCTGCCGGTAAAAATTAAGATTTACGAGCGAATATTAGAAGCAAGATTGAGGAACGAAACAGACAATCAATTAGATGACGCAAAATGTGGTTTAAGAAAAGAGAGGGAGGTGTTCAAGATCACATCTTCGTAATAAAACAATTCGTAGAAAAATTTACAGCCGACAAAATATTCGTAGCCTTTATTGATCTTGAAAAAGCATTCAATAGTGTCCTAAGCAAAGCAGCCTGGAACAGCCTAAAGAGGAGAAGAGTAAATGGAAGACCCTCACGATGTATAAAAAGTCTACGCGGTAACACAAGAAATTATGTGAGAACTGATAACCTGCAATCGGAAGAATTTGAAACTAAGGATGGATTAAGACAAGGTTGAGTACTTACCCCGGCACCATCGCAAAGAACGCGAAAGACCTATAACATAATATAGACGTATGGAAGACGGCACTGCTCAACAAAAATTTAAAAGTAAACGCCGACAAAGCAAAAGTGGTGGTGACAGGAAAAGGTGACACAGACTTGGAAATTAAACTAAATAATGCGAAACTCGAGAAGGTACAAACATTCAGATACCTAGGTGTAAACATACGGAATAACAGAAGATTTGAGGCAGAAATAATTGACAGATTTGAAAATGCGAATAAGGTGTATTATACTCTGTGCAATGCAATTCTAAGGAAAAAAGGAATATCAAACTAAGACCATAATAATTAAATCCATCTTTAAACCTATTTTTATATATGGAAGTGAGAGCTGGGTACTAGCACAACAAGCGACAAGTAAAATCCAATCTATAGAAATGAGAATTCTGCGAGCGATAAAGGGGATTACGAGAAGAGATCGAATTATAAATGAAGTAGTAAGAGATGAATTGGAAGCAGAACTGATCACAAAGAGTATCAGAAGGCAACGATTAAGATGGTTTGGACATATAGTTAGGATCAGTGAAGAAAGGACAACCAAAAGAGTATGGGAGGCAAGTTTGGAGCAAAAAAAAAACAGGAAGCGGCAGACCAAGAACTACATGGAATAAAGAAATAACAGAGAACTTAAGATAAAAAGGACTGGCTTGGAGCGAAGGGAAAAGAATGGCTAGAAATAAAAGAGAATGGGCAAAAAGATCTACAATGAAAATTAACAGTAACAATAGTGACGTATCTATTTAGTATGTAATTTGTAATTATATAATTGAAAATGCATATAGCACCTTAACACCTAAGGGTAGACTAAGTTTTCCATTATAATAATAATAATAACCATTAGTATTAGTGGAGTTGATCGGCCTATTTCCACAGTTTATGCTTTTTGAGCGCGACGTTTTGGAAGCGGACTCTGCATTCGTCATCAGGCTTAGTCCTGAGAAGAACTGTTCTACTGGTCTACTGCTCTCTCCTATGTAGGCTCTGCGGCATTCGCATGGTGGGTTGTATACACAATTATGGATTCTGATCTTCATTGTATGGTTTGGTTTTGGTTAGTATTCCCCTGAGCGTTCTGGTCGATTTGAAGGCATCTTGTATTTGCTCCCTATCCTTCGTATTTTGTCTGACTCGTCGGAAACTCAAAGAGGCCACATACATCGCACTAGCAGAAAATCCAATAAGGCAAGCTAGAGTAGAAATGAAAACCCATATGGATTCCAATAATATATATATATATATATATATATATATATATATATATATATATATATATATATATATATATATATAAGTTCTAAAAATATATATTGGATTACTCAGTGACTCAGCGGTAAAGGTGTCAGACTAGTAAGTGAAAGGTACCAAGTTCGAATCTGAGAGTAGTCAAGCACAAACTGTAGAAATAGGCCGATCAACTCCACTAATAGGAAACCACAGTTACAAAACACTTATAATACAGAATTATTAACAATTAGTATTAACTAGTATAAATTCACAAAAATTTATTCGTTTTACACCATCACTTGGCCTTAAATTTTGAGTTAATTTATATGAAAACGGATTAAACTTGTGTTTTTTCCACAAGGATACGTGCCAGGTCCGCTGCTATTTATCATAAACATTCATGATCTTGTAACATTAAAAGCGTCTGCCAAAGTATAAACACTATAACTGGGCCAACTTATAACATTAAAACAAAAGCGATGATGTAATAACCAAAACGCAAATGTAATAAACAATTTGCGATTGATCAAATAATTTTAATTAATATAAAAATATTACCAAATAACAACCGCTACTGCCGTTGGCTCAATCGGTAAATTAAGTTAAAGGAGACTTCTAATATACTGAGTTTAATTAACATACCTGAAATACTGCATGCTTCCCATCTGCTTAATTGTTTTCACTTCACTTAATTAATAAAAAATGATAAAATCTCGAGCGCCATGTTGTCTTTTTTTTTATATATAGGAACAACAAAACCTAGTTAATGAATAATAATAAACAATTTATCAAAATGAAAATAAAATAACATGATATACTTAAGTTTATTCAATATCTGATTGAAAAGGTTAAAAAAACAGAAGTCTTATACTATTCTAAAATTATATAAAAACATTACCTTTGAATTCGTTACATAAACTGTATTACTGTTGGTAACTATGAAGCAGAATGGTGAACTTGCTGAGGTCAATGTCTTGCTTATTTATCCTTACTACATTGTGTCCATAAATTTATTGAATTTCTTTGAAGTTTAAGTATGTAGAACTTGCGTTGTAAAATGTAATTCAAGTAAAAATTTCCATTTAAATTAGAAAAATAATAGAATAGTAAATTAGTGACTTATAAGTGCCATTAAAGATAATTATTATAAAAATGCCATATAAAAGTATGCATTAAAAAATATGAGTAAAATATAAGTAAAACATAAGTCAAATATGAGTGAAACATGAGTGCCTAAAAAAAGCAAAGGTTTTAGTTTTAAAATATATTAGAAAATTATTAGAAATTATTAGAAAATAACTTACCATCAAAATCTGATGGCACAAAATATACAAAAATTAGGTAAAAACCATGCTTTCTGCTGTAACATTCAGCATTCAGTAAAAAAAATATCGCGGCTTTCCGAATAACTCAAGTGAGTATTCCCCCTAAAAGTTGTCACGCGTTGAGCGGATACAATAATCCGAATCCAATTTTTTAAGAAAGGGAACTATAACTCTTTATGAAATATTACACCCACAAGATATGTTCTAGGAAATGCAAATTAAATTGCCTTTCTCAATTCTACATTTTAATAATTACAACTTTTCTAACATTACGCCAAATAAACGAACGATCCTAAACCAGTGTATTTTTTAATACAACCACAAAAAAAGGTTGTTACAATCTCACGCAATGCAAAGATAACCGAATGGGCGACATGTAACGATATAGTTTTAAATAAATATAAAACAAAAGTGCTTCCTTATTCCCTCAACACGATTATTTGTGACCAATTTAACAACGCTATTGATATGAGGTAATGTACTGATACCAAATTTCTTGGAGTTCACTAAAACTGAATTGGGTCAAACACTGACGCGTATTGTCAAAAACCCTAAATATTTTGTGCTATACAGTGATTAGACTGAGTAGCAATGTATCCGTAAACACCTTGCTATGGTCATGTGTAATCTAGATTTACGTCTAAACGAATAATAAGAGCACTCTGTTAGCTGCAGAAGTTTACCTTGTTGCATGCGTTCTCGGGATTTCATCTCCGGCGCGCATCTCTAACTCTGCTTTCCATCCACTCATCTTAGGTACCGTTTCGTTAAGCCACTCCACTGTTTCCTTCATTTCACAATCGAGTAATGCCTGGTTCGAAGCCAATTTCTCCAAACTGAAGCTTGTGCTCTCACATCTCTTCTACCAGAGCCTCCTCTATCTCGGTGTGATCTCCTCCATTGAGACACGTATAAGGAAAATCCCTGGGGAGCAACCCGGATTACTTTTGCGGTGCTAGTATAGCTCGCTTTAGGGGTACCAGAGGTGCTAGGGTCCTTTCTCCTTTTTTTGGCCGCCGGCTTGGAGGTAGGAGTTAAACTCTCCTCTTCACCTATTCTTGGGATTCAGTGTTTTGAGCTTTATGCTGAAGTGCCCTCTTCCTTGCCTTCTCAGTTATTAGCCCTTTCTCAGCGGATCGTCGTACACCACGGGCGTTCCCAGTACCAGTATTTCCGTATTCGGATTACCACTTACTTTTCCTATTTTTTTGTGGAGCTTAATTTATATGAAGACGGATTAAACTGGTGTTTCTTCAAAACGCAATGAGCATTTTTTGTAGATATTTGTAGGTATTTTTTAGCGTAGAATCCATTGATACAATAAAAACTAGGGTTGCTATTTACAAAAATTAACTTTTTAAATTTTTGAAATTGCAAAATTTGACGCCATTTTCGAATACCCTGTATAATTTTTCTGTACGCTGTGAGTTAGTCCTATGTGTGCAAGTATTAAAAAATATTTAGCCTAACTCGTTTGTACCTTGAGAAATTATATATTTTGTGAACGGGTGCAACTTTCAAAAATTTAGAAAAAAACGAAATAACTCAAAAACGGTGCATTTTACACATAGGATGCTTTTTACAAACTTACATTTAAATTTAACGTAGATTTTAAGGGTATAATAAAAATGGGTATATTCCATGAGGTAGACGGATGTAGACCGACCTCCGGCATAACCGGAAGCTGCATAATACTGAAAATATTTTAGTTAAACAAGATTTTTTAAATAACCTTTGTATACAAATTTTTTAAATAATATTTTGAGTAGTATTCCGTATATATGTCGACTCAGCTCGTCGTGACAGACTGTATATAATCAAAATCATATAACACATTAGCTCTGACAGTATAAGAACTAAAATTTTAAATTTCAGCACAAATGTTACGAGAAAACTGAATTTTTTATGTCAAATTCATTGCAAGTTTTGTGACTTAGGACATTTGCATATTAATCCGACAATCTGTATTTATTTACATTAACATGTATTTGTATATTAGATGTACGTAATTCTAATTTAAAAAAAAAAAAACAATTTTTCGAGGCGTGAGCTAATTCTATATCTTCCGTACATATTGAATCCGCCTTCTCTAATACTACTATTTCAAACGTAGTGATTAAGGAAATAAGTGATTGCAACAAAATAGGATTTTATTATTTAATGTTGGTATGAAATAAGTATTTGAAGTTTGACCAAGAATTCTTTTTTGTAAGCTTGATAATTGGAACTTATATAGACCACCTATAATGGCTACATGTAACCTTTTAAGGGTGCCTCTAGTTGCGGTAATTTAAGGTTAAATTTTATTAAGCTACACGCTTTGATGTTTTATTGCTTTTTAGTAAATATAATATAGGAAATAAAAAAAAATAATGAAATTAGCTTTTCCCGTATTAACGTCTTATAGTCTTTTGGCTGTTAAACAACGCTTATTTCCCAATATTAAAACAAGATTCACACGTAACATCATATTTTCATTATTTATTTGTGTTTTTACGCACTAAAGCAATATTTGCTAATATTTTGCATTATGTGAGCTGTTTTGTATCAGTAACGATTTATGGTTTTGTAATCTTGCAAAACTGTATTCAGAGGAAGTACGAGGAGGAAACTGTAAATGTAGAAAAACAAGTATGATAGAATCTTGACATTTTGCCCACGTCTAAAGCGTATGTACTATTGTACCGTTTTCAAATAAAAGATTGAAAATGCTTTATCAAATGCAAATATGTTTATTCGTATGTATTCTGTTTCATCGTACAATTAGCGATAAAATGCGTTAAGGTTTATATTTTAAAACTCTTCCCTTTCAACTTTAAGGTATAATGTAAACAGACATTAAGAAGGTCTTGCAGCCTTCACGGTTATCATCCGTAATTAAAATACTTATCTTTGGATATATAATCGTGTATTTTTATTAATTTTTTACAAATCTTAATGTTCTGATAACAATTACAGCTATCGTATTCAGTAAATGGTAATAGTTTAAAAAAATTAATTACAATCTCAAACAAACATACGAAATCTGAAAACGCAAATATAACCCTGCTGTTGTCAGAGAACGTATCTAAAATAGCCAACCACCAAAAATTATTTTACTCTGGTGTTTAACTCAATACTGTTTAATAAATCAAATACACCTAACAACTTATTGTAAATTAACATTAGTCAAGTTGCTTTGGTATGTGTGAATCCTTGCGATATTGCAGGCTCACATTCCACTAATATAAGTAATTTGATTGTAATCTCATTATATTTAGAATTTACATCAGTTGCTCTAGCAAAGTACAGGTCGTAGGTTGAGATCCTACTCGAGATAAACTTTTTATTTATGTATTTAATAAAATTAATAATAACAACTATTTATAGTAATTAACTTACTGTTCTATTCACAAGAAATAAACAATTACAATTTAATGTGTGTCATAAATTCTATTACATTATGCTTCGTTGAGTTCCTGATATTATTTACCTAATGATGGTGCTGACTAATGTTTATGTTACAATTTCTTTTCGGCTCAACTATAATTATGAAAGCTGCTATTTAATCTAATTATTAGTAATGATTGCAAAATGATGCAGTCCTGTTCAATTTGAGATTAAACACCCTGCCGCGCCGAGGACTTTATGTTCGGTTGTTGACTGAACTTCTTGCCACGCAGAGGAAGAGGCAACTGCGGTATATAGTGGTTTCATCACAATACGTTTCTCTATGGTTGATTGTTTTTTCCTTCCTATTCGTACATTCCCTTGATTGGTTCTAGTATAGACCGCTGCACCGTAAGCTTTTTTGGATGCGTCGCAGAACCCGTACTGCTGTAGTTGGTCTTCTATCTACCTCGGTATCTGAAACTCTTCTATGAAGATCAATTCATTGAGAAATTCCATCCAATTCGTGCTTATGGAGTCAGGCACCACTCGATCTCAGTTGACTGAGCTTAACTGTAACTCTTGGATTAGCAGCTTGGTTGCTATACTTACTGGACTGACTCACGCCAAGGAGTTGAATATTTTCGCTGTTTTTGATAATACACTACCATTCGTTACTAATTTCTTGCTGAGTTCCACTTTGAATTGTAAGCTGTTCCGGTCTGGTAGCCATCTAACACCTAGAGATACTGTTGCTCCGCCTTCCTTAATGTCCATAGGTTCAGCTGTCTTACTTGGATTCTTTTGTAATTCTTGATGGTTTACAGCACATTCTCTTAATTAAATTCCCCCGTGCTTAGTAAGATCATTCATTCTTCTTGTAAGAGTTTTGTTTCTTCTATGGTTTTTGTGCATGTTAGCAAGTCGTCCACGTAGTAGTTGTTTAGTGTCACTGATAATGCGTCAGTGTATTTTCTCCCTTTGTCTTGGGTCAGTTGCTGCCAAGTTCTTACCACTAAGTACTGAGCGCATGTTGTTCCCCTGGTATGAGTCTCTACAGGATGGTCTGATACCGCTGGTCTTCTGCGTTTGCCTTAATCTGGCTACACATCTTCCCCAAATTAACTGTGAGCACATCTTATTCTAACCTTGGACCCACATATTTGACATCATTTAGGCTCTTCCGGTTGATACTTTCCAAAGGTACGACAAACACCACTCTCAGTTTGGTTATTGAACTGGATTTCTTTATCTTTACCTCATGGGGGATGTAACTTCGTTTATCCTTAGGGTTGCTAGTTAGTCCAGTAAGCTCAAACTCCAAGTATCCTTTCATGAGTTTTTTGTACTCCTTCGCCAGCTAGGGGTCCTTCATCAGTTTCCTCTGAAGTTGTAGTAACTCCGAAACGAATAGTGGTCGGGAACTCTGTAGCGTGGATTGGTCTTCTTTGAATGGAATCTTCACTGTATAAGTTCCATCTGGATTTCTTACGGTGGTTTGTTGGTAATGTTTAACATTTTTCATCTTGTGGGAAGAGATTCGACGACATGTGTACTGCCTCGAGTTTCCAAAACTTTTTTAACTGCGATGTTTCCTCTGCCCGTGACACCATGCTAAGTAGCCTCACCTATCGTTTTCTGTGATCATAGATCTCTCGTGAAACAGTAATAATAATGCCTTTTATTAGTTCAATGCACACTGTTACATGCAAATGTATAAATATACACATACATTTACAACATGCAACGTGTCTAGCGTACCTCACCACATAAAAAAAGCAAGCAGGAAGTGATCAGCGCGGCTGAGAACTCAGTCTAACGCAGTTTAGTCGCAGAGCACTTGGTTAGCGTGGAGCGTAGACAAAATTAGGTGTTTTTAGGTTAGTCAGACAATAAAAAAGATCGTAGCAGTACACGGATATTGAACAAAGTTTGAGCGCCACGAGCTATTAACCTGAGAAAATTATGACTATATGAGAGAGACCCCCGTGAAGCTCGAACCCGGGAGAAGAGACAGTAAATAAAAAAGTTTCCAAAATAATCTCGTTTTACTTGAGTTTCCCAAACACAAGACACCAATCAAGTTGACATAAAATATATACGATATCTTGATCACAAACAGCTATCACACTCGCATATTTATGATCTTAGGCTCATTTAATTTTTCCGCACAAAACTAGACAGATTAAATTAGTTAAATGTGTAAAATTTCCCCAATGACTAGCCGAATTGTGCATACATATAAAGCATGCAATATATCACAGAGAAATTCCCAATAATAAATTAATTTTAGTCTATGTTATCGTTTCCCCCAATGAAACCTTCCGGAAGCAAACATATATCAGTAGTTATGTGGACGAGGGCAAGTCAAGATCTTATCTTCAACAACAAAATAAGATTGATTAATTATTGAAATGAAATAATACCCCTCTCTGGTTCGTTGAAAGATCTTTCAAAGTGTTTCACTTGAAAAGGAAGGTTCATGTACAAACAATAAATTTTAGTTTAAAATATGTACCAATTCAACTTGCCTGTGTAAGTAATAACCTTTATAATAAGCAAAACATCTTTTACATATAAAGACTTAAATCTATGAGACATAATTAAAAAAAATCAATATCCAGTGCTAAAGTGTGACGTAATAATATTAATTAAACAACGAATTCAACCGGTATGACACAAAAATTTAGTTCATGCTACTGCGCAGATAATAACGTTTGTAGATAACCAAAATAGACGTTAAACGCTAAAACCACACTGGGTGTTTTGTATGGAACTTCGATTATAAGCAACCCAATTTAGATTATTTTAATTACACAAACTGATAACTAACGATTTTATCAAATTAATATCAGTGACCCAGTAATACAATATTTATGAAGGATGTACAAATGCTAATAGTTATTCCAACAAAGAAGACAGCTCCATCACTACAGGTAAATAGTTCATTAAAAATTCGGTGTTATTATTAATGTACAAACACCTTTTTGATTTATTTTTAATACAAACCGTGTCGATCACTGCTGAAGGTAGCTTCCGACATATGCTATATACGTGCAATAATAGAATAAATATTCCGACCTGGTGTTAACGTATAGTATACTCTAGTTAGTGCAGGTGAGAAGGTTTCGAGTCAGTAGCTAGTATGGAGAGTAAATCATTAACTTCCGCACAGCATAAAGTTACTTCCAAACAAGCGTAACATCAACAGCATAAAAATAATTTAAGTAAAGCTGGAAGTTATATACAAGTAGTACAAGAAAATTGTAATAAAATTGAAAGTGAATCGAAGGAGCTCAATCGGAAGAATTAAAAATACGGTAAGGTAAGTAATTGTATTGTGATCAAATAACGATGTTTTACCTCTTTAGATAGCGTGCAAATAGCGATCTAGTGATTTGTAGTAGCTCAACACAAAGAAATTAAAGTTTACCTAGGAATCGAAGAAATGCAGATAGCTTACAATTTTTGTGAAAACACAATTCTTATATATCCGCTAAAAATGCGATTCTTCCAAGATATAGAAATACATTATATTCGAAAATTTGTCTTACAGAAACGACGAAACTATCGATTAAATAAAAAAAAATAATTTTGTACCTCATGTTCACACAAGTTGGCTAACAAATGCACGTTCTTAAAAAGAATGTTTCAGTTACCAGATTCCTTGTTATCAAATTATTGCTAAAATTTGTTTAAAGATGTTGGAAATAAAGGTTTCTGTGATATGTTATTTATTTACAATACCACCCTCTAGCGGTAAACACCCCTAAATAACCAGTTAACATCAAAAGTAGATGTAGAACCCGGAAGAATGTTATAAAGGTCCTATACGTGGAACTACTATGTCTATTTAAACCTTTAACCTTCCAAAAATCTGTACTATTGACATAGAAGTTAAGCTATTAAATGTAAATCACAAACTCTTAATACAAAGGCAATGTTTAATACAGCAGCAACAGAAATGATAAAATCGACCATTTGAATCGGATATCAATTTTTGCACGTTACAACCAATTCTGTATTTTCACTTAGAAGCTCGCTCGTCTTCCTCACGCCATGCAATACTAGTTTCGCATAATCCTCTGCTTCCAGTAGCACATCTATTGGTTCCGGTATGTTGAACGTGGGATCCGTTAGAATTTGGTGTTCATTGAATGGTGTTGAAGTCAAATAGCTTGCTGGGGAAATTTACAGTGATATTCTTCCGTAGTCAGTGAAAGGATGCTTTCACGTCGTGGCCTTAGCTGAATGACTATTTTTGAATTTGCAAGACTTTTCCAAGACCGCTGATTTCCGTATTTAGTGCCTAGGCAATTTTAATAATTGCGCTGAAGCTTCTGTTATGAATGGTGCCTGTGATCCAGAGTCGATCGATACTCGCAATACTTGGAGCTCGCCAAAGATATCTTTCATTTTAACCATCACTGTGGCTAAGAGGATTTCTTTCTCAGTTTAGCTATATGTACCCATAACTACTTTGGTCACTCCGTACGCTGTTGTTTTATTGGATTTTTGTAGTCCTTGTGGAGTATCAGATGTGTGAATATTAACACTTGTGGTGCTGATCCTTTGGATGCGATCCAGTCACTCAATCTGTGCTGTTGATTGCAGTAGGAGCAGACTTTTTGACGGATGTTATGCCATCTGGGACTCCTGCTTGTGAGAATATTTCGTTTTACTAGCATTGGACATGGCTTCTAACAACTAGAATCTTATCATGAGGAATTCCATTACTTCTTCAAGGGATGGTGATTCGTTCGGCATTTTTAGAGACTCTTCAATGAGTTTATTAGGATCTGAATCCAATTTTCGTGTCACTATCCGGACGATCATCAGCCTCCGAGATGCCGTTTTTGTTCCCAGGTTTCTGATAGCCTACAGACACGCGTGAATTGTGTCATTTAGTCGCTTTATTAACTCTGCGGGCTCCGGCACGGTCGCGGAAGGTCTAATATGTTGTCTAATTTGATACCATTAATCTTCTGCCGTTGGTTCTGTTATTGAGAATGCCCCATGCTATTGAATAGCTGTACTCTGCTATCTGGACTGGATTAGCTGTTTCTCTTGAGACATACCCTTTACATACTGCATTTTCTTCGAATCTGTCCCAAACTTGTTGGCGCGTATTATGTATATTTTGAAGATGTTTTGAAAGGTTATTCAGTTTTCATGACCAAACTTGTTGGCGCGTATTATGTATATTTTGAAGATGTTTTGAAAGGTTATTCAGTTTTCATGACCACCACTAGGTCTAGATAGATTTAATTTTCGTAGTGCAACGTTGCATGGCTTATTTACTTGTATGGCCATGTTTATTTTACTTCCAAATTTAGTGCATGTTTCATCAAACCGTTGTTCAATATTCTCGAATTTTCCTGGCGTAAAATAGGTATTCTGAAGTATTGTTTCATGTACCTCAATGTGGTTGTGCAGCTCCTCAATCGCAGTCCATTTTCGTTGATTTTTTTCTTGCCACATGTTGATTTCGACAGTGTTCTCTTCTTGCTCCAATTTTTATTCTACTCGTTATAGTAGAGACTCTAATTGCTGAATATGGATGTGTCGTAATTTCAAGAGTTGTGATTGTTCCTTGTCGGTTCTTTCATTTCTTTTCATGGCGGCCGATATATCATTCTCTAGGTCTTTCAGGTCATGCATAATATTATTATTTACCTTACATAATAGCTTCAAATATTTTGATGTGTGATATTTATGGTTTTAATAGTTCATGATGTGTGCTTAATACTCTTTCTCACCATGCCTCCAACGTACTGCGTTCCTGTATACCTCGTTTTTCTGTGATACCGAGCCTTTTTTCATATTTGCTAACAGTTTATCCATCCCCTTGTAAATTTCATTTGGATTGCTGGCCAATTTGTTCAACCTTTTCCATTTTCGTTAAATGGACTTTCCTACATAGTTTAATATTTCTTACCCACTAGCTTTAATTTCTGCTGTATATAATTGTTGTGGATGCTAGCTCTTTTCTTGACAGAGGTTAAGTTGGGTTTCAAGCGTTGCTTTTTGCTTTAGCACTAGACGACTCCTGTATGGCCTCTTTATTTCATATCCACTGCTTTTCCGGTATGTATCTGATTGTTGTAGATGCTGGCTCTTTTCCTGACAGGGACTAAGTTTGGTTTGAACCTTCCTTCTCGCTTTACTACTGGGGTGACCCTTGCTTAGCCCCTCGATTTCCCTCCATTGGACTTGGTTCTTCCTGCATTGTGAGGACCATTTTTTCTCGCAGTTTGTATGTGTATGAGGGTAATAGAAATCTTCATATAATTCCGTTTATTTAAAAAAATGAAATCTAAATTCCTTGCCCCCTGTTTTTTACGATATTCTTTTCTGTAAAGGGCGTGAATCCCTACAGTTTCAAAGAGGGAGACTTTGCACCTTCGCAATGCAGCTTTCTGTGGTGCTGGGGGATATTTTCTACATCTTTCCGGCGATGGTGATGTTGTTTCCACTGCTTGTTGCCAGTGGTGGTTGATCGATGGGGTATGTTTGCTTTTTTTTAAATTATAACGTACTGGATTGGAAGGTAGAACGAACGGAAGTGAAATCGGTCGCGTTGCGCAAAGAACAACAAAATTGATGTGGTTAAGATGGCCATTATAAACGATTAACAATATATACACGGGTATTCGTAATTATGTACACTAAGAGAAAATATCGACATATACCTAATTTAATTATCGAAAAAAAAAGAAATGCCCAAAAATACCAATGTAATGTAAATATATTTACCAATAATAACACAAATTCAAAAGTTAACTTAAGATAACGATAGCCAAAAATTGGCACGTTACAACGCATGGAGCAATAGAACCTTTTATTCTTGAATTTCTACGCCAACAGAGTAAATTGAATTTTTCTTATTAAATTACTAAACCTTGATGTTTTTCAGATAAAAAAGGTATACTCCATTGACGTAGAAATTAGGGATCAAAAGATTGCACTGTTCCTTGCGTTCTAGGCTAAATCCAATGTACTTTATGTCCCTATTTATTATACCAAGAATAATAACAATACCTTTTTACGTTTTGGAGGTATTTCAAAAATATTAACACCCCGTCGAAAACGAAGCACTGTTGGACTAGGCTTATGTGACTTTTGTGTTAAAATGATTAGATCCATCATTTCTAGAAAAGGGGGGGTTCTTTACGATTCACCCTGTATAAGTTACAGTGAAAGAAAATAAAAAAATAAAGTGACCTTTTATTCTATGTGAAACTGTTATGAACCACCGCTTTCACTTTCGCCCAATCTTATTATATCTTTACCATATATCTATAGTAAATAATTTCCCTCATGTTTCTTCAGTCACGTCTTCAGTAGCAATCAGTAGTCAATATGGCAAAAAAAATTAGCTTTTTTTGTATTGACCAACCTGTACACTTTATTTAGCACTTATTCAAATGTTTTTTAATGGCTCTCAAACTTATCAACAACTTTGCTCATAAACTTCCATAGGTGGATTTTATACATCGTTAATTTTACATTAATGTAACCTTCACCAATTTTCACAATTTATGATCCTTCGTTCTTAAGACTCTGTCATATTACATAACGAACTTGGTTACAATAACGTGATTTTTACGTTCAGAGAGGTATATGTACAGGTTAATAGGCAACCCACCCTCCTCCGGCCAATTTTCAAGCAACGCACTTCTCGCTATAAAAGTGGTACGTGCATTTACTTAATACTATACTAATAAAAACTACGTGCCCATTCTTCAGGACGTGTCTCCAATTTTTTACACCCTTGCTTATATATTTAAAATATCCATATTTACTGCTGGCCTCATAACTAAGACTATTTATTTAGGTTTTTTTTCTTGTAGTACGTTTATGTTCACTTTTTCATATATGTTTAATCACCTTCCGAAACTTGAATTCATGGACACATTAGTCGTACACTTATTTAGCACTGATCACCGATGCTAGAAACGGTAGACATACGACTGCGCACCGAAGGGAGGAAAAGGGGTTTTATTGTGCTTGGTTCGATTTCTACCTAATATGCAGAAACTCAAAATACGTAAGACATTTGGCTATTCCCAACAACTAAGTTAACAGTAAGTTATGGTTTACTTTATTACATGACGTAGTTGCTTTAAACCCGAGATATGTGCTATAGAGGGAATACTGATTTTTATGAGCTCGTGAAGCACTCAATAAGTACCTTATACAACCTTACTCATTGTAAGAAAAATTCTATTCAAGCTATTTAATGATTTCGAGATTATCTTCGCTAATACGAATGTTGCTATATAGTTGGGTAACATCAGGTTGCATTACAACCCAATATCTAAAAGCACATGCTGTCCCAAGAACCCTTAAAGTTAACGGTTCTTTAAGTTTAACTATTTTACCCATGTGATAATTAGTTCAAGAATTTTTTTACTGGCGACCAGGGAGGATTGACTTTTGATCCAAGACTATATTTTGGTTTCTGATGGGTAGCGCAATCTTTAAATTTAACTGTGTTTTTTTTAATTCTACCGTATTACCCAAACGTATCGGGTCAAACAAACCTTTTTGGGACCATAATCCAATTAAAATTCTCTAAAATTTACAGTGTTACCATTTTACCCAAATGGAAACTACTCAGAAATTTTGTCCCTAGAAGTTACAAAGAGCGGCTTAAGGAACAAGTCTAATTTCTGTTTGTTATATTTACAATACGCCATATTTCTTAAAATTCTTTAAAATCAACGTTCCTTTTTAATATTATCATATTGCTCAACCGATACCTTTTCAATAAACCTTGCGTGTATTTATAGTGTGCTTTGGGATAATTGATCGAAAACAATTCACCGAAAACAGTTTCCCGAATGGCCATTTCACCGAATGGTCAATTGACCGAAAAAAAATTTACCGAACACACGATTGACCGAATAGACAATTGAAATCATATGTATATGCCATGAAATGTAAAAATAAATTATTTTTCAAAATAATTTTGAAGACAGACACAAGAATTCTTATGTTTTTCACTTTCTCCCTGCTCTACTTACGCTTTTCAAATATTATAATGAGGTATATTAATGAGGTATTAGTTTAAAGTGTTATGACAGGTCGTATGTCAAGAAATAAATAATAGTATATTACTGATAGTAAACGACAAACGATGAATGTGCCCATTGTTGCTTATTCCTTTAAAATCTCTGATTAAGTTGGTAATTAGTTTGGTAACAAACGATTAATGAGCTACTTTTAAAGTGGGTATATGAGCTGCATTACGCTAAATATAGCTATATTTTGTCTAACGTTGAATAGTCAAAATGGCAATACATCAACAGGGAGACGAGCAAACGAAAACTCAGAATTGATGGCTACCTGTTTGTCAAAGAGGAAACCGTTGGTAATAAAAGTTATTGGGTGTGTGAGCAATATAAGAAGAACAAGTATACTTCACGTGCTATCAATGTCGACGTTCTTGTGAATTAACTTGGGGATCATAACCATACTGCAAGTGCTGCTGAAGTGGAAATGGCAGAAACTGTTAGTAGAATGAGGAATTTAGCAGCTACTACTAGACACGCACCACAAGTAGTTATATCCACTGTAGTCCAGGATATAACTTCATTCGCGAGCGGAAGGTTACCAGATTTGTCTGCAATAAAAAGGACAATACGTCATGTTAGAGTAACGACATCCAATACTCCCGCACTTCCAACCTTTAGACATGACAAAGAACATCCGGAAGAATACAAGAAAACTGAAAGAGTGATATTCCCTGTAATTTGATTTGGGCAATACTGATGACTGGTTTCTAATATTTGGTACAGAACGAAATTTGCAGTTACTAAAAATTCTCGACATTGGTTTATGGGTGGGACGTTCAAAACGGTACCTTCATTAATTCACCAGCATGGTCACAATCCATGGGTTTAAAGGTAGACTATCGGTACCTCTAATATATGCGCTGCCTCCAAACAAGTCACAAACGCTGTATAATCGATTTCTGAGGGAACTGAAAGTGGCGTCGGAAACAATTATGGTAGGTTTTGAAGTGGCAACGATTAATCCTATAAATGAACAATTCCCTAATACCACAGTTCAAGGGCGTTTTTTTCCATTTTCGTCAGTGTATATATAAAAACATTCAACAAAACCGCTTGAAAGAACGACATGACACTGATCCTGAACTTTATCTGAGGATACGATACTTATCATCTTTAGCATTTGTTCCAAGATACATATCATTGATTACTTTGAAGATACATGGGTAGCACGAGCTACCAGGAATAACAGACGAAGAGTCCCTGTTATGAACTCGACACGTGGAACTGTTACAAAAGCGTCCCAACAACAAATAATTCGGTACAAGCCTGGCATCGTGCCTTCGACAATCAATCAACTTGAAACCATCCTTCCATTTGGAAATGCTTAGATGCCATAGAAAGCGAGCAACGCCTTAATGAAGTAACAATAGAACAAACTGTGGCTGGCCGAATTCCATCTCCGCTTAAAAAAATATAAAGACCTCGCGATTCGCACTTCGCAATTAGTGAATACATTTGACACCACAAATTTAATGAAGTATTTACGTGGAATTAATTCGATTTAACTAATATTTGATAATCGGTAAATATTTGTATGTATATATTTGACCAGTATAAGTAAAATATAAAAAATTTAAAATAAAATAATATAGAAAAATATAGCAATACACAAATTGAAAAAATAAATAAAAGGCATATCTTTTCTTTAGACGTTGGCGTTGGATTATTCCAATGTACTATAACAATGTAACGAACAGTTTAAAGTGAATTCGGTAAATTGTCTATTCGATAAATTATACACTCGGTGAATTGTCCGTTCGACGAATTGTTTGTTTGGTTAATTCGCCGTTCCGTCATTTGTATTCGGGTAATTGTTTTTCGGGAATTGTTCTAAACCCATTTCTAATGCATAACTGCTGCATTGCGTGACCGTTCTCTCAGGCACCCTTTCTCTTTTATAAGTGCTCGTCAGTCTGGCCAAGCGTCATCAAAACCCACCCACCAAATTAAGATCGCCCACTCTCAGAAGGGTTTAAACATCACGCGACTTAAGCCACGAACAAGGGCTAGGAACGAATCAGCACAATATTCGGGTTATTATTCATCTACACCATCTTGAAACATTAAGCATATCATAATAGCTCTTCAAAATATCCAAACTCAACATTCAACTTTTTATGGCAATCTCACACCTGCGCCAAGCTTCCTTCCGCAAAATTCAGTAAATTTTACTACCATTTGTCCTTGATTCATACGTAGAATTCTATATTGTGAACTCCTAACTCTTTTATACAAGTAAAAATACATATATATTTTTCATCTACACTTTAATGTATCAAAATATCATTAATTCACGTATTATTTACGGCAATTTTTAAACTTGCATTCCTGAAAATACAGTGGCCTTTATTATCATCTCAGTAGGGTTTTCCTAAAACGTTATTTCTAATTCAAATTTAATTCTCCTAACTCAAATTCTTACTACCTTTACTAAAAAATCCAGTGCTGTATCATTCACAGCAGACTTGCATTATGTACATGCACAAAAATTCTCTCGCACAAACACGTGTTCATATCTCTGCCAAGTTGATTTGCTAGCAGATCATGTAACAAATTTACCAAAATATAGAAAACATTGTAAATTGGGGAATTATCCACGACTATCAAACAACTAAATTCTCAAAATAATTGTTTAGGAGCAATATATTCCTTTAGATATGAAAATGTAAACTTTCACGATTATAACATATAATTAAAATACTTATTTTTTGGTTAATTAAACCGTATATTTTCTTTATTTATCTTTTACATAAATTTAAACGTTTCGATAATGATTACAGTGTTATTGTACCTTGGATAACTTAACGAAACGTTCAAATTTATGTGAACAATGAAAAAACACGATTTAGTTGTCGAAAAGATAAGTATCTTCATTATGTTGTTTACGTATAATTTTTCCCTAAATTAAGTTTGTATGTTGTTTTGAATAATTTATTTTTATGTTAACGTGAAATTAATTTTTTTTTTCTCACTATAAGAGAAAAGCGTTAATCAATGTAATTGTTAACTTTGAATTCATCCTAATGAGTTACTCATTACAAGTTGCTTTTTGAATAATACAATAGTGTAAACATTCAAATTTTCATTTACAAATTAATTAACCTTCTACAGAAGGTTAATTAATTCTTTTAACTTTTATGTAATTATGAGAGTTGAAAGAGATTTTTTTATTTTAATTTCTTTTGGTGAAATGTCATCTTTTAGTGAACTGAAGGGCATGTGACTGCTGACATCCCTGCGCCTTTAAAACATTTAACAGAACGAAAATTTACATAAAATGTTAATATGCGAAAACTGTATAAGCTGAAATAAGATTTATCTATTGTTTTTGGTTTTCAAAAAACGAATTAAAAAAAAACAGACAAGTTTGCCGAAAGCGTTTATCATACAAAATAAATACACATTTGTTCAACAGACAATACATTAACGTGCATAATTTTTTGATAAAATGTTCAGCGTATGTAAAATCGAGTACTATCAAAGTAAAAAGTTTTGTTACCTGACTTTAAACGTTTATATTTCGAAATCTATTAGACAGATTTTAATCAAACAACTTGCATCATAATCGATATTTATTTCTGTGGACTAGAGCGAAATGTATTCGAGAAAACACCATTTTTCACCAATCTGTATGAATTAATAATTAAAACACTAATTAATGGATTGCCTTCATTTTTAGATATATGCCAAAGTACACCTTTGCTTAGAGACTGATGCTGACTTCATCTCTTTCTATTATTTAAAAACCGTGTAATAAAGGACAAATGAAACGCTTGTTAATTCCCCTATTCTCAGTGTTATGCGCAATATTTTTATAGGATGCTCTACCGGGTGGCCAGATAAGAATGCAAAGTGCTGTTTCTCGGAAACTATTCGTCGTAGAGAGCTGAGGTAAAACATTTTATTACTAAAGTGGCCAAAAAAAGACCGTGGAAAATATTTTCAAATTTGCAAGATGACCGTCAGGGGACGTAACCGCCATCCTAAGCTTTTAAAGTTAGTTCTTTTCTTGCTACTGGCCAAACATCCCCTTTTAGTAAAATTTCATATTTTAATTTCTTTCTACTAATATTTAGTAATTTATAATCATAGATCAAATGTTCAATTGTTTGTTCTTCATTATTATTACATATGCAATTAGGATTATTGATTATTTTATATTTAAATAAATAACTTCTTATTTTGCCATGTCCTGATATAATTGCTGTAATTATTGGTTTTAAGTTTGCCATTTGATTAAACTTAATTTTTGTATCTCATGTATAATTACATTTTTTGGAATTTTGTCATAAACAATTAAGTCGTCATTTAAAAATGTTGCTTCTTTTGCTAATCTATCAGCAAATTCGTTCAATGCTATAGCCTGTGTGGGATTTTATCCATCTAAAGCTTATTCTCCAATTACTCAATTCTAAATCAATAATAGTTTTTCTAATTTGGTCAATTATGGAATAATGAATGGCGTTATTTTGTAAGCAATCTAAAGCAATTTTGCTATCTGTGAAAATAATAATTGACTTTTCATTATCTGCTGGAATAATATTTTTCATTTTTTGTAACGATTTTAATATAGCAAAACTTTCCGCTTGATTGTTTGTACACACACTATTTAATTTATACTTAAAAGTTGCCAAAATCTTATTATTTTTACTAATAACAATGGCACAACCCACGTTTTCATTTAACTTACTCCCGTCCGTGTATATTTCATATGTGTAATTAGTACATTCTGTATTTATAATTGGAAATTTTGCTGGATGTAGCCAATCAGAAATTGGTGTAGGATGGTCAAAATTATAACTTAGTACTCCTAGTTTTTTAATAGTATTGTAAATATCCGATAGTTCTTGTAATTTAATAATAATGGGAGTCATGCCAGAAATAATACGGGATGCAGGATACAAAATAGTACGATAACCTTTTGATATTTTGATGTTCATTAGTCTTTGAATACTCTCCAATTTTGAACGATTCTTTTCTTTTTTAAATCATCTATCCAAACAGAAACCCCATAAGATAGTAAAGGTAAAATTGCTCCGTTATAAATTATTTTTAATACATCACGTCTTAATCCCCATTTGATTTTTGCTGATTTTGAAATTATGTTTATAAATTTACTACATTTTGAAGTTATATAGCATATATGTTTGTCAAATGAAAATTTTGAATCCAGAAGAATTCCTAAATATTTTAATTCTTGCACTTGTTGTAATGTTTTATTATTTATGTAAATATTAAATTTAAAATTACAAGATGATCTTTTTCTTTATATAAGTAAAACCTTCGATTTGTTTTCATTAAATTGAATTTTATTATCAATTGCCCATGTTAAAATTTTCTTAACATCAACATTAGCACTATTTTCGGCTTCAATTGCAGTTTTCCCTTTAGTAACAATAATTATATCATCGGCAAATGCAATAACTTTAGTGTCCTTTTTATATTTTAAGTTCAATAAAGAATTATATAATATAATTCAATAACCGGGAGCACAGCAAGAACCCTGTGGACAACCTTTACTTACAGAGTTTTCTTTAGACAAATAATTTAATTGTATTTTGCTTTTCTTTGATTAAAATAATCTTTACTAAGATTGAATAAATTTTTTGGACAATTGAATTTTATTAGAGCATTTAAATTTGAAGGCAACCAAGCAGCGTCGAAAGCGCCCTTTACATCTAAGCTAGTTAAAATTATATCTTTATTGTTACTAATACTGGATACTATTTCTTCTTTTAAACACATAATGGCATCAACTGTGCTTGATTGAGGTTTAAAACCGAATTGATTTACATTTAATAATTTGTTTGAATATAAATAATACATAATTCTGTTTATTAGTAATTTTTCCAGCAACATTTAGTAAACTTATAGGTCTAAACTTAGAAATATCTTCGTCATATTTTTTACCAGGTTTAATAACAGGTATTATTAAAGAAGTTTTCCAAATACTCGGAAGAGTTCCGCTTGTTAAGCATTCATTATACATTGAAGTAACAAAATTTGGAAATTTATTGAATAGTCTAAATATAATGTTACCGTTAACTCCATCTTCTCCAGGAGATTTGTCATTGTTCAACTTTTTAATTACAGATCTAATTTCGTGAATTGTAAATTTAGCATCATCAATAGTATTTATATTTTTTGTCACATCTAAATGAATTTGTCTATGGTATTCGTTATTATATACTGGGTTATCAATCGGAATGATGTTTTCAATTAAATATTCAATGGTATCATTTAAATTTTTTGTAAAATAACCGTCACTTTTCTTTAAAGTGCTTAGCGTTGAACATTGTTTGACTTTATCAGAAGCTAATTTGTAAACCATGTTCCAAGGATCGTTAGTAGTAATTAAATTGGAAATATTCTTCCATGATTTTATTTCTTCTACATTTATTTGTTTAAGAAATTGTTTTCTGTTCTCAAGATATAATCTTCTCTCACCTCTAAGATTTTCATTTTCCTTCGTTCTTTGGTATTTTCTTCTAAGAGCATTAACTTTTTTACATAAAATGGTTAAATCTGTATTCCACCATGGAACTGTTTTTTGAAATTTTTTGAAACCTTTCTTCGAAGTTTTGAAAGATTGTTTACAAGAAAGTAACAAGCATCTTGAAACATTTTCATAAAATTATTTAAATTGAAACAATGTTTACTTTATTTGATAACTCGAAATCTAAATCAAGGTTCAAATGATTGCATTCAAACGTATTGGAAAAATTTTCTGTAATTCTAATATCAAAAACTGCATAATTTTCTTTCACAACAATAAATTTGTATCTTGGAAATGATACACTTGAATTAAAATTTTGAAAACACTCAATGTCAAAATTAATAACACTGTGATCGGAACCACTTTCTGTTTCTTCACATTTCCAGTCTTTAATAAAAGAAGCAAATTTATTATTAGATAAAGTTAAATCTATCTTACTGCTACCTCTATTATTTATATCGTCTAAACTATTAACTACATGTAAGTCTTTTAATATTATAAACTCTTCTAATTTTCGACCTCTTGTATTTTTTATAACATCATTCCAAAACGTTGATCTTGAGTTACTGTCTAAGCACAACACACAACCAAAATTTCCAATAATATTATCTATTTTTTTCAAATCTTCTTCAATATTTCGGTTGATATCAAAATACATATTAATTATAAAAAATTTTAACTTATAGTATACAATTTCAATCAAAACAGTATCTTCGTCAGACAACTGTTTTTTATTATTAATTAAAATAGCTGCTCTTTGTCTTCCGTTTCCTATACTAAATAAACTGACACTATTGGAAATGCCTGCAATTCTGTTATTTAAAATATATGGTTCTTGTAAAAATACAAAATCCACATTATTTTCTGTTATTATGTTTATTAAATTATGCGTTGCAGTCCGTTCTAAATTTACCTCTTCTGGAATATTATATATTACCATTCGTGGTAATATTAATTTTGGAGTATTAATAAGTTTCTAATTCTTTATTACAATTCTCATTTATCGATTTTTTTTAATATTTCAATTTCTTCCTTAGTTTGTATTATAATTATACCATCTTTCGTGGATTTAAACGAATTAATACCTACTTTAATATCTACTGGATTAATTTTACTTTTTAAAATAGTTTTTCTAGATTCTGAAGTTTCTTTACATTTAGATTTAACGATAACTTTAAACTTACTTGTCTCGTCTTTCTTAACATTTGTGCATTCATTTACTTTTTCTTTTAAAACACTTACTATTTTATTATAAGATTTTCTCAAAATACTTACTGATTTTACAATATTTTGCCTTAAATCAGCTATCAAGTTACCACTTTTTTTAGTCACTTCTATTAAAGTTTGTAATGCATTTTCAAATATCACATCCACGTCAGATGACATTTATATATATTTTTTGACTTTTATATATTTTTGAACATAAACAAATTATAACAAGTTTTTTCACAAAATAACTATTACACAAATAAGCTGGCGGAGTTGTAAAAATTATTTCAGTAAAATGTAATAGATATTGTCGATTAACATACAAGGACTACATATAACTGGCACAATAGACTACTTAGTTTATGTGTCTGTATCTGCGTCTGTGTCTGTGTCTGTGTCTGTGTCTGAGTCACTGTGTCTGTGTCTGTGTATGTGTCTGTGTCTGTGTCTGTGTCTGTGTCTGTGTCTGCGTATGTGTCTGTGTCTGTGTCTGTGTCTGTGTCTGTGTCTGTGTCTGTGTCTGTGTCTGTGTCTGTGTCTGTGTCTGTGCCTGTCTGTGTCTGTGTCTGTGTCTGTGTCTGTGTCTGTGTCTGTGTCTGTGTATGTGTCTGTGTCTGTGTATGTGTCTGTGTCTGTGTCTGTGTCTGTGTCTGTGTCTGTGTCTGTGTCTGTGTCTGTGTCTGTGTCTGTGTCTGTGTCTGTGTATGTGTCTGTGTCTGTGTCTGTGTCTGTGTCTGTGTCTGTGTCTGTGTCTGTGTCTGTGTCTGTGTCTGTGTATGTGTATGTGTCTGTGTTGTGTGTGTGTGTGTGTGTGTGTGTGTGTGTGTGTGTGTCGGGTGTGTGCAGGTATGTGCAGGTGCAGGTACAGGTGCAGGTGCAGGTGCGGGTGCGGGTGCGGGTGCGGGTACGGGTGCGGGTGCGGGTTCGGGTGCGTGTGCGGGTGCGGGTGCGGGTGCGGGGAGGGTGCGGGTGCGGAGCGGGCGCGGGTGCGGGTGCACGTGCGCGGTCGCGATCGCGGGCGCGGTCGCGTGCGCGTGTGGGTGGATGCGTGCGCGCGCGCGTGCTCGCGTGTGCGCGTGTGTGCGTGTGCGTGTGTGTGGGTGGGTGCCTGGGTGCGTGCGTGCGTGCGTGCGTTCGTGCGTGCATGCGTTCGTTCGTGCGTGCGTAATCATTGAAATTTAACAAATGAATAGAGTTCGTATTTATTAACCCGTCGGAGTTAACGTGCGGTCTCAGGGACCGATGTTGAAAACATTTTTTTATTATTTGTTTATATTACAAATTGCGCATGTGTGCCTCTTAGTACCTCCGTGTCAGCTGGTCGCTAGAACAGTTACTTTTATTTTTATTTATTATCGTTTACGGTCTATCAGACCGACGTTATATTTTACGTTATATAATAAGAGTAAGTGTTACTTTATAATTTTTACAAAATTCTATTCCTATTTATACATTTATCAGATTTTCAACAATGGGTGATGAAAAAGAGATGGCAAAGCTACAACGACTCTTTGATGAGGTTCAGACCGATTCAGATGATGACATAATGGAGGACAATGATAAAGAAGATTACGACGAAGAGGATCATATTGAGGTGTTTGAAGAAAATACTGATACGGAACAAGAATAAGATGATGAGACTGAGCAGCAGATGGATCCAAAAACTCTAGAACCTACTTTTATAGGCAAGGATAAAACAACAATATGGAATAAGCATGTCCCGCCGAGAAATGTTAGAACTGCTTCGGAGAATATTATTACCGAAAAGCCCGGAGTAAAAGGTATTGCGCGCCAACTTTCCTTAGGAAAAGACATTTGGGAACTATATTTTACTGACGTAATGTTAGAGAAAGTAGTAGAATATACAAACATACTTATTAGAATGAAAACCGATAATTATGCCAACAGCACTGAAAGGGAAACCGATTTACTCGAAATAAAGGTATTGTTGGGATTGTTATATCTTTCAGGAGTAAATAAAAACAATCATTTGAATGCTGGCGATTTATGTCGAACAAATGGATATTCAATAGAAATATATAGACTTACAAGGTTCAAATTCTTACTAAGGCATATACGCTTTGACGACAAGGAGACGAGAATTGATCGCCAAAAGACAGACAAATTAGCAGCCATACGCGATTTTTTTTGTGCATTTAACTCACATTGTAAGGAATATTACTCTATTTCTGAATACGCTACAATAGACGAAAAATTGTAAGCTTTCAGAGGAAGATGTTCATTTAGAGTATATATACCAAGCAAACCAAATCATTATGCTTTATGTGACTCAAAATCTTTCTACACTGCAAATATGGAACTGTACGTAGGAAAACAGTCCGTGGGACCATATCAATTTGACAACAGTAATATGTCACTAGTTCCGCGTCTTTGCGAACCAATTTTGGAATCTGGACGTAATGTAACTACAGATAACTTTTTTACATCAAAGAACCTTGCAGAAAAACTTCTCTATGAACATAAACTAACACTTACAGGCACTATTCGAAAAAACAAGCCACAATTGCCTATTGAATTCACATCACTAAAACGACCTGTAGGAAGCAGCGTGTTTGCTTTTCAAGAAAAGACAACAATTGTATCCTATATTCCTAAAAAAAATAAAAATGTGCTGCTTCTGTCAACCACGCATCATGATGACGAGATTGATGCTTCTACAGGCAAACCAGAAATGATTATGATGTATAATAAAACCAAAGGGGGAGTTGATGTTGATAAAGTGTGTGCTTCATACGACTGTGCTCGAGCAACTCGGCGTTGGCCAATGTTAATTTTTTTCAGTACCATGAACGTGGCTGTTATCAATGCATACATAATCTATAAAAATAATAACAAAAACCGACCAATACCTAGAAGGATGTTCTTGGAAAAACTTAGTTTTGAGCTACTAGAAGGCCACCTAAAACGAAGAGCGGAATGTGAAAGAATACCTAAGCTAACCAGAATGCGATTGTGAGAAATTTGCGGTTTAGATATTCAACCCCAACTTACCCCAAGAAAAATTCTCATGGAAGGTGTGCTATTTGCAGCTCAAAGAAAAATAAGAAAACTAAATATAGTTGCAGAAAATTTTTTTGTTTAGAACACATAGAGTGCTTGTGTTCGGAATGCTTGGATGAAATGTAAACGTGTTTTTCTAGTTATAATCTAACATAGTAGTTTATTTATAAAATGGGTTATTTGATTTATTAGGTAAGTACATTGTAAGAATTTAGTTTTATTCTATATATATATATATATATATATATATATATATATATATATATATAGTATGTTACAAAATTTTATCTTTTTTTCTTGTTTTAATGAGATATTACGTTACTTACAACCTTAATAAATATTAATAATTATACAAAAATCAAATAAAATATTAAAAACACCAACATTTTTAATATCTTCTATAAATGGTCTCACGGACCGACGTTAACCTTTGTGTACAACGGTCGCACGTTAACTCCGAAGGGTTAAAAATCATTCATTTTCATCCATCATTGGTGAAGGAATTTTGTTTGTCAATGGGACCTGTGACCTTTATCAACTGCCGTATCCTCTTTCCGTCCGTAGTAATTGAATTGTAGGTACATCTTCTATCATAAGGATTAGACGCTGAATTTTACCCTCCATTGGGAAACCCGACGTAGCCGTTTGAGAAGCCGTAGACGGTCAGAAGTGGACCCAAGTCCGCCTGAACGATAGCTTATCTTTGGGTGGCGCTCGAATCTGTTTTCTAACCCCTAGAGCCAACGACCGCTGTACGTAACCGTTCAGGAGCATTGCATAATAGCAATTACCGTAACTTATAATTTTCTTTGAATATTTTTTTTCCAAACGAGTCTTAATTTTTGTGTTGGACTTCGTTGAGGGCAAGCCTCGTTTCCACTATCGAAAATCCGTTACACCGTACGTGGGTGCGTGTGCGTGTGCGTGTGCGTGCGCGTGCGTGTGCGTGTGCGTGTGCGTGTGCGTGTGCGTGTGCGTGTGCGTGTGCGTGTGCGTGTGCGTGTGCGTGTGCGTGTGCGTGTGCGTGTGCGTGTGCGCGTGCGCGTGCGTGTGCGTGTGCGTGTGCATGTGTGTGCGTGTGCTTGCGTGCATTGATGCGTGCGTTGTTTCAGGATAAATACTCAATAGAGTATCCAGTCCGTAAACGTAATTTGTGCCAGTGCATAGCTCGGTGGTGTGGGCGGGATAATTACTAAAAGATGTAAAAAGGCACCCGTCACAACTACAGAATCGTCAAAATGAGGTAAAAATGTCAAAAAGGTGCCACTTGCTAAACACATTTATACCGGGAGAACCTCATGAACAAATATTAAATTGGCCTAACGAAACCAAAAAACATTCACTCAAAAATAAACTACTCTACTACTAAACATTCTACTCCAAAAATGTTTACGCTAAATTCAATTTTATTAAGCTTCATACAAAGCTGCAAAACGCGATAATAAAACCCAAAACTCATTTAATATTTCGATAAACTTGGCGCTAAAATTATTGGCTCGAATACCCAAAAATAAATGAAAATAGTCTATTAAACGTTGATATCGGGATGTAATACGTAATACCCAAATTCGAGAAAAACTCAGCTCATTTTCAAACAAATAACAAACTGCTTACCTTTTTGCAATCATGACTACAATCAGTATGTTGATTCCTATAAGAACAACTTCAAAATGTTGCGACTATTCGTAAAGCCCTCGTATGCGCCAAAGGAAATAAACATCTGTTCGGTCAACGACCGACTCTACATAATTTTACGTTACGTTGTAATTCAAATCTTATTTTAAAATGACTTGTTAGTTAACAGGAAACTTGTATAACTCTTGTTTTCAATGAATTCTTACTTCAGAAAATCAAACAATTCGCTATCAAATATGCTCAAATTAAGAAAATAAGCATAAAAGATATTGACGTTACTTCATCATCTAGTTGTTAGCGTTGTGAGTGAAGATTAGGGTTACAAAATATGTACACTCTGATTCCAACAACCCCCCAACTTATTATATATATATATATATATATATATATATACCCTAAATTATGATTAACATCAAAATAAATAAAACGTCGAACATCTAAATTTTCCAAACCGGCGGTACATAATTTTATATAACAATAACCAAATGAAACAATCAGAACTCCATCCGGAATAGTTCACGAGTGAATATGCCTTATGCATTGAATTACTACCTAAACGTTCCTTAATTAAACTTAAACCAAAAGACATACACATTCGTTTAAATATGTACGAAGAGACACTTAATAGAATCACCAACACATATAAACTACACATATAAAATATAGTTACCTGCACCACACACAGAATGGTCAGTCTGAATTCCTTTTCTTACCCACAACGTTATTTCATCAACCGCTCCTCTCGGTATATGATTAGTGGGAACAAGTAGCGTTTTAATTTGTAAATTTATATTTGTATAAACTTTATCAAATCGAACTTGACTTAAATACTGCAAAACTACATTAAAATACGTTTACTCGCTATGTCGGCAATATACTCAAAAGTTATCATTTAACCCAGGAACATGTTAAATTAATAACAATATGCGAAATGACACTTTTTTTATTTTCCTACGTTACCATAACAACGTGCGTGAAATAGTGTGTGCAATACATATTTAGCGCACTGCTTCTAAACTCTATGAGATTATTGTATTTTAACTTTTGTAGTCCTCAATCAAGCGAAAATCCAAGAAAAAATTATTTAAAACAATTTTAACGGATGTACATATTTTGATGGTTGTATAAAAAAATTTGTTTGTAACACGTGTGCGAACTATTTGGTGAACTCGACTAATATTTTAATTCAGTTCTGGATCACTAAAGTAGCATTTCGCGCACTGGATACAAAAATAACCACTTGGCCTCCTGAAGCGTAAAATTGACGTTACAATCTTGTGAAGGTCAAGTGTAACTTCATTTTTACGCACACTATTGTAAAAATACCGCTACAGTGCGGTAAAATGATCAGTAAATTGTAAGCTTTCAGAAACATAGAAAAAATATATGTAGTATAAAATAATAAAATATCTGTAAGGAAATTTTACTTTACACCTTTTCTGGTGAAACAAATGTCCAAAACAACGTTATCCTTACATTTTCAGTTAAAATTGTAAGGTGCCGCCATCTCTCGATAACTTAAATAGTGATGACGATCATTGACAGGCTTGGTTATGTTTATCGATATCACCAGTTGTTGAATTTACAAGAAAATAATTTGATATTGTTTTATTCAATACTATTATACGGAACATTGTTAAGGACAGTTCATTTGTATAATTAGGTTTTTATCAAAAAGGCAGTTATTGTACTGCTCTACCAAGCAAACAAAAACCCCGGAAAATATGTGAACTAAATTAAAAAATTTATAGCGGTGAAACGTTCGTCCAATTACCATTAAGAAGTCATACGCATTTTGCATTGGCAGGCTATTCTCGTGTGTCTTCAGTATTTATTGTCGATTAGTCTTTATAAAAAGTCTTTTTCAAGGCTCTTTTTACTGATTTGTGAGAGAAACTGTATGTATCGTGCACATGTATCTTTTAGTATAAAGCTTTAAATAATAAACGATTATAGAGTTCATAACCTTAAAACAGTAAGCATGCTTTTTTAAATATCGATTTACATCGATTTTTCAATATTTAGAGTAGTGTACGATTTTGAAATACGTAGCTGCACTTAAATTAAATGAGCATGACAAGTTTTAAAATATCAAATCATGTTGATTTTCAATATTTCGAATTTTGTAGTTACAAGTTATAGATCAATAATAATAAACGATATGTGCTTATTTTTCCATAAAATCTTGGACATTATTTTAAATTTTAATTATGCATATGTGTTTTGTTTCTATTGTGAATAACATTACACTTTATTTATGTGAATGTTTTAAATGCTATTATATTATTTACACTTATGATGAAACTGTAGAAAGGTTGTCATTTCAAGTAAATACAAGTTAATCAGATAAAGAGGAAGAAAGTTCTGTAAAAGAATCATTATAATTTATTAGTCACTTTATATTCAAATGTAATCAGAATGATGTTTTTTTCAAGTATTTTACAAAACTAAAAATTGTGTAAATTATTTGTAGAAAATGTTATAACTTCAAAACCATCTCATTTGTACTTAAACAATAAATACTTAAAAGTTTTTGGTAATTAATTCAATAACATTTGATGTACCTAACAGAAAATAAATAAATTTGTTCACAGAATTTTGAATAAGCAAGCCATACATTTGATTTAAATTTGCCACCTTAATACTTATTGTATGGAATGTACCTGTTAAAAAACAGCTCCCTCAGATACGCCCTCACAGGGCTTTTGTTTGCTTGGTTGAACTATAGTTGTAAATATTTACATTAATAGTAAAATTTTCAACATGTGAAAAAGGACCTGGAATTATCTGAGTGGCATTTTCGCATTTGTTGTCGGCCAAAAAATGTAATACACGTCCAGCTATTGAGAAACAAGCCCGCACTGTCAAATCCACTATTCACGCACTCAACTGTAAATAACTATTACTTACTTCCCTTAGTGAAAATTGGCCATGTTTCCCTGTTTGGTCTATTTACAAGCAAATGAAAACAATTTGTGACAATTGTTAGTATCTTTTGGTTATAGATTCGGAAAGAATCGAAGTACCTAATTGTCGAATATTATTGATTTGCATTGGAATATAAAATATTTATGAAGGTTTAAAGTCGAGCGTGTTGAAAAATGATACGATTTAAAATACCTTTTTGTAAATAAAATTCGACAGTTTTAGAACTACGCCAATGAGACACTTAGAATTTACATATTTCAATAACAACATATCAATTGTTAAATATCAAAAATGTTAGGCAAATCGGCCTGACCAATTTAGCAAAATAAGCCTTCAAAGTGAAGTGACTAAACTTTTTACTTTTATAGTAGTTAATGCACTGCATTTATTAATTTTATTCATTGTTTCAGGTAAGTGTCTTCAAACGTGTAACATATTCTGAAGCTACATTAACGGTAAGATTTGTACAAAATACATGTCGTAATGTTTTACAAAGCGTAAATAATAATCCGGCTAGTATTTTAATGGACTTGAGTAATTGTGCGTGGCAGACTAACAAAGAAAAAATGGCTTTATACAAGAAAAGAGAAAGGAAAACGACATCAATAAGCAGTAAAGCATTTTGATAGATACGCATTTTATCTGCTAGGGTTGAGATTAAAATGAGTTATTTTCTTACATTTGTATATATGCAGCATTTTATTACTTTTTTGTTTATGGAGATGAAACTGTTTTCGCATAACTTTAGGGCTAATTTTTTTCAAGTACACCATCAATATATAAAAACTGTAAAAGTTAAGAGATATTAAGGCTTTTATTTTTCTTTTTTATTTCTGGGATTGCGCTACTTACATTCATCGTCAAATTATCTGTATTAGTGTTTTTTTCTTTTTAATTTGTACGAACAGCGCACTGATTATTATTTTTCTCTTACAATGTAACTGTTTCAATTGAATAAATTTGTTTAATGTAATAAAAATGTGTAACGTGTTCAAAATGATTCTTGAATTTAGCCCGAAGTACGCTGCCAACAAAATATAGAGTGAGGTGTAGAGCTAGGGTTGCCAGGTATTTGATAACCATTAATAGGAGGATAAAAATATAGTAGAATATAGAGCTGTATGCGAAAAGTAATCTAAATTTTTTAATTAATACATTTCAATAAACACGTATTACATTACAATTGTTACACACTTGGTAACAAATTAATACTTATCATTATTTCGTACTTCATTTAATAATTTGGTATCCTCTTTTACAGAATCATAGAATCCTTTACACCTCATGTTACAATACTGTATAACTAAAAGTTCAGAATTGATCAAATCTACAGAACACTTATTTCTGTTTGATGTCCATTTGTTGTTCATACTAGAAAATATTCTTTCTGTACAAGGTGGATAGTCGAAGTGGAATAAATGCATAGTGCGGTAGAGCGCCATCTTGCTGAAACCAAATTCTCTCATCCAAGTCATTTGGATAGTTATTTGGAAATAGACCCCTTAAATTTGGGAGCAAGTCATCCGTGAGCATAGAAAGATATAACTGCCCATCAAGATTACCATTCTGAAAAAATGGCCCTACCACTCGATCTCCAATAATCCCAGCCCATACGTTTAATTTTTGTGGATGTTGCGTGTAAGTTTCCCGCAGCCAATGGGGGTTGTGGTCAGACCAATAACGACAATTGATTCACTTCACCGTGCAAAGAGAAAGTACATTCATCCGAAAAGAGAATCCATTTCAACTGTATGCCAATGAAGCTCATCACTGGTTCACAAAACTCAATTCGTCGGTGTGGATCTTCATTAGTCAATCCTTGTATCATGTGCATCTTTGCAGTTTTTAAAACCTTTAAACACTTCGATGACTGACCTCATTATTGCGCGCTAATTGCCGTGCCGAAATGATGGGGATTTGTTGAATAGCCAACAAAATGTTCAGCTTTGTATTTTCATCAACTGCCCATCTTCGTTGTCTTGGGAGATTCCTGACATGACCAAAGTCTCTACAGCGCCTTTCTAGTTTGCTACTAGTGCCTTGAGAAATCCGCGGTAAATCGGGATGATTTACGTGAAATAATTCAGCTACCTCACCTTGAGTGCGACTTCGGTCACCATTTGCGATCATCTCAATGCGAAGAGCTTCCGTTAAAAAAGCCATGCTAAATCGTTTACAACGATCTGAAGATGTGAAAACTATACTAGAGGAATTTTCACTTAAATAAACGAGCAAAGAAAAATACAAGGAACACGAAATATTGTAATTTACTAATGTGGACGTTAACTAATGTATGTTAACGGTCTAAAGACAGACATCCAAAGCATAGACTACTAAGGAGAAATTGAAGAAATATGGGAGAAATGCAAAGAATTGTTGCTACAGACAAGCAGGAAAACCTGCGATTTCATTATACCTACTAAAGCAGAATGGATACTTGGAGCAAAATTGGAGAGAGGAAAAATATAAAACTAAAAAAACTAGTTGTAAATAATAGAATCCAAGAAGCAGCCCTACAAAAAAATATTACAGGGTCAACAAAGAAATTAAGAAATCAATAAAGAGGGATAAAAGGAATTATATAGATAATATAGCAAAAGAAGCACAAAACGCGGTAGAAAAAGGTAATAAAATAGAACTCTACATAAACATAAATAAGTTATGCAACCTTAAAAGGTCAAGTGATATCATTAGAAGTAAGAATCCAGACATACTGTGTACAGAAGAACAGCAGATCCAGAGATGGGGCGAGTACTTTCAGGAGGTACCAAATCGTGAGGATTTGAATAAACAAAGATTACAGTAAAAATAAAAACTACCAATAAATACTAAACTCCCATCTGAAGAAGAAATCATAACAGTAATTGAGCAGATGAAAAATAGCAAGGCCCCTGGAACAGATGGTATAACAACCGATTTGCTAAAAATAGCTATAGGAGCTACAACAAAAGTGTTTAAACCGCTACTAGAAAAAATCTGGATATAGGAAAGCTTCCCACGAGATTAGAATGAAGGGCTCATAATTAAAATACCAAAAAAAGGTGACTTGAAGAATTGTGATAACTGGAGGGGGATAACGTTGCTAAGCATAATAAACAAAGTGTTTTAGAAAATTATTTTAAATAGAATAACAGAAACAATGGATGGGGAGTTAATAAAAGAAGAAAGTGGTTTCAGGAAGAACAAATCATGTATAGACCGAGTCATATCTCTGCGTATAATAACCGTACAGTCAATAGAATATAAATCCCCGCTCTATGCGGCTTTTGTCGATTACCAAAAGGCCACGTTGCATAGAGAAAGTATACCTGAAAAAATTATAAGCTTAATAAAGGAAGGCTATAAAAATTACAACTGTAAAGTATTACATTATGGTAGAAAATCGGACAAGTTTGAAACAAGAATGAAAGTGACGCAAGGGTGTATAATGTCCCCACTCATATTTATTATAGTACTGGATGAAATCTTGACAAATGTCACAACAAACAGTCGTGAAGGAATAATGTGGGGGCTCAATAATACGCTGGAAGATCTAGACTTCGCAGATGACTTGTGTCTGCTGGCTCATACCCACGGGAATATGCAATCCAAGCTAAAAAACTACAAGAGGAATAACTTAAAGTAGTAATACAAATAAGAAGAATACGAAGATTATGGGCGTGAATATTAAAGACCCACAATAGATAAAAGTAGGGGTTGTAGTAGTGGAAATAGTGGAGGACTTTACGTACTTGGGCAGTGTTATATCCGTGGATAAAGGAGTGTAGAAAGATATCAACGAAAGAATAAGAAAGACTAGAGGAGTGTTTATAAGATTAAATAAGGTGTGGAGAACGACAAGTTTAACATTAGAGAATAAAATAAATGTGTTTAATGCAATGGTGAAATCAACGTTACTATATGGCTCAGAGTCCTGGACATTGACTAAAGTGTTAAAGAATAAACTATAGGTGTTCATTAACCGCTGTTTGCGGAACATAATGGGAATATGGTGGCCTGAACGTATTACAAACGAAGTTATGGCAACAAACGGACCAGATGGAATTATGTAAAGAAATTACACAACGTAAATTTGGGCTTGGACACACAATACGTAAAGGTGATGACGAAATTTGCAAACAATCACTAAAATGGAATACGCAAGGAAAACGAACTAGAGGGCAGCCAAAATATGCATAGCGAAGAGCAATGAATTCAGAGACACAAATGTCAATGGTACAGCTGGACAGTTTAGCAAAAGAGAGGCAAAAATGGAGAGACATTACCACGACCATATGCCCCACTTGCTGATAATAGGAAAAATAAATCAATAAATCAATCACTAATGTGGACGCTAACAAATCAAGCAGGTCACTAAAATCGAGACTAAAACACAGAAGATTAAGAGCGTTTTTCATCAGCGATAAGACCTGGCTCGCTGGGATAATAAATGCACGTTATTAATACGCCACATTTTTATCTACCGACCATTCAAGCATTGTCGAAATTAAAAAGCATTTAGTGAGTGTAAGATACACAGAAGATAAAAAATTTTTCCTTCAACGATAAGATCAGGCTTGTTGCGATAAAAAATGCATGTTATCACTACGATACATTTTTACCTGCCGACATTTCAATCATTTTCGAAATTCGATACCATTCAGTCAGAGAAAGTGTACATTTGAAAAAAAAAAGTTAGGGGTGGCTTCACCCTCGCGGGTGGATATATGTAGAAACTTTAACCCTCAGATAGAGGGCTGCGAATAATTATAAAGAATGCCTGTCATGGTTTTTCTCCCGGACTTCCACCTCTTTGAGCTACAGAATTTCTTCCACTTAGAGTATCCATCCGTATATGCTGTTGTTACTGGCATACTGAATATAAAATTATTTTTTCGAGGTTTGGTAAGTCATTGTTCTTAATCAGTATTTTGTTAAACTTTTCTTCAGTTGATAAAGTGGAAGAAGTTAAATCAGTTTGTGTACAGTAGAGTAACTGTACTTTTAAATAAACTTACTTCATTAAAAAGATCATCCATTTGTAAGACCATCTTTGATAGGAAATGCGCTGGAATCTTGTCTACTGCTGTACAGAAATCATTAAAAGTGGGCAATGTTTCGTTGTACCCTAGTTTTAGTTTACTAACAGAATGGAACCAACTATTATCACTGAAATCAAACCATCTTCTTAAGTATGTAATGGCTGCTGTTAAATAGTAATAGAAATCTTTTTCAATTTGTTTTTGCTTGTATACATGAATCAATTTTAATTTATTTTTAACCAAAAGCCACAAAATTGTTCTTCTTTCCTCTGTATTAACTTATTCATTAACGGATCCATAATCTGGAACAAATAATCACAAGTTGTATTGTTTCTTTCAAGTAATTTTATGCAATCCTCAAGCATCTTTAGTAGATTGTTACAAAATAATAAATAAACTTGTGTAATCATATCTATTTCAGAACTTTCACTAACATAGTTATCTTCTTTAAGGTTTAAAGGTTTCATTATTTGCAGAGGACTATCATTCATACTCTTAAAATGTTAAATAAGAGCTGGCCAACTTTGTAATATTGTGTCTATACATGGATTAAGAGAGCCAACGAGTAGTTGGTGTAAAATTTCTTGGAAATGTAAATCAGTAAATCCAAAAAATTCTCTCCACTTCGCTGATTGCGCAAAATGAGAATAAATTTTTAATATTACTTTCTGAATGTCAACTGACAATTTATCTATGCAATACTTAACAGTGTTGTGTAAGATATGTGCATGACAATTGGCTTTGAAAACGGAAGTACTTTTCTCCTTCAGCTCTGTATATAAAGAATCATTAACTACATAATTGGCATTGAAACTGTCAACACTAAGACATGATACATTATCAAAAGTTCATTTTAACTGTTCAAATGTGTTTGCTACTGATGTGCCCATTCCCTGTGCTGTTTCATCAGAACCTTCTTTAAAATCTATTAGCTTGTGGATAATTCCTACCTTCGGATTATAATAGTGTACTGTTAGGAAAATACTTTCGGGGTTTGATATTGGAGGCATCAATCTGCACACCAAAAAAAAAAACTGGTTGGTGCTATTGTTTTAAATATTGAATGACATCCCTTAAAGCTATCGGACCTAACACATTCATCGCTACGGCTTCAGCTTTCTTTCTACCTAGTTGTATTGCGTCAGAAGCTGGATGGCCTCGAAACATGTATTTATGAAACTTTCTAAGATAAATGATGCTAACCTCTAATATGGAGATTGCCAAACCAGCATTCAGTTGATCCAGTTTGTTTTTTATTTTGTACAAAATTCAACAGTAAGTTCTTGTTTTTAAATGATGTTACCTTTGCTTTATGGTTATTTGTCTGTTCATGTTATTTAACCTAAAATAAAATACACGCATAAAAAACAGACAAACTTTAAGCAAGAGCAACAATGGCATCATATCTGAGTTAACCTTTGGTTTCTTATCGAAAATTCTTTGTTGCACAAAGTACAATGAACATTAAATTCTGTCGCTTTCCGTAACCAATTGAATTGTTGTTCCCAATTGTGTTGATAGGATGAATAGTATTTTTTTTCCTTTTTATTTGTTTATTGATGACAAACATTTAGTACTGCTGCTGTTACCTTTACCATCATTGTCACAATCAGAGTCTAGTGGGTCGCACTCGTAATCCATTTCTATTATTATTTAATAATTATATTGCACACAAAACCACACATTTTAACGCGGTTAACAGGTTTTTAATCTACCGACTCCTTGCGTACAGCTGTTTCTGATGGTTGCGTTCATTTAAATTTTCCAACGATCATTAAATAATCAATTCAGATGTATAATTTAAAATACACCATTAAAAAACCCAAAAAAGATAAGTATTTTAATATGCGTAATAATAGTGAAAGTTTACATTTTCATAAAACAATTCAGAGAATTAACGATCGAAAAGTGACCCAATGTATGTATGTTTTCATGTTTCTTGGAATGTAGGAGATTTCCTCCTATACGTGAATTGAAATAGGAAATAGGAGAATCGCTTCAAAAATAGGAGACTCCTATAAAAATAGGAGACCTTGGCAACTCTATCTAGAGCTCATTTGATTTCTGGATCACTAAAGCAGTAGGGCACTGGATGCGTGGGTGGTGGAGACCGAATAGTATAAATACTTAAGGCGCCACGTAGTTCAAAACAAGACAGCCACTAAACTACGGAAGGAGTAATGAAGCTGTAAGAGAGAATACATAACAATTACACAGGTATAATAAAGAGTAGAACACACAAGAGTCAATACACAAGGAGAAGTCAAGCTAAATAAAGTTATATTTATTAAATAAGAAGAAATAAATATTAGATTTGATAATTTGAATAAAAAATAATTTATCTATAATTCTTAATCACAATCAGAATCAAAGTAGTTTTAAAATAAAGGTGGTTCTGTTTTTAAGCTAAAATTAAAAAAAAAAATTCTGAAAGTAAATTTATAAAACACTAAAAATACCCGAACTAAAATAAAGGTAGGCCACCCACCTTACCGTTTGTAATATACTACTGTGAAATTAACATGTAGTTGCGCTGATTCTTGTAGCGTATTCAAATTTTTTACTTTTAATCAACCCAGTACAGTTTCTCTCTTAGCAAGACAGTGATCATTCTATTGCCTCACGCAAGGCCATAAAGGTCCCTTTTTGTTATTAGATTATGACAACGAAACAAAATTTTTACTGGAATCTAAAATTGAAACAATAGACAATTTTGAATGTAACGTAATTATATACAGGGTGCTTCACGGTAGATGACACATTAGACAGCTGCAGTGAAAATTTGATGCATGGCATATTTGTACCTAACTAAAATATTTTCGATAATGCGGTGTTGTCACTTCTATTAGAAAGTAGTAGCAACTTTAAAGGGAACACCCTGCATATAATATTATTTTTAGGGTTTTCATCAATTTCCTGATAACTTCTCTTAATGTTTCCCTATACCTATCTGTAACCGTTTTTGAAATAATCAATTTCAATTTTTTTCGTCGGAAAACATGATCTTTAAAGATGCTGATAGCTTCGAGCTCAGTGATGCAATGAAATAGAAAGAGGAAGGTAATGCTTAGGGGCTTCCCATGCTTTAGCTGAAACCCAGTTATTTTAATACTGGGTGGTTTAAACATGTAGTTATCTCGTTTGATTGAAAAAGGGGCTACAAGTGGATTATTTTAAAGGGAACACCCTGTATTAATAGTAATTCAGAAATCTGCTGAAATTGGCCGTTTATGTGTATATGTGTATATATATATATATATATATATATATATATATATATATATATATATATATATATATATATATATATATATATATATATATATATATATCATACCCATACCAAACTGGTCGGGCTTCCGACTTATGAGCATTTAATCGCGAAAATGCGCTTTGAAAATGATATTCCCAATCAGTTTTTGTCAAGAAGGCCATGATTACTATTTAACATGAATGTTGTGTCATTATCGTAATAATGTCAACATTTTCGTACATTCAGAAGCTGAAAATACCTTCAGAAACAATTGAACGTTACCCAAACGAAGTTCTTATGAATTTATTTATTATATTTGAACAATGATAAAAAAAAGGAATAAAATCTCTATAAAATAATTATGTGGAATATCACAAAATGTGTTCGAAACGCTAAACGTTTACTTCCAAAAACTTACCCTGACTTTAAGCAGGGTTAAGAGAGGTTGCTGAGTAAGAAATAAGTATAAATTGCTTATCAGCGTTCACATAAGGGCATATAGAAATATGAATTGTTGATAAATGCCCATCTGAGTATAAGGTAATATAAAGATCTTGGTTTTAGGAATCCCTCTACCAACTTTAACGACTTTGTCATTAACGTACAATTTTTGTAGGTAAAATTAGTTTAAACGTAGCAACATGCCATACTTGGTTAACATGAATTCAAGATATATATCCGTCGAAACGCATTAATAGGGTAAAACCCATAAAGACAAAGTAAACTCCATTAATTAATTAAGCTTTAAGCAAATCCGCATTAGGCGATACATTTAGAAAACTAGGAATGCTCAATGCTTTATTATGCATTCACGAGAACCACTTACCCACAAAACGGAAAAGATATTGAATTTTGGCAGCATGAACACACAAGTTCCGAAATCCCGTTGGCGAAATAAACTGCTATTACTTAAATAATTCGAGGTATAGGTGGTAATGCAAAATTGTAAAGCAAATGTACTGAAAGAATAAATTCAAAAGCAGTTAAAATGAAGTATAGAAAGATTTTGGCGATACCACTTCTCCTAATAGATTAAATTGAATATGTTAGATAATCCAGGGCTTCACGTTCTCATAGTGCTTTTCGAAACAATTTATGATTGTATATTGGCCAGACAAACTCCGCAGCCAAAATTTGTGCTTTATTTCGCAAATTATTCAAATATATTATGTTTCATTGATACACCCTTGTTTGAATGATCACTTGTGAAATCTTCCCCAAATAAAGCACTTGATTGGCCATGAATCGGTGTCATTGTAAATAGCACACGGCTCAGTTATCTTAGTAAATTCAAGAAACACCAGTTGGGATGGTTCTTGATATGCCTTGTTGTAGTTCTGTAGAGGTCCCAAACTATTTATTATTGCGTATTTATACTTTTACATAGTTAAATCACATTAGATGTTGCGTTTGAGGATGCAGATGTGTGTTATAAGACGTATGTCAGTTGAAAGAATGCTTTACAACCCATACAATAACTCACAATCGATAAAGAACGTCACTGACGCCACTGTTATCTACATTTTGGGTAAATTTACATAAGCTTAATATCTGTCAATTTTTCAGTGATTACGAAAAATGTTAGAAATGACTATACGGTAAATAAATAACTCAATACTCAGGATAATATTCGGAAAATCCACTTTGAATTTATAAATTGCGTTAAAGTATGGATGACAATAATAATATCACATGTAAGCCTATTAAATGAAACAACAGCAGTAGCGATTCGTATCATCTATAAATTAAACTAATGTCTGCTGGTTAATTTCAGCATAAATACAAACGAAACTTTATTTACTTTTCGGAAAACTTTACTATAGTAAAGCCAATGCTTAATAGGAACCTTAAAATATGCAAAAAATATAGCTTTTCTGAAAGTTATTAAAGCTAGCTTCATTTTAACGTTTGTAAAATTTCATCTAATTGGTCTACTTAATAACTTAATTTGCCCAAAAAACAAATGTACCGGGCAATCCTTTAATAAAGTGGCCCGGCTATGAATGAGAAACTAGGCATCAACAGTTTCGGTAAAAAATATTGATAGTAAATGTGACCGAGAGAAATTTCTGGAAATTAGTTTCACGTTCCTGCGATGGCTTCTGGGGAATGTACAGGAACACCAAATTAGACAATCGGCCTCTTCTCTTAAATCAGCATTATAAAGATATGTCCACAACAGGTGTATTATATACTAGACAATATTAGAAACATTTCTTTTGCTAGCATTTTTCACTATCTTGTTAGATAAGGGGAGGAGGGAGAGGTAAATGTTCACTTGAAATAATGTTACAACTTCTTTATAACTCAGAAGTGGAGACTGGTGTTTCCCTATGCATGAGATATTACGGCTCTGCAATCAGCAGAACGCGCGACATTTTGAACATTTGGGGCGCCATTAGTTCTTCAGCACTAGGACCGCTGCACATTATTCTTTTCAGGACCACAGATAATATAGAAAAAAATTCCCAATGCGACATAATTTATAAAATAAATTTTATTATCCCCTTTAAATTAAACATACGCCTTCCAGAGGATATTCTTCATACTAAGTTTTGTCCGTATTGTTTCAATTGTTGAACAATTAATAAATTTTAATGTTAATTTTTATATATAATATAGAAGCACCCAAGAAAAACGTTTACCTCCCCCCCACCCCTCATTTAACAAAATATTATGAATATGCTAAAAAGTGTTTTTAAGCTTATGTAGTTTATAATAAAACTATTTTGGACATATCTTGATAATTTCGATTTAAAGTAAAAAGTTGATTTTCTAATTTGGTGTTCATATACGACCCCTAGCGGCCATCGCAGGAACTTGAAACTAATTTCCAGCAATCTCTTACGTTGTCCACATTCAACATATGAGCTATTATACTTTATATTGAAACGATCTGCATAAAGCACTAGATGCACTAAGATATAGAAATGTAAAGGTACAGTAACTTCAACACAATTTAACAGAGTAGAGGTGCAAGGTGTGCCTCATCAACTCAAAGTAAGTAAACTAGGTATGCTTTTACCAGAAAGACGGGCGTACCAGGAGCCATAACAAAACTTTGTTTTGAGTCAAGATTTAATGACTCTCAGAAACAAAAGGTATCAATCAAATTAAATATTTCTGTCTTCACTTCAAACTCCTATATTATTAATATAACTGCCATATTGTCCAAAATGATATCTTCCTTCAATACGAAATTAAACTGTAAATATTCAGTTTTCTAAAAATTTTCTTAAATTAAAGGGTTATGATTTCTTCTTAACATACGAAATCCGGAATATCCCTGTTCGATATAACAAATCATTGCAAAAATCAAATGGAAGATAATTAATACCTTTTTCAGGGAGTAAACTCAACACAGGAAATGCATTTCAACTCCGTTATGCTCCATGACTCGCGCTGTACACAATGCGAAAGTATTATATTGCACTAAATTAATTATTGAAAGAAATACAAATGCTGGCATATGTTTAAATATACTCAAACTAATATAAATGAGCTGGAAAGTAACAACCTAAATCCAAAGATTTAATTGGTTGTAGGAAATCGGCAGTTGTGCGCATAGTTCCCTTGTAATGTTTGTATTCTGTTTGTGACAGGTGGTATGTTTAGGTGTTGTCTTGTAAGGTTGTTAAGGTGCCTTAAAGGTAACCTGTGCAGGCGTATAAGTATTCGGCGGCAACAGGAGGTAATAGAGTATAGGTGATTAGGGTTTATGTTTGTGTATATGAGTGTTTTGTAAGTGTGTTGTAATGTTTTGGGGTTGCAACCTCTGATTCTGTTCTGAAGGGCGCCCAATATAATTGCTAGCTTTCATATCCTATTAAGTGTTCTTTGTAAGTCGGGGAACCAGTTTAGGGTTTTTGGTTAAGATTCCTGAGTAAGTGACTCCTTGTTGGCCCAGTTAGAAAAGCTTCGAAAGGTTTTGGAAATAAGGACGCCTTTCCGCTGTTCCGGAGCACTGCCGAGAAGGCTTTCATCTGCAAACTGTGCAACGGCTACTCCCTGTTGTGCTACATCGGGAATGTCAGTAGCGAGGATAGTGTAAAGAAGAACCTTTTGACACGTGAGCTGTGGGTCGAAATACATCGAAGTTTCCACCACCAATGAATTTTTCTCTATACCTCAAGTACTTTATGATAATAATGGGGGTTTTCCCTCTGTAGGGAATACGTATTCACCCTCCGCGACAATAGGATTTTTCAAGTACAAATCCAACTGTGATATTGCCAATTGATAAACTAAAATTTATACTAATCTCTATCTCATTTCACCTATTAACAAGTAAAACTTCATTATGACGGTATTTTCGTATTAACTTTAATCCCGATATCATTTACGTAGTATATCAGAATTATGAATTCATAAACAATAGCGTTCTAAATGTGGATCGACGTCATGACACTCCATTACTCAAAATCCCTGAACGTATCTCAAAACGTTATGTAATGTCCTAAAAATTTACCTCACATACTTCTGGACTCCTAACTATATGCCACTTATTTCTATTTTTGTTTTTGGAATCAAAAGCTTTCTATAATTTTAATATTTAACATCAATGATTTTCATTCATTTTACTAAATGTTTCATTTAAATACACCCAAATTTAGCACACTATACTCCTATAACAATTTATTCTGCGTTTTCACGTCTTCGCTTTTTTCACACAGAAGAAATCTCGCATCTTTCTTCATTGAAAGTTTTTTCTAAGGGAAATGTTCTTTTCTATTTGTTTAAACAGTGGTGGCAATTCGCATACACTATTTGTGTCATACTCATGTATACTTACGTGTCATTTCCAGACTGGATTTAAAGAATTTTTTGTTTGTTTAATAAAGCCTTATTGAATGTTTTGCGATAACGTCGAGAGTCTAAAAACGTGTTAATTAAGGAAGTGTTCATAATGCAGATCGTGACGTCCGTGAAATAACAGACCGGGAACAAGCCAAAAGTCAAATGATGTGACATCAGAATAGATGTTTCGGAGTTTTGGCAGAGTCAACTGCATTCAGTACTGTCAGATCTATCGACAGTTCTGGGACCTCCACCGCCTCAAGGTTGCACATTTTCAAGGTGCCACAGTTCCACACTCACACAAGGCCATTCGCCTCATACATTACCAAGGCCATTCGCCTCGCATAATACCAAGGCCATTCCCGATCGCCACCTGTACCTCACCTATTCAAGACCACTTATATTTTTACGATCGCCTGCTACCACACGCTAACAACAAAAAAAGAAATATGTTAGTACATTTATTTCCTAACATGTACAAATGTAATAAGATTATTATTCAGATATATGATCTTCTGTAGGAATAAAACATTTTGATTTAGTACAAGTGCAAAAGGTCCTTTCGACGTCTGTTTCATTACACCTGCGTGGACGTGGTGCAAGTAATTGAGCATACGTGCAGTGTGGTGTCCATCAGAGATGCTCCTGTAACGGATTGTCTAATGGGTTTGTAATGTTACAATACGAACACCTTAGTCCCACGTTCGGTACCAAATTGTATTGTAACTACTTAATTTATTGTGCCCAACGATGGACGACAATTTATTAAGTAACTTGCCCCACTATGATTTTGTTAAGTATAAGTTAACCGTTGTGGTATAACTTCTTTGTGATGGTTCGCCTCAAAAACAATTTGAACAAATGATCAATATGCAAATATTCAATAAATAATTGTATTGATTACATGCCTCAACTAGCTCGCTACTATATGACAACCAACTATTTGGTACTAATCCTCCTTCAACACAAATCGTAAAATTTAGTTACAATGGTTCACTTAGTTTTGATTATGACCGGCAAGTAGTGAATTTAATTCAACTATTAAACAATCTAGCTTAGTACAATTTTGTAACTTATTTGGTTTACATATAATCTTATTAATATTCAGAAACGTAGACTTATAGTGCAAATAAAATTTTACTCTTCAAGTAATCCGAAATTAAATAAAATTACTGAGGGTATCATTTACTGCAATATAAAGTGAATATCTGATCTTGGTTACTTAACATTGGTTTAAAATCAAACACTTTGTATATTATAATCAATCTGTATCGTCGACAATTCAGTTATAATGAAAAATTCTACTACGATTGACTTATTTCTTTAGTTTTGTGCTTATTTGATCTCGGAGAATTACCTCCTTAACCCTGGGTTAGGCGCGCTGTATAATGTACCGTGGTTGGGCGCGTGGGGGACAAGTGTCACCCATTTTTAAATGGCCATAGTTTGGTAAAAAAAATATTAAAAAAAAAATGCAAACAACAATGGACGCACTCCAATTAATTAAACAGAGTTTTATTCAAAAAGTACAAAAATAAAATTATTTCCATTAAGAAAAATACAAACATTAAAAATACAGAAAATACTTAGTTTTCTAGGCACTGGCTACAAATATCTTTTAAATGGTCAACACAGGCCCACTTGTGGCACTTTACACACCATTTTTGGGTTGTTCGGTCTCGTGCACGTCCACATTCATAACATCGCCCACGTGATGATGTCCTTGGCGCTTCCGGGAGTTCAGGTTCTGGAGCTTTCACTAATAACTTTGCACGCCTACGGATTTCTCTTGGAAGGACCTCAATGGTAGATCGACGTAAAATTTGTGGTTTTATGAGTTCCCAGCTGATTTTTTTTATGAAATCAACTCTTCTCACCTTCTTTTCTAATGCTGCATTATGACAATTATAAATACATAGGGAATTTATGGCGGCTATATTCAAAATATCGTAGAAGAGCACCATCGGCCATCTTCTTGTATTGCGGGCAACGTTGTTCTTTTCGCAAAGCTGATCTACAAGATCAACGGCTACTTTCGACATGTTATAGAAGGTCACGATCTCCGGTTTCTGATTTTCTTCAGTCGAAATATCTATTGCGCCATCAAAGTGCATACTAGATAATAATAGCACAACTGCTGATGGCTTGGTACAGTAAGACACTATTGTACAGTCATTTTGAAATCCGAATATAGACGTTCGTGGCGTTCTATCTTTTCTTGGTAACAACTCTTTTGGTACTTCTCTTCGGTTTTTGCGAATTGTTCCAACATATGTTAGATTTTTCTGCTTTAACTTTTTTACTAATGATAAACTGGTGAACCAATTATCACCGGTGATATTCCTGTTTGTATTCTGTACCGGCTCTGTCAAGCGTAAAACAATGTCTTCTGCTGAATTACTTACACGGTACGGTCAGTCAGGCTGTCTTCCAACATATGGTTCCAGATTGAGAGTATAGGCTGTACGGCTATCAACCAACGCGAAAACTTTCAAGCCATACCTTGCAGGTTTGCTGGGTATATATTGGCGAAATTGGCACCTGCCTCTAAAAACTAGCAATTGCTCATCGACGGTTAGATATTCTCCAGGTGTATAGTATTTTTGACAATTGTTAGTGAATATAGTCATTACTTCCCTAATAGGGGCTAATTTGTCAATGTCTCGCCTCTATAATCTGTCATTGATATCATCGAATCGAATACATCGCAGCAAAAATCTAAAACGTTTTTCGCTCATCGATAAATAACACGATTCTAGACCATTCCCAGTCGAATTATCCCACAAGTCACTAAGATTCTTCCTAGAACAACGCAAAGAGCCTATCAGGAGTAGAAGCCCAAGGAAAGCTTTCAGCTCAACAATATCCGTATGTCTCGCATCTCTTTCACGAGAAAAATTGTCTTTCACTGTATCTATGAATGTGTTTGTACAAGTGGTTATAATCCTCAGAATGGCGTCATCAAAAAATAAGTCAAAAATGTCGATTTAATTTTTTGTTTCTCGGGCTTTGCTTTTCGGTCCAGGTAAGTGAGTAATAATATTACAAGCTCTGGTTCTAATATTGGATGGTTGTCGAGGATGTTTCTGCCATCTTGTTATACCATCTTTAGCGACAAAACAAAGTCCATCTACATGGTCATTATTTGCAGTGTCATCTTCAGATTCTGAAACGCTGACGCCCTGTTCAGAATTTGTGTCTGCTGTATTTTCTTCGATACAGTCTCCTTCGTCATGGTCGCTGTTGTCATCGGGTGACTCATTACCGCTTTCATCGCCGCTAAGGTCATACCATTCCATCCATTTGTATGGATCTTTGCTGTACTCGATTTTTCGTTTTTTCAGTTCAGACATTTTACAATTTTTTCGGAAACTATAACAATCCATGTGAAAAAATATTGAAAAAATAATAAAGTTAATAATATATACCTGCTTGCCAATAGTAACGTAGTTAGTCGCACGGGTGACAAATGTCAACCAGTAGAAAATATGCGACAACAATAACACTACCACGTTGAATCAAACACAACTGACAAGCATAAACTACTAATCCTATATAAATAGGAAGGTACATGGGAGGGGGTGTCACAGAACCGCACCAATCAAATGGAATGTCCGGAAGTATTGGCATGGTTGACCCCTGTCACCCGCGCGACTAACGTAGGGTTAATATTAACACTAATTAGGATAGTGACTTCCAATATTTGTACATACACATAAATTCAAATAAATAGTAAATACAATAACGCGTTTACTTTATCTTCACAAATTAATATGGAAATTAAAATATCAGGCCTTCGTTTCCTAAATCCAGCTATTAAATTCAATGTTTCTATGTATATAAGTGGATTCAATGGTAACCTAACCTAACCTAACATAACCTAATCTAACCTAACCTAACTTAACCTAACCTATACATATAAGTGGATTCAGTGGTCAAGTTCTGCTTCGGTTTTATTACTGTATGCTCAACTTAATGATCAAAATAATGAAAATATGAATACCTTTTATTGATGAATATATCCAGTCCATTATCGATAATCACTTCTTAAGCTGTAAGTCCTCCACTACGATACATAACAATAACTTGCATTTCTGTTCTTCAATTACCAATTCGCCATTGGTCTCTTGACTTTTGGATACAATTTGCCAGAGATGTCATCAGCTGTTATATTGTTTACACAACTTAGGTCATAATATTAAAATTACATTTACAATTTCAATTTAAGATGTAATTATTTAAACCAATTGCCTTCTAATGTAATGTTAATTTTCAATCGTTATTGTCACTAACAATTTTTAAGCCTTCCATTTACAACTAACTGTTGTTGAACCTTAAATTTAACCAATGTCAAATTATTCCGTATTACAATTTATACGTTAGCTGTTTTTATCTGACTATTTTAACACTTTTACTTCTTCGTAAATTAACTTTATATTAATAACACGAAATTTTTTAATTTGTAATTATTTTACAAAATGGCCGCACTTGGTTTTCAATGTCACCACTTTGGACATTGAAAACTTACATAAGCTGCGACTGTATCTTTTGGCAGCTGAATTAAATACTCTCTCCTTCCTAATTTTGCACCTATATTTATAACTTCTCATCCCTAAACAAGAAGGGATAATTTACTTAACCAATGAAAATTCGTAAATTGAGTTATAAAGACGGCCCTGTTCATTTTCTTTAAAATTTATCTTTTATTTTTAATGCGCGATAATTCAAATCGGCGCAATGTTTGTATGTGAAACAAATGTGCAATCCTTATTTCTCACAATATGCCCTTCCCACTGTAACATAATTTTCTCAAATTGTTTGCAAATTTTGGCAAATTTACATTAATTTCACTAATAAGTGGGGCCTCTATTTGTCGCCCTTGAAACTACTACAAAGTCGAACATAGTCAGTGTAGAGTCGTCATTACAAGAAATGAATGTTAAATTTTTATTTTACTAAAAACATTACTTCATATTTTTCTTAGAACTTCATTTTGTCGTTTTTGATCATCCTAAATTAAAACTGTTTATGTGTTACATTATATTCAAATAAAATATATCAATGTAATCATATTCAATTGAAACCACTAACAGTGGCGTAGTTTATATTTTTATATATTTAAATATGTCAAAATACATCGTTTACACATGAAATTTGTTATTGAAGTTAATGAACATTACCCTATTTCTAGCGTTGATAGAAGCAGTACTGAATTTACTTGAACCCTTCAACCAATATTGCATAACTTGCATTAAAACACAAAAAAAAAAACAAAATAATTTGACTTACAAAATGTTGCACTTCATCTTCCATTAGTTTATTCTAACTCCACATGAAGCATTCAACTGTGTCGTCGAGAGATGTGGAAATGAACCCTACAGCAGCAAGTGATGAAGGTGAGTGAACGCCAGACCATGTTCGATACATTAGTAAGAGTTTATCGAAACAATTGTAATACTGAGGGTAATAAAAGTTTGGTGGCACGTCACACATATTATCACCGTAGAACAAAGTAAGCGACTAACAGGAAATAATTTAATATATACAGTAAAAATAATAATCTACATAGCACATTTCCACACGCAGGTAACAAGAATCGTCATCATAGACATCGTATAACATGATGACCCTCACCATGTTCTACACGAAGAGCACCAGTATTCTCCGTGTGATAGGTGGTATAATGCTGCCCTTCGATCCATATGGATGTGGTAGTCAATAAAGCAGTACACACGAGGTTGCAATACGTTGTAGCACTTGTAACATAGATGCATTTGATTAACAAGGTAATACCGTATAATATTCCAACGGTGTGTTCGTGGATTTGTTTATCCAGGTTGGCGAATCATTCGGTATTCCACTGCACATTTTCATATATATTCGTTAGCGCTTCTAATGTCGTAGAAGGTAGTAGTCCCTCTTTTTTAAATTGCACCCAGTTTGGTAGCAGTTCACATACTCGCCGCGCACTAAGCTTAACTAATAATAATGTTTGCTACCACTCCCTGGCATCCCAAGCGTTTTGTACTGAGTTAGTATATATAGTTACAATGTTGGAAATTCCACGATGCTGTATGTGTAGTTATCCCTACTTTTAAACCACAATATGGCCCCCTAAAGGCAGCCTTGCTGAATAACTGGATGACATCGGGATTGTGGAGTGTGGTGGAAGGAGAAGTAACCTTGGACAAAGCATTGAAAGAAAACCTCGAAACGGTGGAGTTTTCGAGACAGCGAGTGTTACCTTCACAGTTGTTGGCGTGACCCAAACAACCATGAACAAAGCCGTGAAATAAAACCTTGAAACGGTGGGACCGCGGGCATAACTTGTAGTGGTGAGGTCACATAGGTAACCTTGGCGGTGGAAATATATGGATAGGTAGAATATAAATACAGAGAAAGTACTTGTTAAACCAGTATAGTATGTAATGGAGAACATATTATGCCAAGCGTTAGAAAAGGCGAAGATTGTGAGTGTTATGAATTCAAATGGATGTCGTGATATTTTAATTAACAATGTGCAGTATTTTTTAAATAACAGTAAATCGAAGTATGTTAGAGTCGGTCTATCACCCCAATTCAATTTTTAACCAGTCGTAAAACTTGGTGGATCTAAGAGTAATGGGGCGGTATTTGATAAGCAGGAATGGCACATACTTATGGACATTGGACAATCAAGGAATAAGTACAAATTATTTCTACATACCTGAAGGGTCATGGCTGCCTACAAAGGTGGGTTCGAAAACTATATCGTACGAAACTATTAACAAGAAGAAAATTATACGCATCTATGATTGTGAAGAATCCGAAATCTATTTAGGATGGCAGTCTGTAGAGCAGTTATGCAGACTTCCTAAGATAGTCAGTTACCGATTGGATTTAATACCTACTATGGAATTTTATGTATTTTATAGTAAAATAATACATGCGGCAGAGGAAATGCCCGATGTTGACATACACAGGTTAATAGCTCCATTGCAAGATATATCTGATGCCAATGTAGCATGTACTATGGGAATTGCAGAATTTGTCAAATAGAAAATGTATATTGATGTAGAAGTTGCGAAAGCCGTAAAGTAATAAGTGGGGAGTAACGAACATATATAGAGAATAGGGATAATAATAAATGTTAGTCAATATGTGGATGTGTTATAGTGCAGAGTCGTGGCCTAAAGCTGTAGATTATATTAGTGCAGTGCAAAGACTAATCTGCGAATTTCAATCTTTAGAAATTGATGCTGAGCACGAAAAAGTGTATGGACGGGGCACGTTTAGTGATTACTATTTAGATAATCTTGTTTATAGGTATGGTACTACTACTGCATATATATGAATACTGAAGGAAACAAATTCAATTTACCAATTACATATATATTATGTGAAACCAATTGAATATAATTTTGGTAAACGACAACAACCATTTCTTTTAATAAACAAGCTGGCCGGAGCATCTCTATAAAAAAGGAGTTTGATGAGCAAATATTAAAGCAAGTAAAAATAAATTTAATAAATGTAAGTTAGATGAGTGAAAGCAAACCAAAGAATTAGGTCCATATTTACACCCGTTAAAAATGGCGCCCAACCCGGTATGTATTTAAAACCACCCCAAATTGGTGCCCAACGTGAGAACCGCCACAAAATAGCTAACAACGTAGGGGACGCCACAGGTGGTAACGAAATTAGAGAGTAATGCGTTTTTTTGAGAGGCAGTAGAGAGTTGGTCCTATAAGGACCAAACGAATTTTGGTATATATTTTTAAGTACCCAAATTACATAAAGGCCACATCCGAAAATGTTGTGGATTGGTGGGCCGACCCTGACATATTTCCAAACGGGGATTAACGTATTGGAATACAACTCACAAAACTCGAGACGGTTGCTGCTCAAACGCTGGTGCAAATTTAAACATTAGCTTTGCGTAATTATTAACCTTTAGTTGATTACCAACAAAGTGAACTGCTGGTATTAACAGGGTTTCCGTTAATTAGAAAAATAAAAACCTTGACCAACTTGTAATAATAAAGTTATCGCAATCAAATTAGTAAAGTAGCAAAGTTTAGTCGAACGAAACGAGTGGATGTTATCGTCATACAAAACTTAAGCACTTTTCATAAAATTTGCTGTTCCGCTAAGAGTGGGAATAGAACAATATGCCACCTGAAAAAACAAAAAAAAATTAAAATTTTCGTTTGTTGACGCTTTTTCTAAAAATTTCTAAATTATGCGTACATTTTATTTATTAACTTACTTTAACTTTTGCCACTTTTAATTTAACCTTCAGTTATAACTTCGTTCACCTTTTCTTGCACCTAATGTGCCTACACCATAACAAGCTTTTCAATTAATTGTTAATTTATACTTATTTTTTAGTTATTTACGTAGTTCTAGAAGTTTGTTACGTGCACAAAACAATTATGGTGTAAAAGAAGAAAGTGTGCGGTAACCGGAGTTAAGAAGCTCAGTCAGTCGGTTGGGCACTTGGATGCGTGGGCGTTTGGCATAGGAAAGTACACAGAAAATATTAAAAGGGCACCACTTGATCCAATCTTTTGTATCGCCCCTGGATCAAGAAAAGGGCTACGACACAAGGAGAGAGATGCTACAATTAAAATAAATGCTGGACTAAGTCCAACCAGGTAAAAGGTCTGTAAGGCTAAATACATACAAAAACAGTCAAAAATATAAGTTAAAGGTTGTTACCAACCCGGTGGAAACTCAGGTGTCAGTAAGCTAACTAGAATTTCTACTTCAACTTAACTAACGTTTGCAGTTAGAAGTACATAACCTCATTCCATATGATCCTAATGAGAGGTTCACCAAAGCTGATGGTAACATATGAAGGAGTGCCCATAACATGCCCTATGCATGGTTTCGGAGACCAGTTGTACGTTATTTCATAACTCAGAGAAACGTTGACCGACTATACTGGTGTAAGGTCCTTTCTCACAATTTTGTATTTGCCGCGGCTAAACTGCAATCAGTCTTTAGATTAGAAACTAAAGAGGGGGGTGGGTTCGTCGGAATATTTACTTTAGCTCCACACTGTCCACATAAAATAATTATAGTGAATCGGTTTAATAGTATATTATCCTATTAAATACAAGTCTAACGTATTCACACTTAAACTAGGCTAATAACATTATGAACAACTAACAAACAAACTTGAGAAACAATGAGAAAGCAATTTGAATGTAATACTTAGACAGTACCGTCGGGGGCCTCCACTAGGTTTGGACGGAGAACTTGGATGTCCTATTCCTTCCACTCACTCGAGAAGACGACTTATTGTTGTCGAAGTTGTTTCTGTAAATAAATATTAATACTCCCTAGTTACACTCAATGAGGAACGTAATATTTAAATGATTAATAACGTTGCGTTTAATTAATTATTTATGCTGGATACGGCCCTGTCTACAAAAGAAAAGAATGAATAAACAAACTACTGGTTATTTAAAACGGGGGTTGCGCAGATCTAGGTCACTAGTGAAAATCGATATCCCGAGTTCACGGTTGTACGCAGGACGAGCGTTCCCAGGCCTACTTCCGTGCTGCTTTAACTTTAGTAATCACTGGGAAGCGGACAGGCGCGTTTGCTTCGTGAAGCAATTTACCTTCGCGATCTATTACGTTCGATAATATGAATATCTTCAGAGGTTTTCTTTCGCATTAAATTTAGACTGGGCCGATTATATACGTTTGGTTGTATAATTAATATATATGCGCGTTATCTTCTGGGATGTAATTTTATGGTGGTGATTTCTTTCATGTAAATGAACGAAATCTCACTTAGATGCAAGCGAACGTTACCTAAGTGTATACGTACAAAACGCGTATTTATGGAAGGCGGTTTTTATACTTGCGGAATAAGCTGGTGGAAAACAATTAATTGATTGCTTTCTTGAAATTCAATTACTAAGCACGTGGTTATCGATGTACGGTTTTTCTTCTCTACAGGTCTTGGACGGATACTCTACGTTTAATTCGTTTGTGATTACAGGCACTTCGTTCTTCGCCAGCGAGCTGGTGATTGCAGGTGTTTAGAATGTAAGTGAGAGTAAACGATAAGAGTTGCAGGGCTATACAGTCTATCTAGCTCCCGTCGTCAGGTGTATGGTAGCGTGTAGTGATCTAGGTGACTTCGGGGCGACCCGTCGAAACACCTTTTGTGTATGTGTTTGTACTCCCGACTGCTTCGTGGCTTACCCCGTTGCTGCCTGGGGGTTTAGTGTGTGTTTGTACTCCCGACTGCTTCGGGGTGACCCGTTGCTCTCCGGGGGTTTTTGTGTGTGTTATGCGTGTATGTACTCACGACTGCTTTGTGGCTTAGACCGTTGCTGCCTGGGGGTTTAGTATGTGTGTGTGTGTGTGTGTGTGTGTGTGTGTGTGTGTGTGTGTGTGTGTGTATGTGTGTGTATTATGCGTGTATGTACTCCCGACTGCTTCGTGGCTTAGCCCGTTGCTCTCTGGGGGTTTGGTGTGTGTGTGTAATGAATTACTCTACAGACTTACGTGTCGTTAATCACAAAGGTCGAGGATAGCTATTTATTTACGAAAGATTCGCGGTGAGCGTTTGCAAATACATGGAGCTAAACTCGCGGCGGCTATCACTAGGTCTGCGGCGATTTACTTTAAAACAATCGTCACGTGCAGGTTTTCTGGAACCGGAGTTAGTCTAACGGACTAACTAATACAGGAGCTGGTAAAACCAAATAAATAATTCTCGGCAGCGGGATGCGTTCACGAGGCGCGATGGAACTCTTCTACTACTGCTACTGGTCTGGTCTGCTACAGCTACTCGTACGGCTACTCTACTATTTTAGCGAGGTGCGCGGCGCGCTTTTTATAGGGGACTCTCGGTAGGCGGTGGTGGCTTCCGTTTGGGGGAATCGTATCTGTAATTGGCGGAGATTACTCTGACGTATAAAACATTCGATGTTTTATGAAATTTACGTTGGAGGGGAAACAAATTAATTTTTGGTTGTGCAATCAAACGAAATAATAAGAAATATTAAATTCGGTACTGAGTAATATGGAATACTAAGAAATATTAGATGAAGTCTTGCAGGTGATCGAATACTAAGAAGTCTTACATCATTTCTTTTACGAGGGCTGTTAAATAATTAATTCAAAAAATTTTGTAGTAATGAATTGCGGTTCGTTACATACCACCCTCTCTTCCTCAAAATCCGTCCTTTTTATTTTTATTCGTCCTCCCTCGGGCAGGCAGATGCTTACGCGTCGGCGATTTCTTTTTTGGCGCCGGGTCGCGGATCGCGAGGTCGGGACCGTCGGAGACGGCAACAAGACGGCGGGTTTGATCTCGTGTACACTTAACACTTTGATACGTCCCGTCACTTCTTCTGTTTTCCGGAGGCGGGTGGGCGTTTCGGGTGTACGCGGCCGGCCTTTAGCGTGAAGTCGCGGCGGCGAAAACTCCCACGTACATTCCATGTCGGAAAGACCAGGAGACAGCGTTCTTGGTTCGGATGGCGTCGACGGTTTTTGTACGGGCGATCGGTCCCGTACTGGCGATCGGTGCAGTGTTAGGGAGGCGACGGGAAGGCCTTCTGTCCGGGGCTGGCGATAATATTCGGGCAGCCATGGAGTAATGCGGCGTCGGTTCTTCTTACCCCTTTGTTGGACGGGTGCCATTTTACATAAGATATCAGTCCTCGGCAAGTTTTGGTCTCATATGATGTTGAGCGCGCATATTTGATGGCCGTTAACGTTGTGTTATTTTCATTGGTCACTGGATTCGCCTGATTAGAGAGGTCAGATGCGTTGGTCAAATTTTTAACGTGCGCTACTCCCGCGCTTTTCCTACTCCCGGGTTCTCGGAGTTCAACAATAACAGGCGATCTTACTTTATAAATTAGGTAAGGTCCGTCGTATTTTTCTGCTAATATCGAGGTAAATTCTTTCGCTTTACTTGAGAGATGGCGGGTTTTCCGGTAAACGAGATCTCCTTCTCGGGGGCGGTAGGCTCTATGGCGTAGATTGTAATGCTGCCGTTGAATCTCAAAATTCTTACTGCGAGGTAACGGTCCGATAAGGTCTGTACTGACGTTATTCCACGGATGTCCTGGTTGTGAGAAGTACATTTCTCCCGGTGGTTTCTGTGTTGGTCCCTTGTAAGTCTGACAGCTTCGGCACGCTTTTATATATGTGATTACATCGCGTTTGATGGTCGGCCAGTAATATTTCCGATAAATGCGACAAAGGGTCTTGGCAATTCCTAGATGTCCGGCGGTGGGTGCATCGTGACATTCTTGAAGAATCTCCCGGCGCTTAGCCTGGGGCACGCATTTCTTCCAGCTGGTGTGACTTCCCATATCTTTTTCCGGTGTCGTGTCAGGGAAGGAACGACATAATAGTCCACCTTCTATCTTATATCTCGGGTGTTGTGCGGGATATGCCTGCGTTTGTTGTATCAGGTGTTGATACCAGGGGCAGGTTGCTTCTTCGATTTCTTCTACCTCCAATGGAGATAATTCAGGACCGGTCTCGGCTGCTTCATGGAGACGAGAAAGAGCGTCTGCGACGTGGTTTAACGTTCCCTTTCGGTAGTCTTGTAACCGTATGCGGGTTCCGGCAATTTCGAGCTGTTTGCTATGCAGGTGTAGTGTAGCTTGTAGATATTATAGGAAATCTAATCCGAGTACTACGTCGGTGGATAGCTGGGACATGTAATATCCTGGTATCTGGAGGACTCGGTTTTCTACGGTGGCAGGAAAAATATATAACCCTCTAGTTTCGGCTAGTGAGCTATCGGCCAGGCGTACGGTTGCACAACGTTGTGTACAGGGATGTACTTGGTTCATTCTCAAAAGGTTCTTTACCTTTTCTCCTATATAGGTGCGGGAAGCTCCGGTGTCTATCAGTGCGTGTATACTGGTTGTAAATATTTCAATTTTCAGGAATAAACGGTCATCTGTGAGGCGGGGAGTCCAAGGGGTTGTTTCCTGGTGTGGAAGGTTTTCACGGTCCGTAACCAGGCAGACCATTCGTGGGCAGGTGTGTTTTTTCCAGGTTTCTGGGCCGGGGAAGTTAAAGGTTCCTGGTGTTTCTTTACCGGCGCGTGAAGTTTTCCGACCGCGGGCACGGGCAATCGCGAGATAAGACGTTCTCTTTTCCGCATCTGGAGCAAAAAGCTTTAAACGGCCCTTTGCACTTCTCCCTAGTATGGCTGGTCTGTCCACATCTCCAACAGACAGTGGTTCGGTTGGACGTGACGGGATTCGGAGCGGTGTTCGTTCTCTTAATTTCCTCTGCGTGTCGAGGTGCCGGTGTTTCGTGAGTGGGAGTGAATCCGCTGAAAGGTACCTTCGGGCGACTAGGACTGGTAGACGGTGAGTGTCCTCTAGGTGGTAACATTTCGAATTGCGTGGTTAATTCGAGGAGTTCTGTTAGGTTATTAAAATCTCTTTGACGAATGTAATATTTGTATTCAACTCGTAGGTTATCATACACTCGCTGTAGCTGAGCGTCTCGGGACATGTCACCATGCCGACGAATAAGGGTGAGAATTGCGGTAACTTATTCCGCAGCCTTTTCCCGGGGTTTTTGTAGTCGGTTCCGGATTTCTTCTTCTAACTGGAATTGGTGTCGTGGTGGTAAAAACTGTGTTTTAAAGCTGGTGACAAAGTCGTGCCAAGTCGTCCAGGATCGTTGTTTATTCCGGTACCATAGTAATGTTTTCCTTTTAACAATTCAGGGAGCGCTATCAACAAGTCGCAATCGGCGATGTTGTAACAGGATTGTAACTCACCTAATCTTTCTAAAAATGATATCGGGTCACTTATTCCATCATATTTTATGCCCCATTTGCGAATTCTGTCGCAAATGTCTGCTCGTCTGGTGCCGGTCACGTCGGGGTTTTCTGGTGCTGAAGACGGTAGCTGTGTGGCGTATTGTACCGTTTCTGGTATCATGACGGTTACTTGACCTTCTCCCGTACGTATATATCTAATTATCCGGGCAGTGTGTCTACATTACCTCCGGTGTCCAGTTTGTATTTTTCGGCTGGTGTAAATAATTTAATAATAAATAAATAGGTTGTACATGTTCTCAAAACAAATCGTTAAACTAACCCGAGCTCCAAAACACTCATTGAAGATAATGCCGTTGTCCCAGTCGGTAAATTAAAGTAGACCGGTTCAATCTTTTGATTTGCTTAATTACCACAAATTTATGATTGGTTATTTCCACTTAACATCAATATAGTAACTGCAATGTAACAATAATAAAAATTATCTCGGGCGCCAAGTTATTTTTTGATTATGCTCGGAATAACTAAACCGAGTATACAATAAAAATTCACCACAATGTCAAAATAAAAAAATATACAAACTATGTTTATTAAATATTTAAATTTAGAATTATATAAAATATATCTTAAAAACTAGTTGTAATAGCCTTAAATTACTAAATTATGGATATAAATACCTGTTCGAAACTTTTTTGTACGCAGCTTTTTAATAACATCTGGTATCTAAACAAATACAGAAATGCATACCAAAGGTGATGTAGTTTTTGCACCGATATTGCGCCATATATCGTAATAACAATGCTATACGTTATAAACCATACCAAAGTTGAATTTTACTTCTTATAAATTTATCTTCATGAATTTTGAATAATCCAATGTTTATTGCATTCTCTCGAAAGTTCAAATAAATAAATGTGATCTAAATTTAGATCTGAATTAGAGCAATCTCAACATGATTTAAGGAAATTCTCCCAATTTAAAAGAACGAAAACATTTATATATACAAAACTATTCTTATTTACAAGGACACTTATTAAACTTATTGAACCTTCGTTTTACTTTGATCAACAACAAAAGATTCATTTTTGTTTTAGAAAATAACAAAAAGAATTCATAAACCTTTCATATACGTAAAAGACAAAAGAAAACATTAGGATAGAAAAGCTTCTCCAAAAATTGATGCATTAATATATCCAATTTCGAGAGTTTACACTACATTTAAGATTAAGGCACTAACAAATAATTTATGATTTCGAAAATTATCGGCAAATCTTTGATAAAATCATGGACACATCATAATATTTTTAATGTGATGGTAATAACGGCACATCTTTAATGATTAAGTAAGGTTTGCTGATCTAATTCATTATTTTCCAGTCCTAGTTTTAAAATTTCAAGATAAAGGTAACGTAATAAAAACTTTTTCATCACTCCCTTATGTATTTAGTATATTAGAGAGCTTATCTCAATAACTTTTCCATTTAAATTAAATTGAATTGGGTTTTCATATTTACTTATAATAAACGAACCAATACACTAAAGAGAATTTAATTTAATCTGTCAGACATTTTTAATGAACGCGATTCTACAGTTTTTAATCATGTCTTTCTTTCAAATTACTTTTGAAGTTGACACTGGTACTTTCGAAACACTAATAAAATTATTGCTTGGATTCAGCTTTAAGGATAATCGACACTGAAATAAGATTAAAGTAACAAAAACTTGATAGTTTGCTGCTTAGCATTACATATAATTTTTATTTATTATGTAAATAAATGCAGTCTGCTTGTGTAGCAAGAGAGCTCCTCTTAAGCAGATTTAATGTTAGACATCAAAGCTAAATCTGAACTATCCTTCTGACTTGAAAGGGAATAAGAATCTAGGAAAGCTCTTGAAATGGGATATTTAAAACTTTTATGTCGAATGTCGTACCTGTTAATTCCAAATATTTCTTGTTTTAATTAATTTGAAAACCATTTCACATGTAAATTGTCTTCACCGTTTAAAATTCTGTATGACTCTATTTCTTTGGAGGTATGTCGTAAAGTAAATTGAGTTTGTTTATTTTATAGGGTAGAATCGTAAAACAGTAATAACAACCTGCAAAATCTAACAAAAGTTGAGCGGAAAATAAAATAATACTTTAGCGTTCTAAAATTACGTGAAAAGAAAATATATGGGTATTCACGTACGAAGAAAATTTTGGATGAATAAATTTATTATTTAAACTAAATTATTCGCGTTAAACTTAAATCTCTCGAGAATCTTTTTTTGGTTACTTTACTAAAAATGAACTGAATTGTTTTACTAAATGGGCAGTAAATGGTTAATGACAATATGATTTGATACTTAAGTATACATTTACTTTTGGTTTAGATAACATTGTAATACGTATTTATTAAGATCATGATTAAAATTCTCTCTATTTACTCAAAATGAACGGATTTTAACTTGCTTATAGCGTAGTTGCACATTTATGAAAATTAAGTTCCTTTCAATTTTATCTTTCACAAATATTGTAATATTCAATCCCAGACTACAAAATAGATATATCAAGTTATTTACATTTATCTGCTCGTCAACAATACATGAACAATCTAATCGTGATTGGAATGTGAGGTCTCACACAGCAGGGTTGCTTATCAGGTACATAATTGGCGTACGAGGCCTGTGATAAAATAGGAAAGTTACAATTTTCCAAATTTAATTTTTCACTTTTTAACACTCGAACGCACGCGTGCTCTACTATAGTAGAACAGGGTCAGAAATTATATGTTGCCATCCCATTCTTCCACGTATCCCCCCGCACTCCTAGATAAGCTTTGACAACTAAATAACAAACGAGGTTAGTATGTCACTTAGTTGCAGCGTGGGTGCATGTCACCACAAATCGCCATCAAAGTGGATGTTCTACTATAGTAGAACGTGCGACCATTCGCGTAAAAAATTAAGGTAAGAAGTGGATTATATTTTTTCATGTTTTTTCGGGTTTTTTTGATATTTTAACGGCACGTTTTGTCTTATGAACATTTTTGAGGTTATGTTATCATACTTATATACATTTTTTATCGTTTTCTTTGAGGTTTGTATATATCCTTATAAAGCATATCTTTTTTTTGTGTAAAATATGGACCCAAACTTGGAACGCCGTTTAACTGAATGGTTAGAGGAGGAAAATGGATATGAAATTATTGAAAGTAATTCAGATGATGAAGAGGTCGTGGGTGCGCCTATTGAGCAAGAAGATAGAAGAGAAACGCAGGTGGGGTGAGCGATTCTGAGTTTCAATCTTCAGATGATGATATCCCTATTTCTGAATTGAGACAAAATATTCGTATAGAAGAGAGAGGTACTTTTTATTCATCGAGAAATGGAACTTATTGGAGTAACAGGCCTCCAACTGTAACTCGAACACGGATCCAAAATATTCGGCTCCAATCTGCGGGTCCGAAGGGAGCTGCAAGAAATGCAGAAACACCACTTTCCTGTTTTGAATTGTACTTTGATGAGGCAATTTTTGAAAAATTAGTAACCTGCACCAATATTTACATAGAGAGTATAAAACATAAATATCAACGAGAAAGAGATGCACGGCGGACTGATTTGTTAGAAATGAAAGCCTTCATCGGATTGTCGCTTGCTATTGGAGTTTCCCGCTCAGGTCGTCGTAATCTAAATGATTTTTGGGACAATTCTAAAGGAACAGGCTTACAGCTTGTGTACTTCACTATGGCAATAAACCGATTCAGATTTCTTTTACGTGCCCTGAGATTTGATAACATAAATGACCGAGAAGAGCGTCGTAGCGTTGGATATTATTGAAATCATGGTAAAAAATTGTCTCGATAACTATATACCTAGCGATTACCTAACATTGGACGAGCAACTGGTTGGATTTAGGGGTCGCTGCGGATTTATTGTATACATACCCAACAAACCAGACAAGTTCGGGATTAAAGTTTACATGGTGGCTGATACTAAAGTTCTTTACATCTACAATTTCGAGGTTTATCCCGGAGCACAACCAGATGGGCCGTATCAACTATCAAATAAAGTAAACGATGTTGTTCTTCGTATTCTGGAACCCCTAAGCGGCTCTGGCTGCAATGTTACAATGGATAACTATTTTACTAGTTTGCCTACAAGCATGGAATTGCTGAGAAAAAAGCGAATCGTCCAGAGATGCCAAATAATTTTAAAAAATCCAAAAACCGACCCGTGAAAAGTTCCATATTTGGTTTTCATCAAAACTGCACTCTGGTCTCATATGTGCCAAAGCGAAACAAAGCTGTCACATTATTATCTACAATGCACTACGATGAAGGAATAGATCCAACCACAGGAGATGACCGTAAGCCTGAGATAGTCACTTGCTATAATCACACCAAGTACGGCGTTGATGTTGTGGACAAAATGTGCAAACAGTACAGTGTTCTTCGAAATTCCCGACGATGGCCACTTACCATGTTCTTCAACTTGCTGAATATTGTTGGCATCAACGCACTAATAATTCATCAACTGAACAAAGGAGAACAAAAAATTGTAAGACGCAACTTCGTGTATGAGCTATCATTTGAACTAACCAAACCTCTCATGATGAGAAGACTGACGTGTGAACAGATTCCCAGAGAGCTAAAGGCGAAAACTAAAACGCTTTTGGGCGTTACAGATGAAATGCCCTGCAATGAACTTGGAAAAATGGGAAGAGTGGGCAAATGTTACCTTTGTTCACGAGCACGTAACAGATCCACAAAGAAATGGTGCAGGCTGTGCTAAGTGGATATGCCCCGACCACTAAGTTGTATTGTGTATTGGATGTGGTAAAAATCAGAACTAATAAGTTTTTGTATTTTCACAATTATTATTTTTCATAGGTTGAATGTGAGCTAACCAAAAATACGAAATTTATACCTGATCGCAACAAAAAAATCTAATTAAGTAAATGTAACTTTAGTTTATTGAATATCATACCATAGACAATCATTTTTTCATTTCCATAGACCATTATTTGTGAAAAACATAAATTAGTAAATGTTCAACTATAGTAGAGCACGCGATTACTCATGTAAAAAAAAGAGGCGCGTGTGTTCTAGTGTTAAATAATAATAATATATTAAGTAGTGAGGGTGGTAAATAACGTACTACGACGAGTACATGTTTATAAGGGAAGTGACGTATGAGTATTACGTAACTATCACTTAGTAAGTATGACGTTTTATATACGTACTAATGTTGTAATGCACGATCCTACAGAAATAAATTACCTTATAAATATATTACTAGGTTTTATGGTTCATGTCAGTTCCCACATTAAAAAAAGAGCTAAAATTCGTATTAAAATAAAAAGAATTATTGTGTTAATGGTGGAATGATTTTATTAACAGGAGTTATTGTTCTGAAGTAATGTTAAACTAACTAATTAATAACTGTGTACTGTGGTTGTAATACATTCTTGTATTTCGAACTATTGAACATTTTTTGCAGTTTGTGACAATGGAATATGCTTTGTAACATTGAATCAAACGGCATAGGTACATATGTTGGTCTGGATGTCGTGAACGAAGCCGCTTCATCATAAATGGTAGGTTGAAGTTCACCGCGTTCAATGGATTCTACGTACTAAAAATTCCAGTAGCACTTGAGGCTTTATTAAGCACAGACTTTTCAATATGATCTATATGTGTTTTAAAAGTCAAAAGATTACCACCTGAATCGACTGTAATGGTCGAAACAGTAATTCCGCATGTTAAAATAACCTAAATGTGTTGAATATCTACGGTTAAAGTATGTATAACATCTCGTCTTTAACCCTTAACCACCATCGCGCTGTCACAGTGACCGCTTCCGATTTTCATTGTTTAGTATTTTCCCCTCCTCTTACCATAGAGACTTTAACGACACAGTACCTTCAATCCACATCCTTCTCAGTGTGCTTCTAGACGTAGAAGGCGGTAAGTCCGTTTATAATCGAGCTACGTGAATTTGAATTTCGTTACCGGTCACAGTCACCGCACGACGGCGTTATCGTAACCTTTTTAACATTTAGTTTTTATGATAAATAATCAACCTGGACCATCAAAAAGGGTAAAATGTTGCAATGTTTTGGATAAAAATTTTGAGGAGACATGTTTACAATGGCATGAAGAAAATGATAGTGAATGTAGTGATACGGAAGATCTTGACGAAGACATTTATGAATTTAGTGAGCATGAAAGTGATTCAGAGGTTGAAGGAGAATATGATGAAGCAGAAGTTGGGAGTTTAGTAGAGGAAAATCTGAAGATGAACTGAAGTACAAAACAGGAAAAATTATTATGGTAAAAACAGATTCAAATGGTGTTCTGAACCATTTCAGTCTCGCACCAGAACTTTACAGCACAATATTATGATGCAGTTTCCAGGTTTGCGTCCAAGTGCTAGGTTTGGAGATAATGCAGAACCTCTTGAAACGTGGAGTGTGTTGTTTAATGAAGAAATGTTACTTACACTTAAACTTAAACTTAAACATTGAAAAAGAAAGAAGCACATTTTCACGAACTTCAAGACCAGAACTAAAAGATTTAGACTTAACTGAACTAAAAGCGTTCATCTGTCTACTATTTCATACAGCAGCATTTGTTTCGAATCATGAAAAAATCGAAAGAGTGTTTGCAACTGATGAATCTGGTAGGGACATTTTTCGTTCGGTTATGTCTAAAAACAGATTCTCCTTTTTGTTAATTTGCTTGCGATTCGACGACCCTGATAGTAGAGAGGAGAGAAAACAAAGTGATCCTGTGTGTCCCATCTCATAAATTTTTAATCAGTTCATTACAAATTCTCAGGCTGCTTATTCTTTGAGTGCCAATACTTGTATTGACGAAATGCTTGTATCATTTAGAGGTAAATGCAAGTTTAGGTACATACCAGCAAAGCCATGAAAATACGGTCTGAAAATAATGTGCTTGACCGACGCCAGGAATGGTTATTTTTATAATGGCTACATCTACAGTGGCAAAGATACTGACGGGATTGGTCTGGCAGAAGAGTTAAAAAAATTCAGTAAGTCTACACAAGCGGTTCTAAAACTAGCACAACCGATTTTTAATGCAAATGGAAACGTGACAGCCGATAATTGGTTTATGTCGATTGAAATGTCAGAGCAGTTAAAAAACAATGGCCTGACGTGTGTGGGCATACTCAAGAAAGCAAAAAAGAAATTATTTCCCTATACAACAGCACTAAAGGTGGAGTAGACTCCCTCGACGAAAAGTTTGCTAAGCATTACACGAGCCGTCGTACTCAACGCTGGCCAATGGTAATCTTTTTCCGATTACTTGATATTAGTGGGTTCAACTCATTCCTACTTCATCAATCTCATAAAGACAGGGTCGAGTTAGAAAAAGCCGATTTTATCAAATTACTAGCTGACCAATTAGTACGACCTCATTTGGGAAGAAGAATGGTTTAACAACGTATACCATGTTTTACATACAAACTTTGTAAAATATTTAATGTGTAAAAAAGGCAAGGAAGTATAGCAAAAGTAGTACCTAATGAAAGAAAAGATTTTGTAGAATCCAAAAATGCTTTTAGGTTTAAGATCGGTACATATATAAGAAAGTTATGAGCAAAACTAAGATTGTACAAATTTTAGAAAATTGTTTAACCCCTAGAATTAAAGCAATCTTATGTTTGTATTCGCAATATCACTTAGGTAATTTCGAAGTTTTCAGAAGCTATATAAGCAAGTGAAAGAACAAATCTTGATCTTTACATCTTTACATCGTTACATCTGTTCCTGTAAGTGTTAAATCATAATTGGGTTCGTATAACCTCTTTAAATCGTAATTGCATAGTGACAAACAACTGATATTCAAATCCTTCCTTTTTTTTTGAAAATAAGTTTTTGTTATCGTAATTTAATTTTCGGTAATATGTTTTGGAATGACGAGTGGTCGTTACGCTAACGTCAATATTGTGTTTTGGTTTATTTTGCATTATTATTAAGTGAATATGAAAATTTTGATACGGTGCAAGAATACAGAATTCGTTAAGCAACCTAAAACATAATAAGTAAATTTATCAAATTCACAATTAAAATAAGAGTTCTTAAAATTAAAGTGTTTCACAAAATATACAAACCACATACCGATAGATGGAGAATTTCCACAGTAGGACCGATTTATTTAAGCAACACGATTATAATCGTTAGTGCTGTTGGTCTTCGTTCATTGGAGCAAATATGGGAATGGAAAATAATATCTGATTTGGATATAAACAATCAGTACGCTGATGGTTTTCCGGAGATTGAACAAATAATGTGGAATTCAAACTACTGTCGATATGGATGTTGGTACATCAACATTGTAATTGGGAGAAGCTAAAAGAAGCAGAGAAATTATGTAAGTCTGAATTCTACACATATTTATTTGTGGTTATGTTGATTATCATTGTGTCTTATTTATGTACATTTCTGTAAAGGATATTAGTAATTTACATACTGGTCTGGAAGTAACAAAACCATGTGTTGCGTTTATGTTGAATTATTCTTATAAAAAGAAAAAAAGGAACGGATACTACAAATTCAGATCGCATGCGCACAACGTGATGTAATTAATTTAATACATGGTGTTTCACTAAAAATAGTAAGTTCTAAAAAAAATTTACACATTTGTATAAATTCACAATTGGATTTATTTTGATCAAGAACTCTACTTATGTTTATATGAATTGTGCAGTAAAATATTTTGATCCCCATCCCCATGAGAACGATAGACGAGGCCATTTATTTAAATAAAAATTATAGTATTTGTTATAAAAATGTTATGAGAACCCATCGTGGTGAAGTTGTATGTATAAAGATGTTTTAATACATTTGATCATTAATTTATATCATATTACGATATTTATTTAAATCATGTGTGCGTGCGTGCGTGCGAGCGTGCGTGCGTATGCGTGTGCGTGTGCGTGTGCGAGTGCGAGTGTAAGTGCGAGTTCGGGTACGAGTGCGAGTGTGAGTGCGAGTGTAAGTGTGAGTGTGAGAGAGTGAGTTTTTTTTTTTATATATATGATTGTGGACCTGAACAGGCTAAATAAGGCCTATCGTGCTAAAGCACTCAGGAACACTTAGGAGGATGGATAGAGGGATAATGAATTGCCAATAGATGCCTATGAACAGCTACCCTAAATTTTCTCATATCATAAGTGAGAGGAAAACAGGAACTAGGGAGATCATTACAGAGTTTAGAAGCCGTGTAGAAAAATGTGGATTGCGCCCGTTTGGTACAAGTGGAGATTTGTACTGCATACTGATGATGTGATTGAGCGAACCGAGTGTTTCTCGCAAAGATAGCCGGAGATGGTATCAAAGAATGTAATTCACCAGCACAATAGCCGTTGTAATAACGATAATACAAAGAAAGAACTGAAACCATCCTTCTATGCTCAAGGGACTGTATGTGAGAAGTTAAAGACGGGTCATTTATAAGCCTAATCGCTCTCTTTTGAATACGATCAACGATATCGAGAGCGTATTGGGGAGCACTAACCCAAAGGTGAGAATTATATTCCAGATGAGGCCGAATTTGGGCCTTATACAGCAGGAGTTGTCGAGAGGTAAAGTACTGCTTAGATCTGTACAAAAGCCTATTTTACGAGCAGCTGTTTTGGTAGCTGACAGAAGATGGTCAACCCATGAGAGATTTGAAGATACAGTCATACCCAACAGAGTAAAAGAGTCTGAAAACTTAAGAACTGAGCCATCCATACTTACAACAGGAAATGATCGATCTTTTTTGGCGGACATAAGGCAACACTGAGTGTTGTTAGCATTAAATTTAACTAGATTATTACTTCCCCATTCGAGAATACGTTGAATGTCTTTGTTGATTGAATTTGCCATTTCAGCTTTAATTTCTTGATTTGACATAGAAGGTGGATTATCACTATGAGTAGACTGAGATGAACTACAGTGAAGAGTGCTATCGTCAGCAAAGCAATGGATGGGGTTAGTTGTTGAAGAAATAAGGTCGTTTATGTCGTCTTTCATCAAGGAAACTAGAAACCCAGTTGATGAGCGCATCATTTAACCCAAACGAGGTGAGTTTGGTAAGTAAACACTTATGCCAAACTTGGTCAAATGCCTTTGAGATATCTAAAGCGACTACAACTGTTTCACCGGACTGCTCTACTGTATTGTTCCAAACTTGGGTCACATATGAAAGAAGATCGCCTGTTGAACGACTTTGCCTAAACCCATATTGATGGTCACTAAGGAGTTTGTTAGTTTCAAGAAACGTGAGCAGTTGCTGATTGATGGCTTTTTCCATGATTTTAGACAAAATGGAAGTGATGGCAATTGGTCTGTAATTTGAGGGATCGGTCTTATCACCTTTTTTGGGAATAGGTTGAACAGTTGCTAACTTCCATGATGAAGGGAATTCCCCAGAAGATATAGAGATCGTATAGAGCTTAGATAGGACTGGTACTAGTTCGGGGGAACATTTCTTTAAGACAATAGCTGATATACCGTCTGGGCCAGTCGCCTTATTGAGATCAAGCCTACTGATGATCGATTCCAAGAGCTTTTACCGAAAATGAATTGGTTTCATAACGTATGAAGAAGAGTTGACTAGGGGCACATCTTTTCCAGAATCATTGAGACACGAGTTTGATGCAAACAAATGCACAAAAACGTTGGCTTTGTCTACAGAATCAGCAACTACCGATCCGTCAATAGATGTCAGGGGGGGAAATGAAGATGTTCCAAAGTTTTTACTAATGGCTTTTGCTAAAGACCAAAATTTACGACTGCCTAAAGGAGATGTAGCTAGTTCATTGCATTTTCGTTGTTCGAACAACTTTTTAGTTTTAGTGATGACACTTTTGCAGATATTTCTAGCACCAACGTGTTCTACATGACTGTCAACCGATTTATTAGATTTCCATTTAATGTAACATTTATTTTTTAAAGATATTGCATCAGAACAAGCCTTATTGAACCAGGGTTGGGAATGTGAATGACCTACACGGTACTGTTTTTTCGAAATGTATAACTCCATTCCCATGAGGATGACTTCAGATACTGAAAGAGCGATGTCCGAAGAAGAGGACGACTTAAAACAATATTCACGCCATGGAAAGGTTGCAAAGAAATCCCGTAAATCACTCCATCGAGCTGACTAAAAACACCACAAGGTTCTATTGGTTTTGCGAACAACAGTGGAATTAGGTACAGTAGAAATGATTTTTATTAGACAATGGTCGGAAAGACCTAAAGGCGAAAGAACGGAAGTTTTATAAACAAGCGGGTTTGATGTAAGAAAGAGATCTAGAAGATGTGGAGTATGGTTAGGGTTATCAGGGATTCTTGTGGGTTCAGAAATCATTTGTGTGAGATCACATGAAATAGCAAATGTTTCTGCACTATGACCAGCGGGATTTGTAATAGACGAAAATTGAAGCCAATTAGAGTTATGAACATTGAAATCGCCTACAAATGAGATATCGCAAGATGGAAACTGAGACAGGAGATAGTCAACTTTCGTACTAAGGTAATCGAAGAAGTCTTGAAAGTTGCTGTCATTAGGAGACCTATAAATGCAACAGTAGAATTTCACAAAATTAGGACCAGAATATTTAAACCAAACCACGTCAAAATTTTTATTTTCTAAGGAAGAAACCCTCTTGCAAGCAATTCTGTCCTTGATGTAGGCACATACGCCTCCTTTATATCGAAAGTTAGAGCGAAGATGGTATTGAGGAAATTGCAAGTCGGGTGACTCGGAGCTTTCCGAGGAGACTTGTGTATCAGATAGAAACAATATATCAGGTTGTAATTGTTCAAGATGTTGGTGAATAGCATTAAGATTAGACCTGATACCGCGGATGTAGCAGTAGTGAATCAGAAAGTTAATACTTTCGATGACCGAGGTCGCTTGGGCCCTGCCCTCCCGGACATCCGAATGGGGCAGGATTTTACGTCCGGAATTTATAACCCTAGAAACCACAGCCATCTTATTTTTTAATTTGGGACTTTTAATCCGATAGGAAGACAGTGAGGGCGAGAAGGAAGAATAAGGATGAGAATAGATTGAGGATGATGGAAAAGGTAACCGGCAGCCCTTACCGAGCTCGGAAAATCGGAGACCCAATATTAAGGAGCCCATGGTAAGGGTGGTGGTACCTCCCCGGCTGGCATGGAGTATACATACCTACCACCTACAGTGAGTGAGATAGTGAGTGAGGGAGTGAGTGAGTGAGCGAGTGAGTGAGCGAGTGTGTGAGTGAGTGAGTGAGTGGGTGGGTGTGGGTGTGGGTGTGGATGTTGGTGTGGGTGTGGGTGTGGGTGTGGGTGTGGATGTGGGGTGGATGTGGGTGTGGGTGTGGGTGTGGGTGTGGGTGTGGGTTCAGGTGCGCGTGCGTGTGCGTGTGCGCGTGCGCGTGCGTGCGTATGTATACTTATATATCCCTTTGTGTGTGTGTGTGTGTGTGTGTGTGTGTGTGAGTGTGAGTGTGAGTGTGAGTGTGAGTGTGAGTGTGAGTGTGAGTGTGAGTGTGGAGTGTGAGTGTGGGTGTGAGTGTGAGTGTGAGTGTGGGTGTGAGTGTGAGAGTGAGTGCGTGTGCGTGCGTGCGTGCGTATGTACACTTCTATGTCTCCTTTCTCGAGAATGAAGTAACATATAAATTAAAAAATTGAAACAACCTAACCAATTATTAAACTATAACAATGATGAACGGGCTCTGCAAAGCTCCAAACTATGTGAAATAGTTTGTATTGTCCATAGAGTTCGAGGCATTGGAATGATTTTGTGGAGAATAACTTATGGCAGAATTTTCAATGTTGCTAGAACTTGAATATTAGCATCTTGAGTAATTCTGAAGCTTGTAGCGTCCCCTAGGTACCCTATCATGAAAAGTGTAATTTAAACTTGAAAATAATACCCAATAATTTTTTTTATGTGACCGTATGTTGTAATTCGGACCCGTGAAGTTCTCGACTAGCAAACCGTGTAACCTGATGTTCGCCTTCTTCGCAAAGTTGCTACAATTCCACCCCGACGCCCAACACGGAACAATCTGACTATAAGTAGAAGGGTTTCGAAAAATCTGGAAAGGAGAGCATTACGGTATACAAAAATAACCTTTTGGTTTGTTCAAATCTTTGCTGTTTCACCTCTCCCCAATGCCATTTAACCCTTTTCTGGAGTAACCTCAACAAAGGAGCGATTAGGTAACTACAACTGTAACTATAACTGTAACGTTGTACAAATCAGCGATAATAGCTAGATAACCCAAGAAAGGCTCTCAGCTGTTTGACATTTCCTGGTCTGGGGAACTGTTGTATTGAAAATAATTTCTCGGCATCAGAGTTACCGTCCCTAGTGGTTATAATATGAGCCAAAATTTTCACCTCAAGCAATAAGAAATCTGTGTGTCCTAATACTCATCCTCCTTAAATCGACCAAATGTTTCCTTAAATGTTGTATATGATCACAAAACGATTCAGATACAACCAGAATATCATCAACGTAATTGAATATAAACTGGCGTAATTTGGGCCCTAAAATCACATCCATAGCTCTCGAAAAAGGACAGACTGCCGTTTTTAAACCAAAAGGTAGGACTTGGTAGGTGCAAGACCTTTCATTAGACAGAAATTCCGTATATTGCTTACTCTCTTCGCTTAAGGGGATCTTCCAATAAGAGGCGGTTAAATCTATGGTCGCTCTAGAAAAAGACATTAAAATTTCCTCGGGTGGTACCGGGGACTCATAATCCGAGATTATTCGAGAATTCAAGAATCGATCATCTAAACATATGCGAACTCTTCCATCTTTCTTCGTGACATGGGACTGGCATATTCAGTCGCCTCTCTTTAGATGACACCCAACTTTAGCATACCATTAATTTCCTCCTCTACAGACGCTCTCAAACAAAACCGGATAGGATAGGACCTACGCAGAAATGGGGTGGTGTCATGTAGTTTAATAACATGCGTATATTTGTTGGTACGAGTTGGGATATCGTTAAAGAATTGTCAATGTTCCTCGAGTAAAACCTTGAATTGCTGACGCTGATTAGGGTGTACATTGGGAATGCTTCTTAAGTTGTCTTCCATTTCTTTCGTAACATCCAATGTTACTTTGGTGGAGTCGGCGAGAAGTGACGCCGTTTGGGAAACCGAAACAGGTTCCGTGGTCGTTTCACCAATGCATTGGTCAGTGATATTGAACCGGATAGAGCATTTCGTTGTACCATTGAGGAAGGTTAGGACATTGTCCACAAAATTTGTCTTCACCGAGAGGAAATAAATCCAATCCACCCCCCGAATGACAGGTCCGATTAAATTTTTTACTACCAAAAAAGGATGTTCAAACGCAACGGGGATATTCTAAACTGAAAAGGGGACCCACACCTGAAATCTGACCCTAGCATTTCTTTATCCCACAGCTCCTCACAGCTGCGTACCCCTTACAGGAAGCTTATCAAGTACAGATAATAGGCACCACAACATTTTGAAGATCGGTCCCTACAATTAGCAAACTAGAAGGTAACACATTTCAAGCCTTACATACACATCGTTAGTATTCTTAATATATATATATATATATATATATATATATATATATATATATATATATATATATATATATATATATATATATATATCGATTACATACTTCGGTGTTCCTTGGCATGATTATAATTAGTCAGTGAAAGAAAAAAATTGTTGCACAATTATTCCATCAAAATCTTTCTTTAATGGTTTTATTTGACTTATGAGGAAATTGTTTCCCCCCTGCCCGTCATAACAGACGTTAATAACCCTTCACCCTTACAATACATGTTTTTCAAGAAAAAAAATTAGTGGTTTAAAAGATAAAGAAAACTAAATTGATATGTTCAACTTTAAACAATCCTACCTCTCCTTTTCATCATTATATTTTTCTTTTTAATTAAAAGTGGAAAAGTTACTGTAATGAAACGGACAAGAAATGAACACACCCCTAATGCAACACAACCCCATCCTGGTCACGGTACCACTCTGTACAGTCACCCAGCTATCCTATCTTGAAAAGTGTAATTTGAACTTATTTGCTATAACGCACATTCAAGAACAAAACAATCGCTAAGTGATTTATCTTGACTTTACTGACAATATTACTCAAACTAATTGCTTGTCTTACATAGGCTTTCCTGACAATACTTGAAAGATTAGAATTTATTTGCAAATCTGATATTTAATTACTCGCAACCCTCAAATCTGGTCAAATGAAGTGGCCGTCTAGTGGTAGGTACGCTGTGCTATTTGAGTAAGATAAGCTGGATGAGGTAAGTGTTGCATCACGATGGGCAGGGAAACAGTGAAACTACTCACATTAAAATTAACGAGCATTGCGCAATGGTGGTTCAGCCCGTCAATACAGTATTGTGGGTAATAACCACCAATAAAACCCAGTTTATTCATAAATAAGTAATTATTGCACTAGTATATTAATAGATCAAGTACGAAAGGGTTAAATATATAACAAAACACCATTAAATCAGGTTAAAAGTGTGTACAAAATTATGAGATTAAGAATAAAATAAATAAAATGTGGTTTAGTTACACATAAACACAATAATAAAGAAAACCCAGGTAGTCAAAAATAATCGGAATAAAAATTGTAATACCGAACATGGCCCTTTTAAAACCAATCATGTCGGTCGTTAAGTAAATAAGCACATTAAACAATAAAACAAATTAATAATAAGGTAAAGGGAAGGACAAAACAAAATAGACGAGGAATTTACACGTACACAATTGTTTAGTGACTACTAAAGCATAAAATACATAGGTACAGTTAAAATAAATTATATATAAAGAGAAGTTAGTTTGCAGGCAAATAATTCTACTTAACCAACTGACAAAAAACTCATTAAAACAAAGCCTTACAAGGGTAAGTTGTAAATAGATCGTAACGTCGTGACCGATATATAAGTTTGAGTGCGTTAGAAAAAATACAGCGCCCCGTTCTCAGATTACACATTCATCTGTACAATAACAAAGAAAATAAAAATAAAATTCGGGGTGTTTAATGGTTATCTGGATCTGGGAGTGCATAAACACTTAGCAATTGCTTTTTACAATTAATAATCAAAGCAGTATCATGTACCCGTTCGCCAGCCGAACCTCTACACAAATATAAATATAAACAACAAACAACAATACTAATTCATACAAATTGAAGACTGAGGGAACCACTGTACTGTGTTTTATTCCTGCAGCTTTCATCTTAATAAGCCCGTGTGCGAATAAGATACCTTCGCAAGGCAATGTTCTATTTTTAATAGGTTATAAAGGCTTGTAGAATTAGCTACCAGCTATGTATATATATATATATATATATTACTTTAATTGATCACAGATACAAATCAACTTCAAAAGGGGTGACTTATTTATAGATTAATATTTGAAAAAAACACATTACAACTTAACACCTGAAAGAAAAGACAAATTAGTGTTGGCTAATTCACAAGAAACTGTACACGCACGAAATATTTTAAAGACAACTGTTTAAAATGGGAGTTTCTAATTAAAACAAATCAAAGCTTCCGGCTCAGTCAAAACTTCAACCGCAACTGCCTTCCCCTCTTATTTCCACTCACCATGTCTACTCTCGAAAATCAACCCCGTGTTTTAAAAGTGAAAAAAAAGACAAGAAACATTACTTTACATTGGAACAGTTTCATATTAATTATTGCACGACATCGACCTACATGTAAGTCTCGAGTTTCCAAGACGTTTTTAATTGCAGTGTGCACCGACGTAATTAATTACTCACTAGTAACATTTCTACATCAAGAATGTGCACATAAGAATTTCCAATGATTTGTTACGCCCCTTCAGTAAAGCAGCTTTTAAGCATACACCTGCTAGTCAAACCTCAAAACACATGTTTTCAACCCTCAGCCAAATGTTAGTTACAAAAATAAGATATTCTAAAAACCATGCTCAAATGACGACTTAATATTTAATAAAATGTGTTAAACCCCATTAATTAACTTTCCTATCGCGGTAACAATTTCGATTTAAAAAATGTTTGTTGCAATAATAAAATTTTCGCGGTCCGCTACCTACGAATGAAATGGTTCGATTTCACTTTTCCAAATTTGTGATCTTCTAGAGCTGTTGTCGGGTTTGTTCAGAGCGTCTGGTCTTCTTTCGGTTTCGATTGCCTCTCAAATATCCCTTTCTGTAAATTACATAGAGGTACAATAAGACGAATATTGTTACTATTAATTTTTTTCCCAGTGTCCAAATGATGAATAGCCAAATCTGAAGAAAGGTTAAGCTGTTTAATTTCCAATTTATGTTCGTCAGCTCTTGCAGACAATTTTCTATTAGTTTGACCTATATACGTTCTGAAACAGTTATCACGTGGAATTTTACATGCTCCCTGATTTTTTGTTTTGGGCTTTCAACAAAAGTTGATGTAGAGTAAAGTAAGGTTTAAATTGTCCATGATTCTTGATATGTAAGGTAAAGTAACTAGAATTTTAGGTTCATTATTTGTAGAATTGGAATTATTTCTAGTTTTCTGGAGTTCTTTAATAATTTTGATTATTTCTTTGTGATTGTAGCCATTTGGGATTAAAACATTTCTGATGGTTTTCATTTCTTCAGCTCTCGAATTTTGATCCGATAAATAGTAAGAACGATGTATTAAAGAGTTAATGACGCTGTACAGCTGACTGTGATAATGGTGTGATAGGGGATTTAGATATCTTTTGGGGTGTGTAGGTTTCCCATAAACATAATGTTCGAATTTTCAATTGAGGAGTCTTTTCATTAATATATCTAGAAAGGGGAGGGATTTGTCTTCTTCAATTTCCATCGTAAATTTAATATTGCTGTGAATTTCGTTAAGATGGTCCAAAAATTTGTTTAAATTTTCTATTCCATGTGGCCAAACAACAAAAGAGTCGTCGATGTAGTGATACCAGCATTTGGGTTTTAACTGATATGAATTTAAAGCTTTAGTTTTGAAAACTTTCATATAAATATTGGAAAACTACTTCGAAAGAGGTGAACCCGTTGCTGAATTCAATCAATGGTTAATCAAATTTAGTAAATCTACGTCTATTAAGGAATTTTAGTAAAGAGCGAAGTAACATCGAAGCTCACTAGAATTTCATTTTAGTCCAAATTTTAATTTATGGAGAAAGTCATAAGTATTTTTCAGGTAAGATTTCGCAAACTCACAAATATGTTAAAAAAATTTAGACAAGTAGCGTGCAAGAGTATGCGTAGAAGAATTTAACGCCTGACGATGGGACGGAGAGGTCAATTTTCATTATGAATTTTTGGAAGACCATAAATTTTCTCTAGGTACTAATTTGTGTTTTGTTTATTAATAAATTAATACCTAGAGAATAGACCTTCAGAATTACCAAAATTTATTTTATTTATATCAACTTTTGACAGACCCCAAAACCAAAATTTCTAATGAAAACCAGAGAGGATATGAAATTTCATGTGATAACTCTTTCAGAACGTATATAGGCCAAACTAATGGAAAATTATCTGCAAGAGCTAACGAACATAAATAGCCAAATAAACTATATTACCCTTCTTAGTCTTTGGCTACTCACTATTTGGACATTGGACACAATATTCGTCTTATTGTACCTCTATATAGTTTCCACGAACGGGTTATTAGAGAGGCAATCGAAGTTGAAAGAAGACTAAACGCTTTGAACAAACGCGAGGAATACCACAAATTTAGAAAAGTGTAATTAAGCAAGTTAATTGGAACTTCAAAATTACTCAAGATGCTCCTAGTTCAAATTCTAACACCACTGAAAATTCTCCCGTAAATTATTCTCCCCTAAATAATTGCAATACCCTGGCCTCTACGAACATTATAAATTCTTCATCATACCTTGGACTTTTGACACCCAGCAGAGCCCGTTCTTCATAATTATAGTTCAATATTTAGTTAGCTTGTTTCATGTTTTAATTTATTACTTCGTTTTTGACAAAGGGACATAGAAGTCCCCGAAACGTAGAATTTAATATTTTACTTAATAAAACACCAAGTTACATCCCAAAAAATGGCTTTTTTAATTTAAGGTGTGTCGCGATCATGAGCTGTTAGACGTATTTCAGTAACTAATCAGAATAGAATAATGAAACTTAATATATACATAGGGATTTTAGGACATAATGTTAACTAAAATACTTTCAAACATTTCTAACTTCCGGTTATACCGGAAGTCGCCATCAACTTCGTTGTTTTAAATAGATCACCCTGTATTTTATAGCATTTTTAGAATTCTCTCTAAAATCGAGACTAAATTTAATAATATTAATAATACTAATAACAATAATAATTAATAATACCCAGTGTTAACCGTTTTCGAGTTATGTACAAAAAAGTAACATTAAATGATGGTTGTAACTTCTCATAAAACTGCTTAAAATTTTGTTATGTTATACAATTTTATTTTGAAATTTTGGCCACGTTTCAAGCAAATGATCATCTCTGCAAGCAGTCTAAATTTTAAATTATTATACTGGGTGTTCATAACAGCCTTACCATCCCAACCGATTTAATATCAGTATATCTCATTTTTTTAAATGGAACATCCTATATACTTTTTTATTTTTGAATTCTACATACTTTCTAAGGGTAAGTTTATTAAGGATTCCCTATATCTAGGTTTTAAGTTATAAGACCTGACATTAAAAACGTGGAAACTAAGCAAAATTCCGCCAACTTTGCTACACGTCCAAACCGTACTAGGCGTCGTGCAGGCTTAGCGAAGGAAGCGGGTTGCCAAGCCAGCTACAATGGAAATGGGCGTGGTCGGTATAAAGAGTAAAATGATTGAAAGGTAGTTTCAAACACCTTACGCTTATCATAGATCTACAACTCACAAAACTCAGTCCAGAAAGATTGTGTCTAGGCGCCACCACATTCTTAGATTTTGTTCAAATAAATAGTCTTAGGCGGGATGTTAATTTAATCCTATCTGACTGTGAAAGACAGGATTGCAGCCTGCGACTTCAAATCGAAAATTTATGCTTATTAAAAATATTTCGTTAGTGTTCGGTATTTGATCGACTGTAAAATAACTTCAAGTAGTTAAAATAGAATTTTGGAATCGATCTGGCTCATTACGCAATTTCAAATCGATCATTAAGCTCAAAATAAACAAAGATTAACTTCAATTATCAAAAGACCGTTAAGGTAAATGCTACAAATTTTCTGACACAAATAAACAACAAAATAAGTTAAATACTGGATGTTATTGACACATTGGCATGTAAATATGTACAAACACGTGGTTTAAAGAAACCAGAAAATCAATGCATAAAGATTAAAAATTTCCCCAAAAAATTAATACTACGTACCTTGAAAATAGATAAAGTTCGATTATCCCTTTTTACTTAAAATGAACAATGATTAACGCAACAATCAAAAACGTACTTAAAAGATAATCGTACTTGTATCTGTCAAACAAAATCTAAAAGTAATTCTTATACATTACGTTAATTAATCCTTTATCCATAGTTATAGTGTAGACCATATGGTCTGCTTTCAGTAACCCTTTATAACAAACAAAATACACCTACGTACCACACAAAATTAAAAAAACACCAAACGAGTTCCAATAGCTACAATATGATCATCAGCGGTCGACTAGGGGGTTGACCGCTGATGATGATAGCGTAGCTATCAAAACGCGATTGGTGTTTTTTTAATTTTGTGTGGTACGTGGGTGTGTTCTGTTTGTTACAGATCCTGCCACAGTTCCAGTGTTCCAGATTTTTCAACCCTTTTTAACATTGCAGATCCACTTTGTACACAACACAGAAAACAGTCGTATCCGTTAATGCATCCGGCTGTAACACTCGCGAGTAGTTGTTCGTCGTTCACCCACGTACCTTTCATAGGTTCTGCTTTAACATAACATCGCATTATGGTTTAATGTTTGCCCTTCAAAACGTTTAACACAAGGAATGTTTACTTTCACATAAATATTAAAACTCTTATTTGCTTTTATACAATCAATTTGGTATTACTGATGATTGTACACATATAATTCAATGTCAATGATATTCACCAAAGTTTTAACTAAATTTTACAAACTTTTAAGTCGGTTATTTAAAGTGTTACTTTAGGCTTCCTTTATATTATTATCGTCCCACGTCCTACTACTGAACACTGCCAACAAAATATTTGCTGTGTTATTTTCAAATCTACTTTCGCACTTTTTAAATTTCTTGAAGAAAATCGCTAATATCTTCAACTCACAATAAAATATTTATTTATGAATGTCAATGTATGATTTATACTCTTTTGGGTTATTGAAGCCTCTTATATAAACGCTGCTGCCGAAATTTCATTAACAAAACTTCTACAAACCATTCTAATGGTTCCTTCAAGAACAACGCGCGCGACCCTTACTTAAGCTCTGCTCAAACTATCTGAACTCTCTATCCCTTTAATTGGGCTCTCTTATATACCTGCAAGTGGAATAAGACGTAAACGATGCGGAATAAATGTAGCCATCTTGAATTCATTTTTAAATTCACTGAAAGCTCTCCCAAAAAACCATTAATTGCAATTAGATTCACACAGTACATTCTCCAGATTATAACTCAACTTTCTCTGAAAGCTTTACATGTGGGCGAATACTCCTTCCGCACAACTTAGCGAACTCCCTCACATTCTATCAACTTCATTCTTGAACATACATTAAATTTTCCATTATTGTTATATTACAAAACTTCTACAAACGAAATATAAACATAAACTCACTCATTCATACGTCTACCACCATTTCTTTAGTCCAAATTCCTTGAAAAATGCTAGCAAAGACGAGTAGTCTCTTACCAGTGCCGTGTCGATAAAAATTTACCCAAAACACTATTTCTCAACCTACTTTAATCCTTTCAACACGAAAATCTCTTTACAGCATTCAAACAGTCTTTCATATGATAACTAACTAACTTTATCTACATTAAAAATACGTTACGTACGTCATCAAAATGTTGCATATGCATGATGCGTTAAAATAACCTTACAACTTTTAAAGTAGCCTTTGGAAAAAGTGATTGAAACGGAATAAATCCAAATGCCAAATCATTTTAAACAACAAACAATTTAAAGTGTTAAATATCTATTATAACACATGAAATGTGTATACTATAATAACAGGTGTTCAAAAATACTGCCATTCGTTTGCAGACATTTACTGACTCATTTTAACAAATTTTCATTGGTGCTACGTTGTATTTGGCCCTCTTCCAAGCTATTGAACGCTGGTGGTACTCTTTCAACCATATTTTCTTTCGTAGTAGGAGGATCGGCATAAACAAGTCCCTTCACATAACCCCAAATAAAAAAATCTAAAGGAGTTAGATCTGGTAAATGAGGCGTCCAATGGTAAGGAACATTATTGGCAACCCACCCGGACACCGAACAGGTGATGCAGCGTGTTTACAACAATATAAGACTTGTGTGCTGGCGCCCCATCATGCTGGTACCAGGCTTGTTCCGCTTCTTGAACTGGCAGATTATGAGAAACACAAGTCTCTCCTGGAAGCACTGATTCGCCTGACCTGCAATTTCCCAGATACAACCTCCACTCCAACTTTCGCCTTAAAGGCAGAGTATGTGCGTATAACAAGTACAACGTAGGTTGTAAGAGCATTTCCATTTTGCAAAACATCAAATTTGATGCGATTTGGTTCAAACATTCTGGGCCGCAATTTGTGAAATTCTACTGTTGTTTGTATAGGACTCCAAATGATAACAGCTTCCAAGATCTTTTTGATTACCTTAGTCTGAAAATAGACTACCTCTTATTACAGTCTCCATCTTGCGATATCTCAATTTTGGAATGCCTACAATTCCAATTGGCTTTATTTTTCATTTACCACTAATCCCTCAGGTCATAGTGCAGAAGCATTCGATGTATCCTGTGATCTCACAAAAATCATTTGCAAACCAACCAGAATCCGTAACAACCCTAACCATACTCCACATCTCCTGGACCTATTCTTTATAGCTAAGCCACTTGTCTATAAAAAAGAGTCCTTTTCCACACTTGGTCAATCAGACCACTGCCTAATCGAAATAACTTCCTCTGTACCCAATCCCACTGCTACTCGAAAAACAGATAGAACTATGTGGTGTTTTTTGCAACCTTCCCCTGGCGTGAGTATTGCTTTAAATGGTCCTCCTCTTCAATAACTGAAGTTATCCTGATGGCTATGGAGTTATACTTTCCCAAAAAACATAATCGCGTAGGTCATGCCTGTTCCCAACCCTGTTTTAATAGGGCTTGCACTGATGAATTATCGCAAAAGCATAAACTCTATATCAAATGGAAATTAAACAAATCTATTGAAAATCACGCCAACTATATTTCCGCACGGAATAGTTGTAAAAGCATCATCACCAAGCCCAGAAATATGTTTGAAGAACGTAAATATAAAGAATTGGTCTCATTTCCTTTGGCTGGTCGTAAATTTTAGTCATTACCTAAAGCCATCAGTAAAAACTTTAGTACATCTTCCTTTCCTCCCGTGACGTCTCGCGACGGAACTGTAATAGCTGATCCTGCTGAAAATGCCTACCTTTTCGTCGATTACTTTGCATCAAGTTCATGACTCAATGATTCTAGTAAAACTGTGCCGTCTCCCAAATATGCCCCATACGCTATGAAACCAATCCACTTTCGTTACAAGTTCCTGGAATAAATTGTCAATAAACTTGATCGAAACAAGGCGACTGTCCCTGAAGGTATTCCAGCTATCGTCCTTAGAAAATGCTACCCCGAGCTTAGTACCTGTATTGTCCAAACCCTTTTCAATCTGCATGTCATCTGGAGAGTTTCCCTCATCGTGTAGGTTGGCAAATGTCCAGTCTATTTCTAAAAACGGTAACAAAACCGATCCCTCAAGCTATCGACCAATAGCTATCACTTCCATTCTGTCGAAAATCATGAAGAAAGCTATTAACCACCAACTACCTTCGTTCCTGGAGTCCAATAAACTCTTAAACGACCACCAGTCTGGGTTCAGGCAGTCGTTCAACGGGTGATCTTCTTTCATATGTCACCCAACTCTGGAATAACACATTAGAGAGGTCCGGTGAAACAGTCGTAGTAGCTTTAGATATTTCAAAGGCTTTGGACTAGGGTTGGTACAAGTGCCTACTTGCCCAGCTCACTTCGTTCGGATTATCCGACACGCTAATCAATTGGATATCTAGATTTCTTGACAAAAGACGTGTACGCGTTGTCGTCGATGGCTTCTTTTCGAAAGAAACCACTATTAACGCGAGAGTACCCCAAGGACCAGTAATTGCTCCCACACCTTTCCTGCTGTACATAAATGACCTCATTTCCTCCACAACTAACCCGATCCAGTGCTTTGCGATGACAGCACTCTACATTGTAGGTCTTCTCAGTTTTCCCACAACAATAAGTCTAGACAAGACGTTAAGGTGAAAATGGCAGCCTCAGACAGCAGTGACTTAGAACGTGTTCTTGAATGGGGAAGGAATAATCTTCTCACGTTCACCGCCGATAAAACGCAGTGTTTCCTTGTGTCCGCCAAGAAATACTGATCATTTCCTGCTGTAAATATGAATGGTTTGGAACTCAAACCCTATTTCTATGTTATGAATATCATCGAACCTTTCATAGGTTGACCACATTTTGTCATCCAGCAAAACAGCTGCCCGTAAACTGGGCTTTCTATACAGATCTAAACATCGCAACAACTCCTTTTACTGTATAAGGCTCAAATTCGACCTCATCTGGAATACAATTCCTACCTCTAGGTCAGTGCTCCCCAATACGCCCTTGATATGGTAAACCGCATCCAAACAAGAGGTATCAGGCTTATAAATGAGCATAGAAGGATAGTTTCGGTTCTTTCCTTGTTCTATCGCTATTACCATGACAAGTGTGCCACCGAAATACACTCCTTAATAGCTTCGCTAGGAACACTCGGTTTGCCCATTCACACCATAACTACACACTCAAAATTCCATCGTGTCACTTTAAACGGGCTCAATCTACATTTTTCCAAACGGCGACCAAATTGTGGAATTTGAAGTCAATTCAAGCTAGTCATTCATTTCTCGGCAGCCTAACACTTTCCCTAAACCCTCATAGTGTTCCTGAGAGCTTTTGTCATGTTTGGCAAATCCTAGCCTGTTCGGGAAGTTCTTTAACATGTTAATAATATTCTATTATTCTAAATTGCACAATACACATTGAAGTGCCATAGTATTGAAAGTATCTTTCCCTTACCACGTGTTGATTCTCACTTGACCAAAAATGAATATCGTGTCGGTTGTACAACCCATTTTTAAATAACTTAGCCTCGTCACCCCATATTATTTTTTCAATACATAGTCATCACCTTGAGCTTATACAAGCACCATTCGCCAAACTGTGTGCGTAAAGACAAATCCGTAGGCTTCAAGTTTTGGACTTGCCAATACTTAAAAGGCTTCCATTTATGTTTTATTACAATTCTATGAATTGTCTTATATGGCATATTAATAAACCGAGACAGTTCACGCAAACTGACATTAGGATGTGCACTAAAAAAAGCTAACACTTTTATTTCTAAATTCTCATTGTCCACCATAGGTTTGATTCGTGTTATTTTCGGACGAAAAGATCCAAATTCCAAACAATTTTTAAATAAAGTACGAATAATTTTAGGGCTAGGTCTGGATATCGTTCTGCGAAAGTTCGGCACGTACGTTCCAAAATTTTGTTACACTCTCCAGAAGAATCAATAATTAAACGCAAAAGCTCAACGAGTCATTTTATTACAAAATAATTTGACATTTGGATTTATTTCGTTTTAATCATTTGCAAAGGCTACTTTAAAAGTTAGCAGAATTTTACTTAGTTTCCATGTTAAAACCTATTACTCAGATATAGAGAATCCTTAATAAACTAACCCTTAAAAATAATGTAGAATTCAAAAATAAAAAAATATACGGGGCATTTCATTTAAAAAAAATAAGATATACTGATTTCAAATAGGTTGGGATGGTAAGGTTATGAACCCCCATGTAGAATACTGTAAAATTTAGAATGTTTGCATGCAGAGATGATCATTTGCTTGTAACGTGACCAAAATTTCAAAATAAAATTGTATAACATAACAAAATTTTAAGTAGTTTTATAAAAAGTTACAACCATCATTTATTAACACTCCTTTGTACATTTCGAAACCAGTTAACGCTAGGTATATTATTAAATTTCGTCTAGATTTTAGAGAGAATTCTAAAAATGCCATAAAATACAGGGTGTTCTATTTAAAATAACGAAGTTGATGGCGACTTCCGGTATAACCGGAAGATACAAATGTTTGAAAATATTTTAGTTAAAACCATCATGTCCTAATATCCCTTTATACCAAGTTTCATTATTCTATTCTGATTAGTTATTGAGATACGTCTAATAGGCCATTATTGTGATACACCTTATATACAGGGTGTCCGGTGAGGAACTGTACAAACTGAAATGGAATTTTCCTTGGGTCAATTTAAGTAAAAAAAGTCCCATACACATAGGTCTGATTCGCAATAGTTACCCAGATACAAGCGTTTAAAGTTTATAAATGATCACATATTTTTTCAAAAGTAATTATTATTAGTCAACTGGAAAAACAAAAACGAAACAATCTGTCATTTATTCGTTTGTGTTCTAATAATGACAAAGTGGATTGTAGTAAATTAAGTGTAATTTAAATTTAAAATGCCTTTTCAATTTTCTAACGAAGAGTTTGCTGACATCATTTACATTTATGGATTTTGTGATGGAAATGCGAGAGCTCTGCCGTTAGGGAATATGAACGAAGATTTCCCAACAGGAGGATTCCAAATCACCAAACCTTTTCTTCTGTGTTTCAACACGTTCGAACTCATGGTTCATTTCCATCAGTTTCCATAAGATCTGATCCTCCTGTGGAGTTAAATGTGAATGAGCAAAAAAACATTCTACAGATGGTTGATCGGAGTCCAGGGTTGAGTGTTAGAAGAATTTCTTCTAGAGCGGGAGTCCCCGTATGTCAGTATGGCAAACATTACATGATGGGCTTTTGTATCCCTATCATACACAAAACGTTCAGCACCTTGAACCTGGAGATTTTACTTTGCGGTTGAATTTCTGCCAGTGGCTACAAGAAAATCCACAACTAGTTCCATTCATTTTATTTAGTGACGCAATTTACTAGAGATGGAGTGAACAATACACGCAATTCTCATTTGTGATCAGATGAAAATCCACATGGTAACAGAAGCTAACTTTCAGCGCAGATTTTCTGTTAATGTATGGTGTGGATTGATTGACGATCAACTAATTGGACCTTTTTTGTTTGAGGAACGTCTTACAGGAGAAGCATATGCTAACTTTTTGCGGAATGAATTGCTACCGCTTTTGGAAGAAGTACCTTTACTAACAAGACAACAAATGTTTCTTCAACAAGATGGGGCTCCTCCCCATTTTAGTCGACAGGTGACAGAATATCTAAATGTTGCTTACCCTAATAGGTGGATTGGGCGTGGAGGTCCGCATGCTTAGCCACCGAGATCGCCCGATATCACACCTCTGGATTATTATTTGTGGGGTCATTTGAAAAGTTTAGTATACGAGGTGAAAGTTAATACCAGAGATGCACTAATACAGCGTATTCGGGATGCGTGTCAACAAATACGGAACAACCACCAGGTACTTCGAGCAGCTACTCTGTCCATTTTACATCGCAGCCGTCTTTGTATTAATGCCGAAGGACGTCATTTTGAACATTTGAAGTGATTTTTTTATGTTTCTTTCTTTAAAATGTGTTTAGTAGTTCCATTTTCTGTTTTCAATAAAATTAATTTTCAATAATGTGTGATCTTTTATAAACTTTAAACGCTTGTATTGCACTTGCGAATCAGACCTATGTTTATGGGACTTTTTACTTAAATTGACCCAAGGAACATACCATTTCAGTTTGTACAGTTCCTCACCGGACACCCTGATATATATATATATATATATATATATATATATATATATATATATATATATATATATATATATATATATAACACGAAGAGTTTGACATACAGTGCGTTTTCCATAATTGGTAGGTAACTTAGGTACTGTGATAAAGTTATATTCTCGTCTATATATTAAAACATAATACTAAAGCGCTTATATATTTGTCAAAAAAAATTTATAAAATTTTATTATCGCGTCATGTCGTTCAAGAAATTATTCATGCGTTAAAAAATCGAGTGAGCAATAAAGCGAATGAAAAATGAAAAGCCAAAGTAATGTTGTCGTTATACGTTACGAGAAATGATTTGCAAACTATGCAAAATTTAAGCTTGCTTCAGTAATTTTACATTTCAGTCGTTTAAAAACCAATAATTTACAACAATGTATAAAACCATACTTATTGTTATATTGTCATATTCTGATCACTAATAAAGTTTTAGGAAGCTCAGTTACGAAACTGTACAATTAATTTAAGGATACTATTAAATTTGCATAAACAACATGAAGGTTGAAATATGTTGAGAATTAATAATGAAATTGAAATGGAATTAATTGATTAATAGCTTTTATAATTAATTAGAACTCAAACTAGGAATGTAATTTATTTGCAAATCTCTTTGTTAGGAAATGGTTGAAAATGTATCTATCTTATCCTAGCAAATCTCTCCTAGCAGAGATAATGTTGTTTTCGTTAGTCGAATAACTAATGATGCCAACTTATCATATTCATTTATGTACCATAATTAGAGCAGGAAATAGATACATCGAAATGTAAATTAGACTATTAATACATAATCATTTTTAAATTTCCATCAACGCTTTTTTTTGGCGGTGAGTGTTTGAAGTATCCAAACAATATGCCACTTTCAGATTGCAAATAGAAAAATTTTAGTAAAAAAGAAACCTCTATAAACATCAAGTTTGCCAATTTTTCGCTTAATAAGCAAACTACCGTGGAGTGACGAATCATAGAATGTGAAATTAGTAATGGCATTGTTAAACTGAAGTGGACAACCAAAAGTAGGTCTTTGAAATGTATTCGGAGAATAATTAATAGTACGATTACCTTAATTTTTGTTCAAATTTCAAATTATGATTTTAAAAATGGTTTAAAATTCGAACTAATTAAAACACGTATCAATAAAAAAGTGTGTTGGTTTTCTAATTTGATAATTTAATCAGTTAGAGTATTTCACTTTACTTCATATAACATAATCATGTTATGATATTACCATAGATTCACCTACAATATATTTCATTTGAAACTGAAAGTGTTTAAAAAAAATATTAGCAATATTTTGCCAAAATCCATACTAAAGAGAAAATCCCAAGCAATAACTAGTCCATGTCAAGTGTGCTGAATGTAACAAACCAGCAGCAGTAATTCTCCACATAGATAATTATTCCAATAAATAAACAAAAGAGGATCGGTATGCAGTGACAGCCCTAAAAGGTTTTCATATGAACTAAATAAAAAAACAACAAAAACAAATAATTATATTATTTGTTATCAACGAATAAGTCCAAAAGTAAATATGTGATTAAAAATTATTATTAATTGTTTTAATTATTTATTAGGATTTGAACCTACGACATGTACTTTGCTAGACTACCCCTCTAGTCAACTGAGCGATCGAGATACAAGCCCAAACCAATGTAAATTTTATCTCTATGTATGTAGAACTGATTTAAATTGTAAATATAATGATATTAGAGTAAAATTACTTATATTAATGCAAAGCCGTCCTTAGGGTGGAGCGAGTGGAGCGGCCGCTCCAGGCCCCGCGCCTACCAAGGCCCTGTACCGCCGGGTCTTACTCGCGCTGTAATATTTTTAGGTTGAGGTTTTGCTCTAAAAAGTTTTTAGTTATTTGAGTGCTTATTGTTACCAACTGACCATGCAATATATGAATTGTTCTTATGGTTGGAGCACCCTAGGTTACAAGAGGAACAGGACGTGTTGTCGGAATGTGTGAGACGTGACTACGATGCGCCACCTCGACCGAGACTGTCACAGCATGCTCTCTTCCTTCCCTCTCACGCCACCAAAATAAGCGCACATGACAACATTACATCAGTTATTCATTGTATTGTCTATGCGGTGCAGGTTGGTGGGTACGTTGGTGCATTTAGAGTGTTGTTTGATGATTTGATGTAATACTAATAGCGTACTAAAGCCTTTGACTGTTTGCTGTTAATTCATTATATTGTGTAGTTGTTTCCATAAATAAAGACACGTCATGTCGAGAAAACGCGATAAATTCCGAAAATATCTGAGTAGATCTGAAAACCAAACAAACGAGAACTGTTTTTAAAGTCGCAACAGGAGGCGTCTAACAAGTTTTTAAAAGAACAACATAAACCCGAAGGTGAAGGTGACGAGAGTCACGTGAGTAAACAAATAATTCCAACCACTTCAAGTTCTAGTAACAACAAACCCTTAGATAAAGATAAAGATTTGAATATTGTTGGTGTCAACACTGTTCCCGATTCTGATGCGGTTGAAACTGGAACAACAGCATCATGTAATTCTATGAAAAATTTAATTGAAGGCTACTTTCAGATGTCCATGATCCTGGTCTGTGGCCAGAAACACTTACACATTCTCAATTTGACGGAATTATACAAAAGGGTCCTTTTTGCAAGTGTCAAATTTTTGTTTTCCAAAAAATGCAGAAAAAAGACATTTTTCTGCTAAGTATTAGTAACGTTTCATGGACAATGGAGAACAGGTGCATAGACGTTGGTTAGTTTACAGCAAAAGTAGTGACAAGGAAATTTGCTTTTGAAGTAAATTGTACGATAACAACACTGCTTCTCAGTTAGCTGATGAAGGGTATAATGATTGGGCACACCTTGGTAGGGCGCTTGACCAATATACGGCAAGAACGTTGCAAAGTGGGTGGATTGTGAGAAACGCTTAGCTGATAAAAAACATAGGAACTTGGTACAAAAAGAAAAATAACAATGGCGTGAAGTACTCAAAGGAATCGTTTCCAGCATTAAATATTTAGCACAAAACAATATTACCTTCAGGGGGTCGAACTGTAAACTATACGAGCCAAACAATGGTAACTTTTTAGGCCTTATTGAAATGTTAGCTACGTTTGATGCAGTCATGCAAGAACATTTGAGGCGAATTAAATCGTCTGAGATTCACGACCACTCTCTAGGAGCCAATATTCAAAATGAGTTGATTAAACTGTTATCTGAAAAAGTGAGAGATAAAAATATTACAGATATAAAAATAGCTAAGAGTTTTTCTGTACTACTAGACTGCACTCCCGACTTAAGCCACCAAGAGCAGTTGTCTGTAGTGATACGTTTTGTTAAGATTGAAAACAATGCAGCAGAAATAAAGAATGAGAACGGGGGTGTGAGTGTTGAAGCCTAAATCTGATAAATACATACTTAAGATCATCCATGAGTCAAAAGAGGTTAACGTCTTTGGTAACATTATCTATGGAAGCTGATACCACAGCCAAAATGAGTTTTGATGAAGTTATTGATGATTTCGCTGGAATGAAAGCAAAAAAAAGTAAAATTTGAATAGGGAAGTGTAAGACAAAATATAGGATATTAAACTCAAACTACAGTGTTTACGTAATAAGTTCCAAACAGTGATACAAAAACTCTACATTTCAGATCAATTTGAAACGAACAAAGTATCTTAGACTGCTTAACAAAATTGTTACATTATTTGACACAAAAGTCTAGAATACCATTAAAAATATACTTATTAGGTTAGGTTTAGGTATGTCCTTGTATTTTGTGACCTATTTTATATTTACGATTTTGTTTCTTTACTTGAAAACACGAAAAACGGGTTGTTTCTTTAAAACGATCGTAATGTTTATTTAAGGTTGGTACTATTTAAGTTCTAACAAAAATGCAATAATTGATTATTGTTTTTTTTTATCTTTAAACTACTACTGAGAAAACTGTATACAAATCTGTTTTGTAGTGACATTTGTGCAGGTAGTGGTAGGAAGAAGGGATGATAGCTTGTGAATGTTGGTTGGGCAAAGAGCGGAGGGGGGTCGTTTACTTTCAAAAAGGACCCGCAAAAATTTTTTCACCAGGCCCCACTTTTGCTAAGGACGGCTCTGTATTAACGAATAAGTTCAAAAGTAAATATGCAATTAAAAATTACTATTATTATTTAAAATTTACATCAGTTCTACATACATAAAGACAACATTTATATTGATTAGGGCTTGTATCTCAATAGCTCAGTTGGTTAGAGCGGTACTCTAGCAAAGTGCATGTCATAGGTTCAAATCCTACTCGAGATAAACTTTTTATTTGTGTATTTAACAAAATTAATAATATTTTTTAAATAATTATATTATTTCTTTTCCCTAAGACTAGAATAAATCCAAATACACTCTAACTATTTATTTAGAATCGGCAAAATGAAGCACCATGTAGCTACGTATAACCGAACGAAACAGCAGCTTCGTCAAACCATGATAATTCAAGCGAAAAAAATACAATGAGTACTCTTGAGTAAATTATGATTTAAACAATTACTTACTAATTCGCACAAGCGTTCATCAAGAAGTTTCAATTTATCCTATTAAACTTTTCAAGCTCAATTTAGAAATAAGATGAACCAAAAATATTACATTATAAACGAAACGAATTTTTTTTAACTTGAGTTAAACTTGTCAAGATTTAAATTCTTAAAATCCGAAAAGAATTTATTAAAATAACTCAATCTTGAACCAACTAAAAGCATAAATATCCTTCTTTCCAACTACGTGCAGGTGTGCACATTACTTCACATCCAGTTAAATTAAATTCAAATTTAATATACTGTTTACTTATATGACCAGAAAATTTTTGGCAGCATCGTCACCAGTTGTCTCATAAAATTAATTCGAACGCGTGAAGCTTTATTATTAAAAGTTAACACTTAAGCAATGCTAAAAATGAGAAACAGCAAAAACTTGATGATGACACAGATATAAAGTAGCACACTAAGCATTTGTGAAAGCAGCTGTTGGGGCACTTGGCAATGGGAAAATTTTGAAAAGCACAGAAAAATTTTGTCGGATCGTGAGAACTATAGCAATTAGCCATGGGCAAACCCTTTGATGTTTTTCAACACCTTTCCGTATGCTAGCCTGTATGTGTATCCTACCAGATTGCTTAGACAGCTGGCGCATCTGGGGAGCGTAAGAACATTATGCTTGATGCCACTCGGCGTAATTTTTTCTAACTGTTATGTGTGCTATCAAAACACTCTTTTACATTTTTTTAAATTAATTTTAATTACTCATCTATCCTTACTGGATATGGTTGCATAGCTGTACATACATAATCGTACGAAAGTTACAGTTCTCGGTGTTTAATCGGATAGAGTTAGATTGGTAGACGGAGAATAATGTTTCCCATACATTAATTAAATCAAATCGGAGCACTTTAGTGCTTATATATTTTACTGCAAGGAATCCTTTCATCTTAAACAGTTGAATATTATATCAAATACAGGCTACCTTCTTGAACAAATTTAATTTTTTCACTAATTAGGTGCTGGTAATGCGCCTAATACGAAAGACGGAAAAGCGCCTGGTTCCGACGACATACAAACAGAACTGCTAAAACTACTAGACGACGAAAACATCAAAAAGCTTACTTACTAAAATTTACAACACCATCACTATTTAATTGCTTAACTCTACGTTCATTACCATTCCCAAGGAATTAAAATGTAATAACTATCGAATAATAACTTTGATGAGTCTTTGTTGAAAACACATTTGAAAGTATTACATCAACGACTATATGCACGTTGTGAACAACACGGCTCTACACAGTTTAGAAAAGCAACGGGTACATGAGAAGCCTTATTTTGTACAAAGATTCTCGTCCAACGATGCAGTGATGTGAATTGCGAGATCCACATATGCTTTATCGATTATACAAAATCATTCGATAGGGTGCAACACCATAAACTTATCGAAATATTAAGAAACATCGGAATAGACGATAGAAAACTTCGCAGTGTAAAAAATCTCTACTGGAATCAAACGGCTCATGTCAGATGAAAAGGAGAATTATCGAAAGCTATTGAAATCCAACGTGGTGTACGACTGTGCTGCATATTATCACCACTCCTATTCAACATCTATTCGGAAGAAATATTTAGTAAAACCCTACTTAATACATCGAAAGGAATAGACGTGAACGGCCAAGTACCCAATTATCTTTTCGTGAATAATCATAAATTATATATTTGTGGTCGCGATAACATAAAAATTGTCAGGCTGTTGCCGTTGTTTGTATTTAAATAAAATTTTTATATCACATAGTTTAGAAATAGCCAGTAGCAGAGACGTATTAGATATAAAGCTTTAGAATACCATATGATCGATACAGGCTATTAAACCTCCAGGGTGATATGAAACAAATCATCCATACAACAAGCAGAACAAAATCTGCGTTATTACCCCGAGCTAAATTCACAATTGTGAAATAATGCAAGTAATTCCTTGTTACGGACACCCAAATAACAGTAAATGCACCATTAATAAAGGAGGCCGACTGTATATAAAAAACTACGCATCGCACAGTTTCGGGAAAAAGTATTGATAGTAAAAGTGACTAAGGGAAATTTCTGGAAATTAGTTTCAAGTTCCTGCGTTCACTATTAGGGGGCGTTCACAAACACCACATTAGAAAGTCGACTTTCTCTCTTAAAACAGGCATTAACAAGGTATGTCCATAATAGTATTATTATAAACTACGTAAGATTAGGAACATTTACCTTGTTTTTTTTCTGTTTTGTTAAATGAGGGGTGGGGAGAGAGCTAAATGTTCGCTTGAAAAATTAATTGTTAAACATTTATCAAACAATTGAAATAATACGAATAAAGCCTAGTATGTTGAATATCACCAAGAAGGCGTATGCTTAATTTAGAGAGGACAATAAAATTTATTATTTAAATTATGACGTTGCATTAAAGGTTTTCTTTCTATATTATCTAGGATCCTGAAAACGGCCGATGTCATAAAACGTTTGTGTGCAACAGTTCCAGTGCTGAAGAACTAACGATGCCACAAATGCTCAAATTGTCGCCCGTCCTGCTCAATACAGAGCTGCAATTTGTCATGCGTCGACAAAGGAGCAGTCTCTACTTCTGTTATTGGAATGCGGCGAATGGCGTTCCTTATCCTCTTTACCACATTCTCCCTGGCAGTTGATCTGGTTAAATAAACAGTATCTTTCAAACTCCCCCAAAAACAGAAATCTAAACAGGTCAGGTAAGGTGATATGCAATACCGTTAACAAATAGCGTTTGATATGCTTACTGTATATTTTGAGTGCATGAAGATCTCAACTGTTGCTGGAAGAGTATATACTACGTGGTATCCAGAAAGGCATCGTTACGTGATGAGTGTTTTTGAACGATTGGCGCGGTGTGTAAGGAATACCGGAAGTATTCATCGTCCTGTCTTCCCTAGACGTGGTAGAGGCCGAACTAAAGGAAATGTCATAAACGTACTTGGGTATAGAGAAGCTTATTCTCGTGTGAATATTATAGATATTTCTGTCCACTTAGGCATTACCCAAACTATCGTTAAACGAATTTTAAAAGACCATATGTAGGTACCGACAAAACACTGCCCTGAAATATATACCTTGTCTTACTAATATCGTTTAATAAAAAAAGTTGTATTTTAAATCTAGGTTACACCATACCAGGCAGTTCTCCATCAGACATTAACCCCTCGATTTTGATGGAAGCCTTCATTATTGCCATTGGTTGCTAAACCTGGTAGCTCAAAATCCTAAATTATTATCAAATATACTATGGACGGATGAACTTTTAACAACGATGGGAACGTCAATTGGCATAACATGCATTACTGGTTGCAAACCAATCCTCATTGGATGAAAGAGGTGCAACATCAAGACTGGTGGAGCGTAAACGTTTGGTACGGTATATTGGTAGAAATGATCATAGGGCCACATATCTTGATAATGCCGATTTAAGAGATAAAGCCAGTTTTCTAGTTTGGTGTTCGTAGACGCTACCTAGCGGCCGTGTCAGGAACTTAAAACTAATTTCCATCAATTTATCTTGGCCACTTTTACAACCAATATTTTTTCCCGAAACTGTACGATGTGTAGTTTCTTATATACAGCCAGCTTCCTTTATTAATGGACCAGCCGGTACACTTACCACAGTTTGATTAATCGATAAAATAAGTTTGATAGTATTGACTTGCAAAACCACTTTATCATTTATTGTTTCCTAAAACAATTTATAATTTCAGGTAGGAGAGATACGAAACCAGAAAATGTAAATAACACCGTAGAGGCTATGTTAATTGTTTTAGGATAATAATCGAATAAAAATAACGTATGTAGACAGTTATCACCATATCACAACTTAAACTCGCTTGGAAGTATTTATTTGATGTATTTCACTGATACACAGTCTTTCCAACTCATATAAATACAGATGTCAGTCTCTCCGTTACAGGGGTTAATCCTTAATGCTTTAAGTGCCGCTGAAAGAAATAATTTAGTCCAGCTCGTCTTTGAGTCAGTTCTGAAACTCTATGGCTTGCAAAAGGGTGCACCGGGTGTCCTTAGTAGAGGTTAACTTAAGGTATAGATAAGTCGGTTGAAGGCGCTTCCAAAATTTCCCCCTCTATAATCTTGGGTTATTACCAAGAATACATTCAACTAGGTTTATATGGTTTTGAACACAGCAAAGTGGCGAAAAAATGTTTACCCCGCTTTTGTAACCTAGGTACACAATTAAGAGTAGGGCATTAGATATCTTAGCTCAAGTTGCGTTCAGCAGGGAGCATCTTAATCTTGGAATTAAAATAACGCATTATTGATTTTTGATAATATCATATCTCGGAATGGAAAGATTGGTTTAAAAATTTACTACTTCGTAAAGAAAAAAGACAATTACTCAAACAACGGTTTAATTAATAATTGCAGATAATCTTCTTAACTTGGATTTCGAAAATACAGAAATTGACCAACCACTGTAACATGTGTTAACTTGCGAATAACAGAAGTTTGTTTACATTTAAATGCTATTATTAAATGCAGATTTTTAATGTATACAGAACTATTAACGCGAATGTTACGTATCAATGGATTTAGGACAACTGATTTGGTCAATTTCTTTATACTCAAATTGAAGCTAGAGTTATTTTAGTTAGTGTACTCAAACAATAAGTTTAAATTTTTAGCTACAATAGTAATAGACATTTTCGATGTACTACAAATTATTTAAAGAGTATTATTAATTACAATTAGTAATAATTTTTAATTACATTTTTACTAGTGAACGTATTCGTTCATAACAAAAACTTATAATCCAAATGATTTAATTTTAGATGTTACCATTCTTTCACTCAAATTCTAAGCAAAATTTTTAATTTAATCTAAATAATGCCTAAATATTAACAAAATAATTATATCTTACAAAAGTTCCACTGCCGATGATACAGGTTTTTCATTTCTTCTGTACCTGATTAACCAATTGGAATTTTATCTTCGGGCTTAATTTATTATACGGTTCGTTTAGGAAGTTACCGTTTATGTGGTCTACTATTAATGATGATGGACGAGAATTGATCGTTCCATTTGTAGTGACTAATAAATTAACAATGATTGTATTAATTTCTAATTGAATACAATTATGTTTAGTGATTGATAACTAAAAAAGTGAAAGTGAATAAATCAATAGGGAAGTAGTTATATAATTCGTAATAACCGGATTACCTTTTAAAAATTGTTTAAATATTAAATCCAAACCTTTGTAAACTGTAATCGCGCTTAAACAAGACAGTAAGCTCATTTTTCTAAAAGCGTACATATTCCGTAATCAGAGTTTAAAAAACTTCAATAGAATGATTTATATGTCAGAAAATACCAATCTTACTTTTGCTAATGCTAATTAAATTACAAAGACATTTCATTTATTACAATGAATGTATTAAAAAATAATATGATGTTAATTAAGAGTGCCTTAAAATTTTTATTAAAATCATACTAGAACAAAATATTGCTTAGAGGGTTCCATTGTAAAAAAACAAAGAACATTACAAAATTTATAAAGGCGAAACAAATCTTGTTATCAACGTCATATAAATATGTTATTTCTAAAATTAAGGTATAAGCGTCTACTTACAAAATAATATTGCGTTTTTTCCTTAATGTCCAATGATGTGAATTTTAAATTATTTACTAAAGCAATGGATGTGTTCTCTCGAAAAAATGTCTGAAAAGTTATTTTTTTGGTGAGTGTGCTTTACCGTTAGCAACAATTTCTGTAGCTTTACGTCTACTACTACTATAAAGATTTGTCGCAGTACTAATTACATCAATCTGTTTGCATTTCTCTTTCAAGATAAGCATTTTATATAAAGCACAACTAATGGTTTTAATAACACGTTCCGCAATGGCGGCTTTGTACGTACTACAGGTAAAGTAATAGTTCAAATAATAACGCTAAATTAATTGAGAAGAATGCTTATTATATGTTTGTCCAATGATTTCGTACTCATATTGGATGTGGTCTAATGATTATGAAATAAATACGCACACAGTCTATACTCAAGTTATATATTCGCAATAAAATTACAGATGAAAAGGGGGGTATTGCTTGCTGCTGACATATGTTTCAATTATATCTAAATAATGATCATTGTCGATAGACTTAAACACGAATGTAAATGTTATAATGTCTTATACCTAATAAGTAATTTACCCATCGTAAATACCTTTAAATATAATTGTTTCGTAGTGTATTGTAATTCGGAGGAAACCGGTTACGACCTCATTCAAAACGTCACGCTTCCTTCATGTGATTATGTATTTCTAAGATTTCACAGTTTATCAAGTTTCTGTAGTTGTCAGAATTGTATAAGATGTCTACAGCAGTATCTGGGTTAAAATAGTGTCTCGAATCCTAAATATCTATAACAAAATTTGATTTATTTTTGCTCAAATTATTTGTTTTAATCGATTTTACATTCTCCCTAATCCTCGCCCTTACGTTACGATTAGTCATACGTATGTATGTACCGTTACAGTCTTGGTACTTCAATTTATATCTGCCAGATTTGTCTATTTTGTCTATAGTGTCTTTCTTGTTACCAATAGCAATAGTAAGATTGTTAGTTACTTTATTGAAGTCTGGTATAGAGCCTAAATAAATGATATCTTCCGCTTTCGTGGGTACTAATCCTGTATTATTCAATATTGATCATTTGTTCTGTTCCTTAGTTAATATTTATTTACTATTTTATTATCAAAACCATTAGCCACAGCAATATTTGTAATGGTGTTCAATTCTTCTTGAAAATTGTCTGCTGACATGTGTATGATTAGGAGTCTAGTCAATTGGTGAGTCTAAGGCTGCTAATTTATGTTTATAGGGGTTATTACTAACACTAGATAAGATATTACCTGTGTGAGGGCTTACAATAGACTTCGAAACCAAATTTATTGTCCAGTATGCTCAACTAAATGTCTAAACACGTAAGTGCAATGTTTTCTGCATGTTCAATAGTAAACTCAATATTGTGGTGCCAATTATTTATTTGTGAATGAAATGTTTGTAATTCCTGCGACCTTCTGTAAAAAATGATGTCGTTGACGAATCGGTACCAAAACTTTTTTTTTTAAACATAGTTTTTATATAAGTGAATTGACTTTCAAATGTGTGGTGTCTATGTAATTAAAAAAAATTTCACTCAAGAAGGGTGAATTTTGTTTGTAAATTTTATGGTTGAGTTGGAAAAAAGTTTGATTAATACAAATGTTGAATAATCTCTTAAAATCTGCATCTGCATCATCATTGAGATCACTATAGTGTAGGATTCTTCTATACATGCGTTTGATTTTAGTTTTTTACTTACAGACATCTAAAAAAACAACGGCTAATATCAATTTCAAAGCTTTAATATATATATATATATATATATATATATATATATATTGTATATATGTGTGTGTGTTTAGGTATTATAAGCCTTATTAAAAAATACGTATTTTTATCGTAGAATCCAAAAATTAGAAAAAAGGCAGCTTTGATAGCTTTATGGATCCCAAAAGTGAAACTTTTTAAAATTCATGTATTTTGGCCACAGTATTCCGTGCCGTATGGCGCGAATAACCTGTATATGCGAACAATGATGTTAATAACGTGAATTTTAAATAATTTATTTAGAAAAATGTATGCGTACCTTACAATGTGTGTGTGCTGTCACTTTATGATTTGGTTTCATTTCCGCAGTTTTATGTTTACTGTTGATATTTTTTACAGTACTAGGTATATCAATCTGTTTATATTTTTCTTGCATGCTAAGCTTTTTATATAAGACACCTCTAATGGTTTCAGTAACATGTTTAGCAATAGTGGCTGTACTACAGGTGCAGTAATAGTTAACGTAATAATAGTTAATTTAGTCAAATGCTTATTGTATGATTTCTCTAGACTTGTTTTTGATTTTAGTCTAAATCATCGAATAGTGCTATTTTTTAATAAGATAGGAAACCAGTACTATAGGTATATCGTATAATGGTAAAGACGCAAAAAACAGTGTTTCAACTGAAATGTATTATAGTAAATGTAATATTACTGATGGATAAGTAGCCTTTTATTGTATTGTTACGTGCACAAAAGGATATTGGTAGAAATTGGTGACCAAGGTGCCGTAACAAGGAAAAGAGGAAATAGCCGGAAGCTCAGTCGGTCGGTTCAGCACTTGGATGCATGGGCGTTTTGGCAGGAGAAAGGAAATACATAAAGTTTAAAAAAAGGGCACCACTTGATTGACTTCTTTATCGCCCCTCTATCAAGAAAAGGGCTACGGCCACCTAGGACAAAAGAGACAGCTAAAAGAAAGTGGTGAACTAAGTCCACACTGAGGAGGAACTGGTTAGGAATGGAAGCGTAGATCACAGGAGTAATGAAAGAACGTACAATCGTTTAACACCCCGTATTTAATATACCCTAACGTTAAATAGCATAAACGTTACAATAACATTCAAATGTTCATAAATATCTAACACAAAAATATAATCAGACACCATGTCTCCATGAAATAAACCAATAGCAATCAACTTACCTTTCTACCCGAAGTGAGAACAACCTATGAAATTTACTTGAGCTGTACCTACTCAGCCACCAGGCAGTTCGGCATCTAGTGTTGCCCCTAAAGAAAAATAATACCCGAAACATATATTTATTATTATCCGAAATTAACTTCTTTTTTTTTCGAAATTCAGCGAAGAGCTCTCCGTTGGATTAACTTATCAGTTTCCAAACAACCGGACGCAAATAAACCCCAAATATAAAACAAAATTTAGCACTAGATGTCTACCCTGTTGTTTACTTATGTAAGCACCAAATATTATTAAATTTAGTTAACATGAGCATTACAGAAAATTAATAAGCATAAAGCATTTAGATAAATTTTGAAAGGCCAAGTTGATTACCAAGTTGGTAGTAAGCATAAAGCTACAAAAAAAATTCAGATTAGTAACTCCTACTTCAGACAGTTTTAGAATAAACAATTATTAAAATTGTAATCCGAGAGAAAATTATAAATGTGATACAACCCCAAAACTAGTAAATAAATATTCCCGTTTAATTACACAGTAATTGAAACCCCAACAGTTAGCCTAATCTTATGACATACATTGTATATTTAACTCAACGAGCAGCATTCAGTGAACAAACAGCTGGTTGTGTGTACAGTAGACACAGGTAATTCTAACCGTTTCACAATTACGGCTATTTAGCAGAACAAAGCCAGCATACAAGAAAAGTAAATAGATGATATATAAATTCTATTGTAAAGTTAAATGTAAGTATAAGCAAAACTTGAATAACCCAATTTATCTTTTACAGGTACAAATGTATAGTATTACTCTCGATTACTCAGAAAAAAAATTGTTTAGCAATAAAGCATAAGCATTAAGTTCAAGATTAAGAAAATTGCAGAAACACACTAATACAAGTAGTAGCACAGTAATATAATGGTTATAAACCTTCAGTAAAGTACTGATAACGGAAGCATCGTTTTTGCCAATAAGCAGAACGAATATCCAAACTGGATAAGAAGCGAGCGTCACGTAACCGATCCAAAATCGAAGTTATATAAGGCAAAGGGTAAGCATCCTTTTGTGTCACAGCGTTGACTTTGCGAAAATCGATACAAAATCTGTAGGAGTTGTCTTTTTTTCGTACCATAACTACTGGACTAGACCATGGACTATTCGAAGGTTCCACAACACCCATAGCCAACATGTCATCAAGCTCTTTATCTACAATAATTTGTAAAGTAGGAGATAACGGATAATATCTTTGCTTAATAGGTTCTGCGTCTGTAATAATTTTGTGCTCTATTAGAGAAGTGCAGCCAAGTGTATCGGAAGCCAAAGGAAAAGCTGTATTCAGAAGATTTTGTAGTGAGTTTTGTTCAAAAGAAGATCATTCGGAGAAAGAGTTTAAATGTTCGGTATCTATAGCGTCAAGTAAGGGAGTAAGTCCAAAAGACCAATGACCCTTTCGGAAATCCGGGACGAAATCAATCGCCCTCCAAAAATCTATACCCAAAATAAGTGGTTGAGAAACTTCTGGTACTACTAACACATCAATCACTACAGTTTTATCTTCCACCGTGATCGGAAGAGGAACATGACCAAGAATCTGACATTTGCCACCATTAGCTACTGAACAAAATAAAGGAGATTTGTCTGTCAAAAGTGAAATATGTAAACGTCGTAAAGAATTCCATCCATCCATGCCAAGTATGGTCCGTGAGGATCCACTATCCAGAAGACCTTTAAACATTTGTCCAAGAATGGAGACATTAAGATAAGATCGTTCGTCGTTACGAACACTAGAGAATATAAAGTCAAGAAGAAAACGTTGTTGGTCAGTAAGACCCGAAAAAGGAGTATCCGAGATTGTAGGTATAAGAGAGTCTTCTACTCGGTCAGAAGCCTCTAATATTAGTTTCCCTGACGAGAATTACATTTAGGACAATTTGGTCTGGTAACCCCTGGTTTACCGCAACCATAACAATGCTTATTCTGTGGTTCTGAACATTTAGGAGAAGTATGTCCTCGTTTTTGACAATTCCAGCAACGTAAATTAGAAGGTGAAGGAGTAGATAAGGTATGAACAACGTAAGGAGTAGGTTTACGAATATTAGACGAAGTTGATGCATCACTAGCAGAATCTCCATATGCTAAATTGGGTTCTAATAATTTGGAAGTACGACGAGAAGGAGGAGGTCTAAATGTTTCAATAGAATATTTATTATGTTCGAGCTTTTTGCCCAAAGTGATAAGTTGTGCCAAAGAAGTTATATCTGTTAAAGCTAAAGAAGTTTGATAGAACGGAGAAATATTACGTCGGACAATCTCAAGTTGTCGTTCCGGAGAAAGTAAGCGTTGAAATAAACTTTGCATAGTAGCTACATATATGCCAATCGATTCTAAAGGACCCATAGTACGAGCTTTAATTTCTTCTAACAGTCGTTCATCATAGTTAATTGAAATAAATTCTGATTTTAAAAGTGCTACCACATCTTCCCAAGAGGTTAAGGATTCCTTATGTGCCCTGTATAGTAATAAGGCCTTGCCCGTCAAAAGTTCTGGACAAGCAGCGTAAAGGTATGAATTAGTAAGTCCCCTAGCAGAAGCGAGTTCTTCCACGCGTGTCAAAAATTCAAGAAGTGACGAAGAAGTTTCCCCAGAAAAGGTTAAGTTTAATTTCGCAACCGCATAGTATTTCCGCGAAGCTACTGGTGTAGACGTATTAACGCCTGGAATAGGTAACGCATCCAAGTCATACGAATCAGAAGAAATAAAATCAGGTTCACCTTCCGAACTACTAATTGGTGTAACCTTTGGACTAGAAGAAGGTACTTGTGTGAAACTAACCGTAGCAGGATGTTTCCACCTGCGATACATAGCCTCTACTTCAGCGCGATAATTTTGAAGTGAGAGAAGAAATTCATTTTTTACCGTTACTTCATCCGGAGTATCCACTTTCGTCAGAGTACAACGACGATGAGTATGTACCCAAAGTGTAATCAAACGTTTAGCAACCGGTGTAGAAATGTCACCCGAAAAAGAGGTTAGAATAGTAGAAAGCTCTTCATTAGCTTTTCGTATAGCCGATAGATCAATATCACACGCAATAGTATAATCTACAGTCGAAAGAGTTTGATCCCCGTCTAGTACTAATGCACTACGAACTGATTTACGTAACTGTTCTACAGAAACGTCGCATGAAAACCCCCTTGAAGATAATTCGTATTGAAGCTCCGCTTTTAGTAATCGATTAACATCTATTTTCCAAATAATAGCGATGTTAAAGTCTAACTTATATGAACGTAAGTCTAAATTTATTAAAGTAAATACCAATTAGAGCTACTGCTATAAAATTGATCAAATTAAATTTTAAACTAAGTGGTGTTAAACTATCGTAGAGAAAAGAAGTAAAGGATACAAAAATATTAAAGTATAAGGACAAAATCTTAAAGTATAAGGTACTGATTAAAAGTATGTGTACTGGTACACATAAAGAATATTCACCAAAACAAATCGCCCCCAAAGTTGGGCGCCAATCTTTCTTTGTTACGTGCACAAAAGGATATTGGTAGAAATTGGTGACCAAGGTGCCGTAACAAGGAAAAGAGGAATTAGCCGGAAGCTCAGTCGGTCGGTTCAGCACTTGGATGCATGGGCGTTTTGGCAGGAGAAAGGAAATACATAAAGTTTAAAAAAAGGGCACCACTTGATTGACTTCTTTATCGCCCCTCTATCAAGAAAAGGGCTACGGCCACCTAGGACAAAAGAGACAGCTAAAAGAAAGTGGTGAACTAAGTCCACACTGAGGAGGAACTGGTTAGGAATGGAAGCGTAGATCACAGGAGTAATGAAAGAACGTACAATCGTTTAACACCCCGTATTTAATATACCCTAACGTTAAATAGCATAAACGTTACAATAACATTCAAATGTTCATAAATATCTAACACAAAAATATAATCAGAGACCATGTCTCCATGAAATAAACCAACAGCAATCAACTTACCTTTCCACCCGAAGTGAGAACAACCTATGAAATTTACTTGAGCTGTACCTACTCAGCCACCAGGCAGTTCGGCATCTAGTGTTGCCCCTAAAGAAAAATAATACCCGAAACATATATTTATTATTATCCGAAATTAACTTCTTTTTTTTTCGAAATTCAGCGAAGAGCTCTCCGTTGGATTAACTTATCAGTTTCCAAACAACCGGACGCAAATAAACCCCAAATATAAAACAAAAATTTAGCACTAGATGTCTACCCTGTTGTTTACTTATGTAAGCACCAAATATTATTAAATTTAGTTAACATGAGCATTACAGAAAAATTAATAAGCATAAAGCATTTAGATAAATTTTGAAAGGCCACGTTGATTACCAAGTTAGCAAGTAAGCATAAAGCTACAAAAAAAAATTCAGATTAGTAACTCCTACTTCAGACAGTTTTAGAATAAACAATTATTAAAATTGTAATCCGAAAGAAAAATTATAAATGTGATACAACCCCAAAACTAGTAAATAAATATTCCCGTTTAATTACACAGTAATTGAAACCCCAACAGTTAGCCTAATCTTATGACATACATTGTATATTTAACTCAACGAGCAGCATTCAGTGAACAAACAGCTGGTTGTGTGTACAGTAGACACAGGTAATTCTAACCGTTTCACAATTACGGCTATTTAGCAGAACAAAGCCAGCATACAAGAAAAGTAAATAGATGATATATAAATTCTATTGTAAAGTTAAATGTAAGTATAAGCAAAACTTGAATAACCCAATTTATCTTTTACAGGTACAAATGTATAGTATTACTCTCGATTACTCAGAAAAAAAATTGTTTAGCAATAAAGCATAAGCATTAAGTTCAAGATTAAGAAAATTGCAGAAACACACTAATACAAGTAGTAGCACAGTAATATAATGGTTATAAACCTTCAGTAAAGTACTGATAACGGAAGCATCGTTATCCAGAAAACAATCAAAGTCACTCACCATAGGTAAAATTGTGTCTGCGTGTAACAATAATACTTATCGGAAACTAAACGTAGGTGTAATGTATATTTCTTCTGTTAAGTCGGAAGATATTAGGAGAAGGAGTAATCGTAGATGGTTTCCATTCAGGCTTGAAGACCGCTAACTAATATTTCACCCCTCGGACGAATGATATCCAAATGTGTTGTCAGGAACGGTTTAATTATTCCTTAGGGAAGCACGAAATATGTTTATCTTGAGTGAATGTGTAAAGGACCAAAAAGAACCTATATAAGATAAATGTGTTAGAATTTAAGTCGATACCCCAATTTTAAAATATGATCTTTAGCTGTAGTAACAATTTCAAAACATGTACGCATGCATTTCAAAACTATGTCTTGTAAATAAGTAACGAAAGTGAGTAGCTTACCTCTTGATCGAAGCCAAAGTGTAGCAGAAGCAACAAAAAAATTAAAGCCGAAACAACATTCGAAATCCCAACAGGATTTATTTATAAGGAAAAGATTTAAAACCAGCAACAGGCTGTTACAAATTTTCTTGAAAAATTCAATCAAATTTTACATGTGCTTCTCACTACGCATTTAATTTCTTTCTTTTCGCCAAAATGGCGTTTTTCTTCTTATCTCAAGGTACCAGAAAACCAAAAAAAAAACATAGCCTGATTATTTTCACCAATCCCAAAATTTTAAAGTAATCACGTGTTTGAAATATTTTAAATTGAAACGATTTTTAGTGACAATGTTGCCATTTTCCAACAACATACACGAGGAGTCGCAATATAAAGACCATAAATTCATACACCAAGTTTTACACGTATCAGTATTATAGAAAAAAATTAAAGAATCGCAAATATAACCTTGTTTCTTACACGGCACATAGTGTTTCCTAATCATTTTAATTAATTTCAACTAAGCTTGAGAATAAATATGTTTATATTTAGTACCACTTCTCAAGTACACCGCTGAATTAGGCATTGAAGGGTTTGATTCACCAGTTAGAAAAGAAATTGTATGTTTATTTGCATAAAACGTCGTATTAACGATTTTTTTTTTTCTTCGTGTAAGGCATCAACTTCTAGGTTATTAGCCTTTTCTTTTTCTTTTCTTTTTTCAAATCTGACCTATTATGCTACTTTTTTTAGAAATTTTAGCAAGCTACGTATATTAGAAGGAGTCTTATTTAGGCACTTTTCAATAGATATAGGTATTTTATTGTTCTTTTTTACAATGTAACAATATATGAACTATCGAGTCTTTCGTGACGTATATAGGGGCTTGCTGTCTTTCTTGTTAATTCCACTTGCTCCCTTCTGCTAACGATAATTGGGATCTTCCATTTAAATTGACGTTTTCTTAAAGTACTTAAAAAAGGGTTTGTTATTTAGTCATTTCTGACATGCATAATTCAAAACGCTACTTTCAATATATACCTGTGACTATTTCAATATTTTTACTAGCATCTCGTGCTGCAAATTCAGTTTATTTATTCCCATTTATACCTATATGAGATGGACACCAAGCAAAACATATCTGTTTGTCCGATTCTGATAGGGACACATTTTGGATTAGAGGATCCCTGGAGAAAATGTTTGAAATACTCTGAAATGATCTTAGAGAATCAGTACAGATTAGTGCTTTAGTGTTTTGAGTAAGCTCGGTAAAGATCAGTCCGTGTAAAATTTCGTATAATTCTGCTGCATAGTTGCTGGCATCCTTGTTTAGGGACCAGCTGTTGGACATGTTGCTTGTGTAGATTGCACTACCCACTCCTTGATCAGACTTTGGACGATCAGTGTAGATAACAATACTGTCCTGGTAATTGGTCAATATTTTTGCAAACATTGTTTTCATTATAAAATACTTATCTTTTTGGGATTTTTTAATGGTGTACTTTAAATTATACAATCTAAACGTTTCGATAACACTTACAGTTATCTTCGTCAGTAGCAATGTATGTTAAAAATTGTTAAAGATGTAGTAAACAATTTTGTCAAATGTGAAAAATTCAAACATAAACATAAGCCTGCTATTAATATAACAGTTTGAGAAACGTATAAGCCAACTATAAAATTGTAGTAAAGAATAACTAGGTCATTAAAATTAAATATTGTTAAACTGTCTTAAAGATGACAAACCAGAACACTCTCTACGACGAAAGCTAACAATGTAATGTTTGGATTTGTGAATGCTTCTATCATTTTAAAATTGAAGTTTTTCACAACTTTACACTTACATCATAACTCAATTAAATTTTGTTAAATGTGTTTTTTGGCTGGCAAATTTCATTGTTAGCTTTCGTCGTAGAGAGTGTTCTGGTTTGTCATCTTTAAGACAGTTTAACAATATTTAATTTTAATGACCTAGTTATTCTTTACTACAACTTTATAGTTGGCTTATACGTTTCTCAAACTGTTATATTAATAGCAGGCTTATGTTTATGTTTGAATTTTTCAAATTTGACAAAATTCTTTACTACATCTTTAACAATTTTTAACATACATTGCTACTGACGAAGATAACTGTAAGTGTTATCGAAACGTTTAGATTGTATAATTTAAAGTACACCATTAAAAAATCCCAAAAAGATAAGTATTTTATTATGAGTGTTAATGGTGAAAGTTTACATTTTCATATTGTTTTCATTGTATATTTGTTAGCGTATTCTTTAGAGCCTTGGTTGCAGTCTATAGTCGGGTCGCGTTTAACTTGTGTATGACTCATTTGTAACATTCATGTGGTTTAAAATTGCCTAAACGTACGTCGTGACCATACCATCTGTTCATATAGATTTCTTCATTCGTTTGTATCAACGTATTTATCAACAGATGGCGCTCTCATGGTACCGATTTGTAGTATAATTCCATTTTTTTGAACTAAAACGAAACCAAAGCTAAATTCATTACAATAATATGGCCAATAACGAACTGAATGCAAAAATATAGCAATTAGACTAACACTTTGAAAATATCATCATCATAATAAACAAATCTTTCATATGCTAATTGTAAACTGTCATAACGAATTAATATACCCAATTTTATTAATTTTAAACTGTAATTTAGAAAAAAAAGTCAACATTTAACTTTATTAATTGGTTCATAAAGTTTTATTAATATACTACATCGATATTGTACAAACATTTGAGAAATAATGATGAAGTACATTTTATAATTAACAATATTTGAAACATGCATTGCAACAATTAAAAATATTTACATTTACTTAAATTTGGAAATTATTCAGAGTTGTCATCACTGAAATCTTCACTGTTGTCCGAATTATTTCACCAACATTTATAATTAAAGGTTCAACATTGAAATCAAATTTTTGTTCTGTATTCCACCATTCGAGCATCCAATTTTCTGCATGTGTGATGCATCTTTTCCAATAATCTGCATCGATTCGGTTTTGCTGAAAGTAAAAACACCTGCTTCTGCTACTTCACGTTTTAAGGTTTCAACGGTAACATGGCACCCTACAAAAATGTAGACTGTTTATATCACATAAAATGAAGCAATGTTAAATTATACACGTTTTGAATGCATTTCATAAATCTTTCGTTTTACAAAATCTTTAATGTAATCATCCATATCGCATGATTTTGGTTTGCTCCGTATACGTTTGGTAGATATTTGTGGTTGACTTGGTGTAGCCTCATTAAATCTATTTTTTATAGTAGTTAAAGTACCAGAACTTATACCACAAGCTTCAGCAGTACGCTACAAGTACAATCTTAAATGAATTTCTAACAAATAGTATTCAACAAAAATTCTACCTGCATAACAGAAGTAAAAGGTGCAAATGCACCTCCATTATCTCGTTCCCTTTTAAAATAACGAAGAACGTTCGTAACCACTTGCTGAGCTTCCAACTTCTGATGTTTGTTTGGAAGCATTCTAACCTGTTTTAAAGAAAATTGTTTCAAATTGAATTAAATTAAATACATTATCTATTTACCTATTCAATAACCGTTTATATACAATTTAGTTTAAAAAAAAACTGTTTTGTAAGAAATTTATGATGAATAATGATGAAACGGAATAAAAGCAGCAATATTTAAGCAAACGTCAAGAAATCTGTCAAAAATTTGTACGTAGGTGTAGACATACGTTTCTTACAGTCCATATGCTGAATACAGCAGACGTACGTGGCTGAATTTATCTTACTCTACTGTGTAATAATAAAGTAAAAGAGCGCATTGTCAATAATTTTATTATAATAATGTACCGACATGAGTCATACACAAGTTAAACGCGGCCCGACTTTAAATGAATACATGCTTTCAGTACTATCCAAGGTGGAACTTCAATGCATCCAAGTGTGTACAAGCTGAACGGCAGTTCAATAGCCATATCCTCTCCTATTTGTCTCGCTTTGTTTTCACTCGGTCTCATAAGAGTTTCGTTATTTTATACACACTACTGTACTGGTTGTTAAATATAACTTCGTAGCTAGAATGCCGTGTCTGAGCACATATTCTAATCATGTACTTAAATCAGTTAGTCTTGATAATATCCTCGACGGTTGTTGACTCGGCCTCGTAACAAATGTTTTGCAATCTACTCGTGCGAAAAGCACCACTACACATTCTTAGCCCTTAACAGTGTTTAATTTGTGCAGCCACGTTTTTCTAGTACTTGAAAAGACCACACTGCTGTAGTCTATACTTGATACCACTAAGCACTTGTAGATTCGTATGAGCGCTTCTTTGTCGTTTCCCACTGTACGTATGATATGCATCTCAAGACATTAAGAACTTTCTTGCATTTAGTCATCAAGTGTTCGATGCTAGTTTCGGGGTGTCAGAAAATACCTCCAATAATTCACTGGAACTATACATACTAACGTTATTGGAGATGATGCTAGTTATTACATTGTTATGTGATATTCCGTTGATCATTCGTATTTTGTACCATAGGCCGCTGTTAGACGTATTTGATGTAATCCTTGTAACATAACTTTCCCACTACTTTTTATTCAAGTCTCTACTCCTGCACCTTCCTTTGGCTCTTAACTTCTTAAGTATGAGAGCATTTTCAGTAGCTGGACTCCTTTGAATCGATTTAAGGCCTGTTTTCGTTCAGTTATCGCGTTTTTGACTTCGTCATTCCACCATGGAACACATTTCTTTGTAATCTTTCTCGGTGTTTTTGGAACACTGATTTCACGTCCTTGTAATTTTTTTAATGTGAAATTAGGGACCGTTGCCATTGTTAAATGGCAAGAGAGAATTTTTAAATTTGTGCCAGTCTGCTCTATTTATTATCTATTTGATCGTTATTCTTGTAGTTGTATAATTGTGCAGGAAAATTATCTGTACTGGAGCATGGTCCGAAAGCATGTCATTTTGTAATACTTTCAAGCTCATTTTTGGGGCTAAAGGAGCGGAACACAGGGATAAATGTACCATCGAAAAGGTATTTTTTCGCGAATTAAGATAAGTTCCTTCTCCAATGTTTAAAATTATTAAATTTGGGCCTTCTATAGTTTTACAGCAGACTAACAAGCACGTCCTTTTGTTTGGAAGTCCATAGAGGGTTATGTTCGGTGAAGTCTCCTACGAGAAGGATGGGATGAGGTTATTTAATTGTCCAGGAAAAATTCAGTAGGTAGATACTGCATACCACATATTGAAATATACGATTAATGGTAACCGCCACCGCTTGTAGTTATGTTTTTGAATTTATAACATTATGAGGGACAGTTTCTTTTATCAGTATTGCAAAGCCTGCATGCCAGGGTCAATATCATTTCTGTATATATCATATCCTTTTAAGCTAAATTTATCGTGTGGTTTAAACCTAGTCTCCTGAAGACAGATACAGAATGGGTTTCCTTCAGAGATTAGAAGTTTTAACTCTGGTAAATTAGAGATGCATTCATAAATATTTAGTTGGAATATGTCGCTCATAATGTATAGAAGTAAAATTAAATATAAAGTATAGCTAAACTACAATAAATCCTTTAGAAAAATGAAATAAACAATACAACAATATTACAGTTAAGTCTAGGAAGTATTATATCACAGTTAAGTTTTGGAGGTATTTCCGTTATCATCGTGGTTTGATGATTGACTCAATTTTCATCTTTGTCGGGTTTAGCTTTTGTGGCCGACCTACTTCCTTCTTTTGCTTTCAGCTTGCTGGATTTATGAACTCGAAGTTACTTATTTCTTCGCTACCTGCAGAACCAGAGGAACATGCTGGACTTGGTTTTCTTTTTGATCCCCTTGTTGTAGTAAAAGGCGTGGGCTTTTCACTAATTACAGGTATATCAGCAGGAGTTATCAGCAATTCCGGGTGGATTTGATTTTCTATTTTCAATTACTGTTTTTAAAAGAAGTGCACATTCATCCTTCATTAGATTAAAATAGATTTATGGGAAGGTTGCTCTACTTTGTGGATAATTTTGACCTCTAGGGTTTTAAGCTCTTGCTTATACGTAGAACATGACGTTGCCAATGCACTGTGATTCCCTCCACAATTGGGACATCGTAAAAGCTTTTCACATGAGTTTCCTGAGTGTAGATTTTTCCCGTAAATACATCTTGCATCATTTACACAGCGATCTGCTGCGTGACCATATCGTTGGCACTTGTAGTATCTCAGAGGGTTTAGAATATAGAGTCGCACTTGCAAAGTATGAAATTCTACTAGGATGGTCTTTGGCACTTGAAGGCAGCTGAATGGTAGCACGTGATTAGCTGCATCTTGGAATTCACCCTCTTTCTTTGCCCTAATTCTTCTTACGTCTATGACACCTTGATCTTTTAGGTTTTCCTTTATCTTTTCTAGAGAACTGTTTAACAGGTCTTTACAATACACAACACCTTTTGAAATGTTTAATGTAGCATGTGGTATGACTGTTACGTCATATGGCGAGAATTTCGTAATTTACAACAACTTATTTGGCTGCTTGTTGCATACTGTTTCAACCATTAGGTCGCCTTTAAACTTTTTGACTTATTTCACATTGCCTAATATACCATACAACACTCTACTTATCATACAGGGCCTCACATTATCAAAGTCACCCTCCGTTCTTCTAATTAACAAGAACAGTGGGATGTTACCCGACCTCACTTGATCAATTATACCATTCTGAAGAGTATTTGTGTGCTGCCTCTCCGCAACACCCATTTTAGAGGATGGGTCCTTGTCAAAGGCCACGCTTAGATCGTTTCCCATTCCACTACCTTGTACTTGCTCTGTGGACTGGTTTGCTACCACAGCAGCCGAGGTAACGAGCTACCGACCGGTACTGGAGACAATCCGAACCCCTGCATCGTAAAATGTTTGCGCACAGAAGGGCTCAAATTTTTTTTTTACTTACTCTAAAGCACTCGGAAACACTGGGAGGGTTTAGGAATGTTGTTTGGCTGCCGAGAAATATTTATGAATGGCTAGCTTAAATTGACTCAACGTTTGGAGGAAAACAGGAACTGGGTAGTGCATTCCACAATTTGGTCGCCGTGTGGAAAAATATAGATTTATTGCGATACGATGGAATTTTGAGTGCGTAATTATGGTGTGAATGGGCAAACCGAGTGTTCCTAGCGAAGATGGCCTGCGAAGGTGTTAAGGAGTGTATTTCGGAGGCACAGTTGCCATGATAATAGCAATAGGACAAGGAAAGAACAGAAACTATTCTTCTATGCTGAAGAGGTTGTAGCTCAGAAGTCAGAGGTGGGTCATTTATAAGCCTGATAGCTCTTTTTTGGATGCGGTTTACCATATCAAGGGCGTATTGGGGAGCATTGGCCCAGAGGCGGGAATTGTATTCCAGATGAGGTCAAATTTGAGCCTTATACAGTAAAAGGCGATGTGAGGTACTGTTTAGATCTGTATAGAGAACCCAGTTTACGGGCAGCTGTATTTCTGGCTGACAAAATGTGGTCAACCCATGAAATGTTCGATGATAAGGACATCCCTAACATAGAAATAGGGTTTGTCAGCGTCGAACGGGAGTATACTATTCCTTCCCCATTTAAGGACACGTTCTAAATCACTGTGACATATGAAAGAAGATCACCCGTTGAACGACTCTGTCTGAACCCATACTGGTGGTCGTTTAAGAGTTTATTGGACTCCAGGAACGAAGGTAGTAGGTGGTTGATGGCTATTTACGACTACCCAAAGGATATGAAACTAATTCTTTGCATTTACGTCCTTCAAACATCTTTTTGGCCTTGGTAATGATACTTTTGCAACTATATCTTGCGGCAATATAGTTGACGTGATTTTAGGTAGATTTATTTGATTTCCATTTGATACAGAGTTTATGCTTTTGCGATAATTCATCAGTGCAAGCCCTATTAAATCAGGGTTGGGAACGGGCATGGCCTACATTATTATGTTTTTTGGGAATGTATAACTCCATACCCATCAGGATAACTTCAGTTATTGAAAGAGAAATTTTGAAGAGGAGGACCATTTAAAGCAATACTTACGCCAGGGGAAGGTTGCAATAAAATATCGCAATTCGCTCCAGTGGATTTGGATACAAAGGAAGTTATTACGATTAGGCAGTAGCCCGATTGACCAAGTGGGGAAGGGACTCTTGTTCTACATACAAGTGGGTTAGTTGTAAGGAATAGGTCCAGGAGATATGGAGTATGGTTAGGGTTGTCAGGGATTATGGTTGGTTAGGAAATGAATTGTGTGAGATCACAGGATACAGCAAATGCTTCTGCACTATGACCTGCGGGATGAGTAGTAAATGAAAAATGAAGCCAATTGGAATTGTGGGCATTAAAATCTCCCAAAATTGAAATATCGCAAGACGGGAACTGTGATAAGAGGTAGTCTATTTTCAGACTAAGGGAATCAAGATCTTGGAAGTTGTTATCATTGGGAGACCTATACATACAACAGTAGAATTTCACAAGTTAGGGCCTATAATGTTTGAACCAAATCGCGTCAAATTTGTTGTTTTCCAAAGTGGATATCCTCTTACAACCTACGTTGTCCTTGGTATACGCACATACTCCACCTTTAAGGCGAAAGTTAGAGTGGAGGTTGTATCTGGGAAATTGCAGCAGGTCAGGCCAATCAGTGCTTCCAGGGGAGACTTGTGTTTCTGATAGAAACATAATGTCCGGTTGCACTTGTTCAAGGTGTTGGTGAACAGCATTAAGATTCGACCTAATACCACGTATGTTTCAGTAATGAATCCGGATGTTGGTATCTTGGAAGGCCGAGGTCGCTTGAGTCCTGCCCTCCCGGGCATCCGAATTTGGCAGAATTTTATTCCTGGCAGATATTGTTCTTCATAGTCTTGAATTTGGCATTAACGAATTTTTGCCCCCCCCCCCAGAATCCTTGGGACGTTTCGACGAATCTATGTGAGAGTGTGGGCATCTCGCTCTGCTCAGCTGGGGTGCAGCATCTGTTTTAGAAGTCGTCATTATAAGGGTATAGCCATTAAAACGCCACGCTTGGCAAGTGCGTGTTGGCAAGTACATAAGGAATAAAGGAGAAAGTGACCGGCAGCCCTTACCGAGCTCAGAAAATTGGAACACCATGGAGGGAGCCCATGGTAAATGTGGTGGTATTGCACCGGGCGGCATGGGGTATACATGTCTTTCACCCATGAAGTTGTAGAATATTAGGGCTGAAAAGAAAGCATTAATTAGGTTACATTGCATCTTACAAGAAAGAAAAAAACTTTTTTTTGTACGATTGCTGAACAAAGTTATTGTACTTAAAACAAAGCAGGCTATTCATTAACCTAATCTAATTAAAAGGATCGTGCATAAGTTATATAGTACCCCAATCTGCTTATGGTTAGTTTCGTGTGTTGACAGCTTTAAGATTGAAGTACGTTATTTACTTTGGTTTATTATTTAAGTTCCAACCGGTATATTATTGCACTTTTAAACTAATCAAATCTGTTTAATATTGTCGCGAAACTTAGCTTTTCTATTTTTTTTTTTAACTTCCTTTTTATCCAACTGAAGGGCAATAGTAAATAACGACAATGACAACGTTAGCCCTCCCGACTTTAATTACCTACTTTTAGGGTCAGTTAATTACACATAAAATTAAACACAGTAACAATGGTAAAAGTTAGATTCAAATTTGCTGTCAAAGAAAAATTTAATATAAAACAATATGAAGTACAATGTTATAATTAAACACAGAATTTAATATAGTGCCAAATATAAAATTGCAATCATAGATATTATTTACTCGCCTTTTTTATTTATTTAGGGTCAATTAATTACAGTTAAAATTAAATATAGTAACAATGGTAAAAATTAGATTAATTTCAAATTTGCTGTCAAAGAAAAATATAATATGAAATACAATGTTTAATCAAACTTGAAAATTAATATAGTACCAAATATAATATTGCAATCATAGACATTATTTACGCGCCCTTTTTATTTATTTAAGGAACCATTTCACACTGTACAAAAATTGTACTGTTTTGATTATTATTATTTTCGTTTATTATTAATATTCAAACCGACAAAATTTTTGCTTAAACTTTGGATTACGGATTCGATTCAGTTATTTATTTTTATCATTTAATCTAATAAAATGATCCTTATGACAATGCTTACGCCTGTGTTTGCTATAGAAAGGGATTTATTAAATACAAGGCTGTGGATTTTTATGAATCACATCTGGTCTATTTTTCTTACAATTAGAGATATTCATTAATGACTGTTACATACTCCCCGCTGGCGTGGGATAAAATAAGTTATTTTATCGGTTCTCCATAATTCATTATTATTGCAAAAATGTTTACCTGTTTGGGTTTAAGACAAAAGGGTGGTATTGCTATTTGCCCTTCAAGTTTACTTTACAATTATACGAGTTTAACACATCCGTTATGAATAGTTGCAGTTCATGATCGTTGCGTGTTCCTTTCCGAGTTGCAATTTTTATCTACCTACCAACGGGCCAAAGCCTTTGTTTACTGTTTTATTTTTATTTTTAACCAAGAACAAAAGAAAGACCTAGGATTCCAAACAAACTGAAGAAATTATTTTTTAATTTATACTTAACTCAATCGTAATAAGATTGGTAAAAAACCTAAAGACCAAATGAAGAATGTTTTATTCTCAAAAGTTTTAATAAATAAATTTGATTTCTTTAACAAAATTAACGGAAACATTTTTCATTCAATTTGACGAGGGCTATTTATAACGTAAGTGTAGTTTTAAACTAATATGTTTTAAAATTAAAACAAAGAAACATAATTAAGTAAAATACAATGGAATTCTTTTTACAAATAATTTAGTTTCTTGTTATACTCACAGAACTTCAATTGGATAGAAAATAAACATCAATTAAAATTCAATTTAATTCAAAAGGACTTAGTTGTAATAACTACCTATTAAAGCCTTTGGAACAATGCAATTAAATTAAACGAGGGATAAATCATGTTAGCGACGTACAATTTTGAAGTATGTGTTTGATTTCATAGTCTTAACTAGTCTGATGCGAAATTAGAAACTGTTCGTGTCATGGTATAATACAGTATATGTTCTTGACATCACAAAAGATAACGAAACGGATTGCATTTTAGTAGTTATGCTTTCGTTACCAATTTTCCAAGTACATTTAATTTTTTGCAGTCTTCTGCAGTGGCAGACATTTAATTAGCTCTGTCGTCCCCAATGGTTTAATTCGAATATGTTTTTAGATTTTAATGTTGATACAACTGATTAGTAAAATGATATTAAATGTGAGTAATATTTTACTTCTACATTAGGGTATGTGGACAAAATTCAGATGGTTAAACATGCTATTAGTTTTTACTTTTTGTCGCGTTTTCCGTTTTACTTTTTGTTTTCTGGCAATGACGTTTTATGCGAGGGTATTTTCTTTATGTTTTATATTTTGTTATTAATCAATGTAACAGACTGCTAAAACATTAGTTAACGTCTGTAAGGAATTGTATACAACAATTCGTTTCGTATTGTAAACTTCAAACACTTAACTAGAACATTGAAATTTAAATACAGCTGTCACTTAACCGTATTTCAGAGACTTTATAAAATATTATTTTCTGATTTTCATGTTTTGTTTACAATAATGCAGATAAAATTAATCAAAATACCTGTAGAAATAGCTATTTTTCAAGACAGTGTGTAACAGGTGCTTCTTGAAAATATGGCGTTATTAGTTAAGAGTGCTAACCATGTAATACTTTAAAGTTTGTATCAATCAAATACCTATACTTAGTATGTGACGCAAGCTTTCATTTTGTGATATTATGACCAAGGTGTATTGCAAGGTAGCTTACAATAGTTAACTATGTAACAAGTGCAAAAGGTGAGTGTTTAATGCATGCGACGTGCATTTTTCCAAGGAAGCTTTAGGCCAAGATACTGTAGACTGTAGCTAAGTGCGATAAGTGTAAGTAAACCAAAACTATTGTTTAATAAAATAATACGTATAATATAATTATGGTAGATAGTAGAGATGTATTATTTTCCAGTGCAATAAAGCTATTTGTACACTCACAATTTTTTTGATCTACTTAAACTGACAAAAGAGAATCATTGGTAATATATAGCTATGAAACATGTATGTTAGTGTTAAACGGGTGTTTCATTTCTGGTAAAAAAACTAAGACATAGCAAAGGAGACCATAGAGTAAGGAGAAACATTTTTTTTTTACTTTAATTAAACCGTCTTAGTGCGTAAAATGTGTGTACTTAGCACACAAACAGATTAGAAAAAATCCAGGTCCGTATTCCATTTTTTTACCTGGCCTCTAGGCCCCCAAAACTCGAAGAAAAATTTTTAAATCGAAAATATGTGCCTTAGCCTTTTTTGGTTTGTATTAGGGCCTAAATGATGTCCTACAAATTTGATACAATTCGAATTATATCTAGCCGAGCCCCAAAGCCCAGTTATATTTATAAATATACAGAAATGTAAATAATTTGATTTTATCGTGCAGCCTTTCGCTAAACTTAATATTTTTGTTTATAAAACATCAAGTTCACCCATAACTCACCACGGGGAGATAACTGCACCTGGAGTTCTACCCGCCCACCCTCCTAACTGTTTATAAAGTGTTTCAAACATAATTTATTTTTTTAACGTTGTATTGACCCTTGTTGTCAAATATTGGTAATATTGGTGCTCTAGCTTGTAATTTGGTTCTAATGTATCCATCGCTGGATATTGCACCACAAACCTTTTGCGAAGCCTCGGTAACCAGTTTTATACATCGCTCAACACCAAGAAATTTTTCAAATACTGGTGTATTTTTGTGTTTTGTTATATATTGCAAGTCGTTTTCAGTATATTTCATTGTCATGGGCGGCTCGGTTACGACACAGGATTGCCAATCGATTAACTTCGATTAATCGATTAATCGTCTGCATTCTAATTTAGGCTAGGTACTTTGAAAACTCTAATTTCATCGGTTATCCGCTTACTAGCATTTTGAATCCTTCGAATGTTACACATCCAAACCGCACTAGGCGTCGTGTATGCTTACTAATGTAAGCGGGTTGCCAAGCCAGCTAACAGGGAGATGGGTGTGGTCGAAATAATAAGTAAAATAAATGATTAATATGCTCAAACACCTTACACCTACATTCAAACAGCTCAGTCCGGGAAAATATGTCTCTAGGCGCCACCACAATCGAAACTTTGCTAAAATAATTGTCTTAAGCTGGATGTTAATTAACCCTACTTGATTGTGGAAAGTAGGATTGTGCTTACTCAGTAAACTCTCACACGAGGGTTCTAAAACAAACACTCGTCCCAAACAATTCAACTCAAGCTTAAATATATTTAGTACTACCCAGGTTATTAAAAACTTTTTGAATACACCTCGTATACCAAAACTACCAAAATAAAGTTGATCATTCAAATTCATTCAAGGAACGGTAATTAATTTTTAAAATTCCTAACATGAACGATATCTTTTAAAATTAATTTAATTTCCATAACATTTCTGAATCGTACTGACATTCGTAAATATGCGTAAGTTCTCAAAACTCCAACTTTTTGTTATACTTAATGAAATTTTTAAAACAACTGTGTTGCGCTAATGAAACTAACATGAAAATTTTTGCAATCAACCTGGCAAATATAACCTTTCAGGTTGTTCATTAATCTTAAAAAAAATCCAAAATATGCAAAGTCTACACTTAACTTGTCAAGATCTACTAGGTCACCAATTAAGTAATCGTCACAAATATGTCTCATAACTGGCTAAATAAACAACAGAATAAAAAAAATTTAACGATAAATATATATTGTCCTGCATAAAATAATAAACAAATGACAAAGAAACAAACACAAATATATTTACATGTACCACTACAGCGTGGTTGAAAATCAAAACCACACGTCACTACCAATTTCTGCAAAATTCTTAATACTAAAACAACCAATCAAAACCACATAACTCGAGAACGATTATCTTTTCGCTTCTAAACTAATTAATATTTACTCAACATTACACAAATGAACGAAACAAAGAGATAATCCTGCTTTACTAAATTTTCAAAGTACTTAAATATAATCCTTACTTAAAATTGTCCATTTATCCTACGCTTTTCTTTCTTCTTTCTTCCCGTAAATCAATTATTTTTAGTCCATTTGCAATCCTTAAATTGCATGAAACCACATAACCAGTGCTTCACAATTTCACAAACACTTATTCCTTTCTGTAATCACAAATAGTTCAATAACACGTAATAATCTGTACACGTTTGGTTGCCTCTTAAAATTTCTAGCAACCTTTAGGAAAGTTTAGTCCTTCCTTACACAAATAAACTTTTAATGTCACATAAAATTATGTTAACATTGGCTTAATTTACTACCAAAAATTTCGTTTACTTAAAGGTGGTCCCATAAATAATTTTAACTAAATATCGGTACAAGAACACGCGCCGCACTTAACACTCTGACGTAATAACTGTTATCTTTTATAAATCTGCTTATGCACTTTTTACTTCCTTGAAAATAAACAAACTAATTTTATCTTCAACCTCAATTTAATTAATAGTTTTATTTATGAATGTCTTATACGATTCACCCCCTTTCGGGTTACGCAGTTGTTTCACAATGACTGCCTTCAATATTATTCACAAATATAACTCCAACTTAACCCATTCTAAGCCACACTACACCTCGCGCGCGTCTCCCCAACATTCACCACAAGCAACAGCCAAAAACGAAAAAGCCCCCGTCAATCCCTGACTTTCCTATTTATAACTTCAGTCATCCATCTTTAAACATGTCTTCCTTCCGCGCTATATTCTCCAATAGTATTCACTCAAAATTTCATAGTTCCAACTGTTACTACCATCTGTACAACCACGCTCATAACTACAATACATCGCCATATTTGTTCTTACTTACAAATTTTACAATTACTTCATGAAGAAATCATTTTTCGTCATTACATTCATTCAGTAGCCACTCTGGACCATTACGCAACTTTCAACATTTATATCCAACCTGCGCTCTATCTCCTTCCGCAACATTTGCAAAAATAAGTACCGTCTAAGATCTCAAATCCCATATACATACATATATTCTCAAAACAATTGCACAACATTACGAAAACCTTCTGAAATTAACACTTAAACATACCCAATCTTTCTCTACATATTTTCCAAAACATTCTACACTTATACCCTCACATCTTCTGGCAAAGATTACTCATTTATCCTCAAACATTCCATTTCTTACGGTAGCAAAACAGTAGCAATACAGTAGCAAACATTATCGTCCCATCGACAAATTTATCTTCACATTTACATTCATCAGAATCTAATTATTCCAACACTAAAGTCTCTATAATATTCAAATACACGTATCTACATACTGAATTATATTTCTCCTAAATTTCCAGTGGCGTATCATACACTCATATACATTATGCATACACACAAAAAAAATTTTTTTTTTCGTTCAAACTCAATACACTCGCACTCAAAACACGTCGTACACGTCATTATAACACCCTACATACAGGGTGCGTCAACGCAACCTGACACGAACAGCTAGTTCCCTAATGTTGTCGCGTGGGTCGACTAACATCGATACCATAATATTCTCCTGATGTGCAAAGTAAGCGTTATTTGTGTCACTTTTTTGCGGAAACTCTCGTGAGGCTTTGATGGCATTCCAAAAATGTACTGCTCCATTTGTCAAAAGTGGCTTATTTTTTACATGAAACCAAGTGGGAGCGCATACTTTCAGAATATATCTGATTAATACTTGCAAATTGTCTGATGAATTTAAGGTAGCAACATAAAGTCGAAGCATTCTGTTTGCCGTTATAAACCAGCAGGAATGGCTCATTTTGCAGGGATATTTTTTGGCCATCTTAACAGAACGTACACCATCGCGAATTGAAAAACACATTTGGTGTAAATATTGCTGATCCGTGCTTAAATCTTTGTTCGTTAATTGTGTAGTTCACAATCAACGTGCTTAAAAAGTATAACTGGTAATTGTTCACAGTCCTCTACAAGTGATCCAAGAGGACCCGAATAAGTACATGGTCCCTTTGTATGACCATCTAAAGCTTATAGCAAATGGCGTAGACGCTCATTAGTGTGAAGCAGTCAAATAGTCCATTGAAGAGGTTTGTTAATACAAGTTTCCATGAGCCGAATAGCACCTCATTTCCAACAGGTATTAACATTGGTCCCATCGCGGCCGATGACTTGTTGGATATATTCCTTCCTTTTTTAAATACTGAATAAGATTATCTTTTATATTTTCGGAACTAGTAGGAGGTTGCAAAAATAGATGTCCAAAGTAAATACTGCCAAGCTCTTGTATTAACGATAGATGATCTTCGGTCTTCTGCACACGACGACTCCCTAGCTGTAGTATAGTTTTGTCTTTACAGCCATACAAATACAAACCGCTTATTATTTGTTTATTATCAGCTTCAGATTTTTTAATAATTTTTCGGTTTTTATTTATTTCACGACGTATTTTATTTTTGTCAACGACCTTTGCTAGATTTTATACTGAATCCACACTAAAATCTTGTAAAACTGCACTAACAATTTTAGCAACGGTTCGATTGAATGCTCTAGTTGAATCAGCAGCGTTCGCCGTATGAGATAAACATGTTCTCATTTGGATTTTAGTTGAAGTTTCCAATATTTTTGGCCTTTTATAAAGAGGGCATTGAAATTATTCACCAGTACTATTTTATGATGAAGTTTCATTTCCTTCCGATGTAACTGGATAGTTCTGAATACAGCTAGTACCACTACTGCTAGGCACGGGTTTGTGGTAGTAGCTATAGTGTCGAGCTTTGGCTGTTGTTTTCCAAGTTGTTTAGTAACACCTTTATCTACACCTGCGATTAGCGCCATTCTATTATTTCGTTGATCAGTTATAAATGGCCATTCTATTTCGGGACCTTTTCTTGATTTTTCAGTCACACATATCACGAGTTAAACACATTGCAGGTACATACGTCAAATAAGTTTTTTCAATATTCTCTAAAGGAATTAATTTTATCTTGTAGACTCTGCGACTTTCTACTTTTCAACAGTTTTATTAAATTTTGATATTTGTTGTTAAAGTTTAAATTTAGTTTGACAATTCTTTGATGAGACACGAAAGGAAGTGACGCACTAGTCCAGACTTGCTCAATTTTAAATGCAACTGTATTAGCAGCATTCGCTGAAAAAGGTTCCTTGCTACCGCCTTCAATTTAAGGGGAATACACTTCATTACATACTCATAAGTTGGTAACTGCTCGGCACTCTGTAATTAGTCTATTGCACAACCGAATATGGGACAACTATTGTGTGTCCTAGTTTTTTAGACATTTTCGAGTACCGGGATGCACTGTTACAATGCGGGACTTTAATGCGGGTATTTAAACACACCAAACCAACTAACTGCATCAACGCTTATAATCGTACTAATTGTTGACCGGTTCCTTGTGCTTCAGGTCGCGTGGCAACAGGAGGCGCAGACGCACTCGCGCTTACGTCGTGCATCCATATTTGCAATGTTGCGCTACTTCATTTTTTCCTTTCCAAGTGTTTGATAATTTTACGGCACGGATAAAAATAATCTTATTATGTTGATTTTTTGCGTTGGTTAGAGAAATTTATGCTAAGGATAAAGAAAAACTACCAAAACAAGTCCTTTTGAATTCCATGTAGGGAGGGCGGGGGGTTGGGACAAGTAAATATTAAGTTACAGACGTTGGATTTTTTATGTGCGTTTAAAATAACAGTTAACACACTTTTCAAGCAAAGATGAAGAAAAAAAAATTTTAAAAATGTATGTCCCTTTTGGGTCCTAGGGGGCCCGGCTAAATATGAAGTTAAAGACCTGCGATTTTTCCTACGCATTTAGAATAAGAACAGGCACACTTTTTCCCCTAAGGCGAAAAACTTGAAAAAAAAATTCGGCCCACGCTACCATAGAATACGTAAGAAACAAGCTTCCACATTTCCTCAAGTTTTACATGTGCATTTGCATATTTAAATAGGCTTAGTACGCATGCTTAGCGTCTAAAAAGAATTGCTCGTTTTTCGAATGACCGCAGAAAAAAATGTTAAACAATATAGGCAATTAGTTTTCAGAAATTTATGTATAAAAAGAACTAATGAACATTTAGCAATACCAGCGATACGGATAGTTGGTTTACGAAAAAAGGTATTGGTGACAAGTCATAGATTGCAGTTTTTGGACGCTTATTATATTATTAGTTGCCTAAACTACTTGAAAGTGAAAGCACTTTGTTTTATATACACGAAGTACAAAATAACTCATTAATTTTAATTATTTCGTGACTATTGGTACCACTTCTTGTGGTTTATGAAAGCGGTTGATCAGGTTGATCATGCCGCGGTTACTGTGAAATAAGCCTAACTACAATTATTTACTCAGCTATTTGTAATGCTAAATTGCTGCTAGTTTTGTAATTGAGAATAAAGATTTTTTTTGCAGCGGGAGGCAGTATTTAAAATACCAGTACACATTGTAATCTTTGAAAAAGGCTGATGAAATAAGGGTGTGTTGTGGTTATCAATTCACCCCAATTATTATTTATCCTTATAATGTCAACTAGAAGATTATGAGCCTTTTAGTCAGTCGGAGATTAAGTGGGCCGGGTTCTAAAAATTTCGATTTGCTTTAATTTAAAAAATGTGTGAGATATTTTCGCTTTCCAACATTGATGTAGCTTCAACCTGTAAATAATGTTAAAAATATCTCGGACGCCAACTTATTTTATGGAAAACAAGTTAACCTTAAATGTAAACAAGGTTTATTATGTATAACTTCAAATCAAGTTGTAAAGTAGAAAAAAAAACTAAATACTAATGTTAGTAAACTAGGATTAACTTAAAAAAAAATTATGAATTAATGCTTAGAAATGAAATACCAGCAGTACGTTTATATTTTGGTTGTCACTTTTATACTGTTACTGATAACTAAATATGCTGGTGAATACACGCTTCTGAATTTGGTTGTGCAATAATTCTTGAAATGGAAATATAACAGGGTTTTGATACTTGTTGATTTAAAATATGTAAATTCCTTTAGAAAGCAGCCAAACTTATTTGATTTAAACGGGTTAAGATACCATCTATTTACAATTCTTCTGCGTAGCAACAAACTTTTACTGCGTCATCCTCGATCAATTGAAACGTAAAGCGTACAAATAACGGTAAACTTAGTTGCATAATGAAAATACGCAAAAAAGAAAAATTACTGTAAAAATAAAAGTGCCTAAATAAGGTAAACATCTCAAACAATGTAAAGTAGGTCCAAATTGCACTTGCTGTAAAAATATACAGCAACAAAATTTTTAAGAGTGTAAAATTGATGCTCTTTTCGCTTTTAATCATCTACAAAACGATGCAAATTAAATCCTTGCGCATGACCTGTCTGAAACTCGAACGATATGCGTACGTAATTAGAATAATGTTTTTAGCCACTAAGGTATGCAATTTATATGACACGAAAATGAACGAAGTTACCTACATTAGTGAAAATTTCAACATAACATAAAAAGTTTGCTACAACATCACAACCGACCGTTTGCAATAGGACACTTCCACTAGAGATCTAGGTCCCTAGTGGAACTACTAATCTAAAACCCGGTTCTCATCTTTAATCTTTTTATTGTTATGGCAATATTTAGAAATGTGTCCACGGTTCATTGGTACTGCTTCGTTGGAATCTCCTATAACATCAACACAACTGATCGTCTTGATTTCTTGTAAGAGTCGGCGTTCCGATTTGTAACTTCGGGTGTTCACTATTGGTTTCAAGCTCTAATATCTGAAAAACACTGTAAAGTAGTAACGTTAATCGATAAAACTTCCAATAATAGAAAGGAACCAGAATGGCAGAAACAGGTGTTGATCCTTTGGAAGCAGCCGCTTGAGCTTTAACAAGACATAAAGCGCTAGGAGGCGTTAACAAGGCAGTAATAACCCTTCAGGTTATATTGTTAGCACTTTAGTTAGCCATGTAGCTGCACTGACTAAGAAAGGGCGGTTACCATACAGTCGGTGAAATTTAACAAATGTAGATTAGCCACTTATAAGAGGGAAATAGCTATGAATCTATTTTAAAGTTTAAAAAAATGATAAGATTTTATTCGTAAATTCCAATATTGACGTTTAAATCAAGAACCGTTTTGTTATGTTAATTAAAATTAATTATTTAACAATATCCTGCCATCAGAAGTAAGCAATTATTAATTTTTGAGTTAAAATTTAGCTACTAGTACAAGAAAGTACTGTAACTGTCACCTAAAAATTAATTCTATACAGAAACTTGACTACATATCTACGTTAGAATTGTAAGATAGGTAATTCTGCGTAAAATCCGAACACGCAGGAACGTTGGTATAAATTTTACAACAATGGTATTATTAGATTATTCGCTCAATAGTATTTGTATAGAAATTCGCTGTTACATTTGTCGGATTAATTCCTTATTCTGTAAACCTTTGACTTACAGAACTGTATATCCGTTATTTACCATTTCTACCCCTTTGTTATAGTTGATTGGGTCAAATTATCACTGAAGACGATAAAATATTTGTGGGAAAATTAACTTCGTGCATTCACTTCATATTGCTGCATGTTTTTTGACTGATTTGGAAACGTAACGACTTCATATCATCACAAACATAAACTTAGTAGGGCTAGTTACTAAATAAGTCTAACTACAACAGGTCACGATATCCGTTCTAGAACTGTTTAGTATCACAACCTCTGTTCGTAAGCATCTAAGGAAGCCTAATTATTGAAATTGGGTAATCTAGGTCCAGTACCGAGAATTACGCCTGCTTAGCTTACTAATACGTTTCCAGGGGGAATACTTTTCCCAATCAGGCGAGAAACGGAATTTATTTTCGTGTAGTCCTTAATTTCTACTCGTTTCCTAATTTCTGTGTCTGTTCTATACTTACACATTAGTATCGTGTTTTTGTGTACTCATTTCGTTATTAACCTAGTAAGTTAAAGCTACCGAGTTCGAATCGAGGAGTAGTCAAGTGCTTGAGAAAAAATCAGAGTAAATGTAATGCGAAATAAGTCCTCAGGATTACGTCTGATGACGGAAACAGAGCCCAATTCTGAAACGTGGAGTTACAAGAACAAAATCTGTGGAAATACGCCGAACAATTCAACCACAGTCACAAAACGGTTATAATAAAAACTTAATTCAACATGTAAGCAAAACAAATAGAAATAATGTATATTACTTACCTACAATCAGTATCACAGACGGCTACGCCACTCCAGAAGCAGCCCGCCGTTGCGGGTAGCGATCACGCAATTGTCTTGGGAATTGATGATCCAACCTCATATAGAATGTGATAAGTGGATGTTACTTTCATCTATAGTACAGGTTGTTCTGAGTCTGAGTAAATCGGATAATAACTATGTTTGCTGTTAGTGTTGCAAAATACAAACTAGCGATGATGGTTTATCCTTACTTAAACCAATTTTATAATACTGCAAGATATACCAAACACATATAAATATTATTTATTCACTACACGTATAAATAATTTAGTGTGTACAGTTACCTTTACAAGATGATCACTGTAATCCGCGGACAAAGTTGTAATGGCGTACAACTCTATTGCATATCATGGCGACAAAAAATATACCCCCGAGGCAAGTCCTTTGTATCGCCTAGACAAAGGAACAGTGAAATACAATTAGATTGTGCGAATTCCTTGGTCAGAAATTCCCCGGGGCAGACATCTTGTGTGACTAAACGTTTAATTAGCTCTCATTGAGAATAAAGTGTTTATTTCCATCGCTGAAGTAAACCTATCCACAGCTGTTGTCAAAAGATAATGTTCTATATAGACCTTTCAACTTAGTGGCTTAACGAACAACTTTTGATAAAGGTAAATTTAGCTAAATTGTTTTATTATCGTCTAAAAAATATTTTATGGTTTTTTATGGACATTTTAGTGACACCCTGTATAATATGTTGCTACTAATAATAAATCAATTGATATATGACGTATAACACTACTATAAATACGATAAAAAGTTCATTCAGGTGATACTGATTACTTTAATCTAAAGTTTGAAATAAATTTGGGTTAATTTTCTGTTTCTTTATCCACCAATCAGTATCGTCTGTATGTAAATATGAAAGACTGGTAATTTAGCGACGTTAGCTATCAACTTGCTTTCTTCTTGACATATCGTAATGAAGTGCAATTCTTGTGTTATTTTACGTACCTATAGCCACTTTAAATACAAGATTTAATTTTCCAGAGCGTATTTCAGTAAATTATGAATATAAATACTACACAATACTCTGTAATGAGCTGTATATTAGAAGGAATCGCAATAGGGCATGTACTTTCAATAAATAATATATGTGACGTGCATACCTAATGTACGTCACGTTCAATTGTTAATAATTTTAACAATTGAATTATTATTAAAAATACAGAGCTTTACTGAAAAACTAGTTATTAAAGCGAAGGCGATGTAATAGGTAAAACGATTTCACCCTGAAGTTGAAATATAGTCAAATTAATTCGGCAGTTCTTTCAAATCAAGTTATAAAAATATAATAGTAGTTAAAACGGAGAAGAATCACTACATGAATTCTTAATTTTTATAAATGATATTCATCCAAGCATTAAGTCTGCCATGGAAAAGAAAACTAGTGGAAGTTTACCATTTCTTGACATATTATTTAAACATAATAATTCACTATCGATTAAGGTTAACCGAAAGCCGACAGTCACCTTCGTAAATTATCAAACCATCATCCACATGAAAAAAATTGTGTAATTAAATCTTTAGTGGATCAAACTTAACGAATTTGTGATCATGAAGTTGTGATCAGAGAAGTACATAGATATTCAACAAAATCATACAAGTTAATGGATATTCCCTTATAGATATTAATAATTTGGTTACACCTGCGAGACGTAACCATAAAGAACAATCAGTGCTTAATCTTGGTACTGCTTTTCTTCCTTTTGTAAGTAACGTTACCGATAAGATTGAAAATATCCAAATTAATCGTGGCATTAAAACTGTCTTAAAACCTAAGAGAAGAATGAACCAACATTTAAGTATGTGTTATACTGTTCTTGTGGAAAAATATACAATGTAACCACAAAACGTAGTTTTAATACAAGACGTAAAGAGCATATGATATTTCGTAGATTATGTCAACCAGAAAAATCTGCGGTAGCTAAGCATGCTTTAAATAGTTTAAATGATGACGTTCAATTTAATACTATGGAAACATCGTCAAGACAGACCTAATTGATATCGAAACGTATAGAATTATACAAAATGTAAGCAGAAAATTACACCATTAGAAAATTCAGAAGATAAGTATCTTAATTACGTCTAATAATCCACAAAGTTTACAGTTTCATACTACACGTTGTTTTAAATTTATCAGATAAAACCAACAGCTATAAGGGCATTGGAAATAATTAAAGCAATCCACATCATCGTACCGCAACTGATTGAGCACACTCAGCCTAAACTTGTATATTGGATAACACTAAATACCAAATTTATATTTGACCTAACACATTTTAAAAAACAAGACACATTACCGCTTGTGTATCTTGCACAAATACCGAATATTATGTCCAGCCATTCTACTTATACAAAAATCCTTACGGATTGTTCCGAAACTTAGTACGCGGTGGAGAGTGCGATTTATATAAATTGAACATGCCACAATTGGTCACTAAATAAGAGTACCCGTTGATCTGTCGTTACTACAACAATAACAACTTCTTTATATGCACAGACTACTTAAGTACTATTCAAGTAATACACAATCTAAATTACATTAAGGATCCCTTAGTAGACATGGCCATAGAGCAATTGCATCAACTCACCACCGAATGTAAGAACAGGAATAATGTGGATACCATGGCACATTAGAAGACCTGAATTTGATAAGGTAGGTGTCGCAAAAAAGTGCTACTAGAATGAAAGTAGGTGACATGGCAATCCACCCAAACGATTTTAAGAAACACGTAAAAACCAAATGAAAGGAATCCAAAGCGAGAAATACACCAGCCCTTGGAAAACATATCCATTAACAAGTAGAGACCAAGTTGTACTTACTGGACACACGAACTTAACGCGCAATTTCTTACTAGATAACAGCGAGAGAAAAATACGTAACCAATGTTTATATAACATAGGAATAAATATTTATCGAAAACACAAATAGGCAGGGGATGATTCTCCAGGTATAGACACGATACTGTCAATCCCAACACGTTGGTGGTGTCAGGCGTCAGGATAGTGAGGTGTCTATAGTACAAACAAAGTTTAGGTAATACGGAGTTGGAGCAGAAGGAAGCTTCCCACCAACTACATTTAGATTACAAAAGTTAAAAAACCACTACAGAATCGACTTTTGTAATAATTTGTTACTCGTCCAATCCGCACTAGGCGTCGCGTATGCTTACATTAGTAAACGGGTTGCCAATCCAGCTACAGTGGAAATGGACGGGGTCGAGATAAGGAGTAAAATGGTTGAATAACAATCTCAAACACCTTACACTTACCATAAACTCGCAACTTATACAGCTCAGTCCGGGAAGGATGTCTCTTGGCGCCACCACAATCTTAAATTTTGCTAGAATAAATCATCTTATGGTAAATTAATCCTATCTGACTGTGGAAGACAGGATTGAAGCCTACTCAGTAAATTCATACACTTGTAAGACCCTTCTGGTAGGTCGTTCAAGAATATTCCACTATGTGGATTTAAGTGCTCTGTCGGCTAAACTCAGTTGAAGTAGGGATGGTTTTCGGTTGACTCTTATTCTGTTAAATAAGTTTTTGACACCTCAGGTTTAATACATGTATTTGAATCTTAATAACTTTAAATAAACTCTTTTATGCATATATCAAATTAGTGTAAGTCTATCAAAACTAAAATAAAACAATATTCTTGGAAAATAAATGGAAATAAAATATTAATTGTACAAAACTAAAATAAAACTTCTATTCTGGCTGGTGGGTAGGCCACCCACTACACCTCTCGGTTCTGTTGGGCACGTATGGACGGAATCGATACTTGTCGGTTCCCACGTGTTTAAGTCGTTGGTAGAACTGTAATGAGAATTACCTTTGATAAAAATATAAACAACCACCTGATAGTTTCAATCTTTATAGTTTCACCCTCAAAAAGTGTTGTTTAATTGTTGTGCGGTTGTGAGAGTGTTTTATACAAGGATTGATTGTCTTTCAGGTAATTTACTTTTATAATTTTTAAATGCAAAATTATTAATACGAGATTTCTACAATGGAAATTACTGTCATATATTTGAGTACTGTTTGTTATTTCGTCTTTAGGATATACGGGATCCCGTTTGTCAATCTTTAGCAAATTAATCAATTAACTATTGATTGTGATTACAAAGTCACGGTGGTTTTATTGGTGAGATTATCGGAAGGTCGTCTTTATCATTCACAATGGAAACGTCCTTGTATACTAAAGGTATAAAATAATTTAAAGTGATTGTCTATAAATGTTTATAGGGGGAAAATTGTTAAATTTAGTTGACTAGGTTTCTTTAAAACACGACTTATTATTTTTCTCTAACACAAAGTGAAAATAATACTAAATTTTAACATAATCTTACGGTCGGCATAACAACAGCTGTTGATTTATGATAGCAGGTCAATGTTATTGGTTTCAATGTACTGAATATACGTAAAACGAGAATGAAATTACAGGGATTGGTAAATTACTGATGTTTAAATAGGGTTAGGGATGGTTGATTAAAATTCTTGATTAGAATTTCTATTTGTTTAATTTATAATGACCGGGAATATTTCCAAGCTAAACGTTTAGATTTTACTGTGACTATTTTTAACTGGTTTCGTTTAATAAAACAGTATTTCTTTGGAGTAGGTTTGTTTTTCAGGTGAATTCGGATATGCTTTTATGTGTTAGGGATCGGGACTTATACGGGATGGTAATTATAGGAGATTCGATGGATAAGCTCCCTTGCAGTCCAAGTTAGAAAACTCAGAACTAGAAAAAGTAACTTTTATTAATAGGGAATTTGTAGGATAAGCTCCCTTGCAGTCCAAGTTAGAACACCCAGAACTAAACGAAGTAACTTTTAATAATAGGGAATTAGTAGGATAAGCTCCCTTGCAGTCCCAGTTAGAAAACCCAGAACTAGACAAAGTAACTTTTAATAATAGGGAATTAGTAGGATAAGCTCCCTTGCAGTCCAAGTTAGAAAACCCAGAACTAGACAAAGTAACTTTTAATAATAGGGAATTAGTAGGATAAGCTCCCTTGCAGTCCAAGTTAGACAACTCAGAACTAGACAAAGTAACTTTTATTAATACGGAATTTGTAGGATAAACTCCCTTGCAGTCCAAGTAAGAAAACCCAGAACTAGACAAAGTAACTTTTAATAATAGGGAATTAGTAGGATAAACTCCCTTGCAGTCCAAGTTAGAAAACTCGGAACTAGACAAAGTAACTTTTATTAATAGGGAATTTGTAGGATAAGCTCCCTTGCAGTCCAAGTTAGAAAACCCAGAAGTAGATAAAGTAACTTTTAATAATAGGGAATTAGTAGGATAAGCTCCCTTGCAGTCCAAGTTAGAAAACCCAGAACTAGACAAAGTAACTTTTAATAATAGGGAATTAGCAGGATAAGCTCCTTGCAGTCCAAGTTAGAAAACACAGAACTAGACAAAGTAACTTTTATAATAGGGAATTTGTAGGATAAGCTCCCTTGCAGTCCAAGTTAGAAAACCCAGAACTAGACAAAGTAACTTTTAATAATAGGGAATTAGTAGGATAAGCTCCCTTGCAGTCCAAGTTAGAAAACCCAGAACTAGACAAAGTAACTTTTAATAATAGGGAATTAGTAGGATAAGCTCCCTTGCAG